>ML782718.1:290858-352468 GCA_009831015.1 Picea engelmannii
TTATATGCAAAATGTTCTTTCAAATTATTGTTGTACTTAATGACACATGTTTTACTTGTAATGTAATATATTATATTATGTTATGTTGAAACATGTTATTTTCTTGTGTCATGATCTCATGTAGATGGTTGTCATTGAAAGAAGTCTATGAAGATGATATAAAGTATTGGAAGAGATAAATTCCTCGTCTAATGTGTGAAATGCAAAAGTATATACCTCCAACATTTTTCAATGCACAAGAACACTACCTCATACACCAAGTTGAGGAGATTGAAATTTGTGGACCTATTCACACAAGGTCAATGTGGATGGTGGAGAGGCACTTGAAATCATTGAAGGCATTGGTTAGACAAAGAGAACGTCCTGAGGCTTCTATGGTGGAGGGATATATGGTATATCAATCCATGGTGTATATTAGTCAGTATCTTCCTAAATGAGCAGCGCCAACTATGCATGCAGTGGATCACATTTGGGATGTGAACTCCATCAAAAAATTTGAAGATCAGGAGCATTTGTTGGGGTAAGGTAGAATGAAAAAAAAGAGAGGTAATATATTAATAATTGTGAAAATTTATATTAAAAATACATATAAAGTTTCATTTTTTGTGTATATGATCATACTCATTATATGGATCTCCAACTTCACTAAGTCATATCTCCTCAACCGTGAGGAACTACGTGACATACAACATATTGTTGAAAATGGCAGGACATGTACTATCCATCTAGAATACTATCAGCTACAAATTCATTGATCTTCATAACACTATTCCTCAACCAAACTTGGGTCCCTTAACCACACTACTTGGATTACTCAACCACTTAACCACATGTTTTCATTTCTCACATGTTCTCATTTCCCACATGCCTGGCCCAGCCCAAGGAGTGTACCCCTTCTCTTTTGAACAGTCCTTTGGCTATCCCACTTCCCTTTTGTTGCTTCAGCAATAGGCCAGACATAAATTATCATATCCTTGTAGTTATTTCCCAATGCACCCACAACCAATTCTCAACAGTTCTTTGACCTGGAGAGACTTCTCAAGGGCCTGACAACTCGCTTATTCAATGCACATGTTGCTGAAAATCCACTTCTTCGGCTTAAATGACCTCATTTTACTGGTTACCAATATCTCCTAGATATTCCAGAGTATAGGTATGACTATCAATGGTAGTGTACGTATGGTAGGAATTAATGAGAGAATAATGAGAATCCCCCAAAATAGACTAAGTTCCTCCAATATATTTACATGTTCCCAGCTTGACACTTGTCAAGATGGGAGTTGCATGAGCCCCACTTGATTATATGCTTCTCCACTTTCATAACTTAGGATGATATACCTTGTAACTTAAACTTTAGGAAATATTAATATAATATTCCCCTAAGCTTAAGCTCCCTTCGCTTAGCACCCCTTCACTCTAGTGGATTTCTATCCCCCCATACTCTTTTGTTTGAATTGGTCTACAGTAGCGATGCATTTTATTAATAATATGAGTGATTACATATTACAAAGATAGGCTCGTTACCATTTTAGCATCTGGGCTCTTTGGCCTACATAATCACAAGGCACTCTGGCCCAAAATATCTTGGCTCACCAGCCTATGAAGCATATGTGCATTTACAACGTGGGTTTCATCCTAGGGGTATTACAAGGAATAGCTAATGGAGTTATGTCTTAGTGTGGTCATAGTGAGCTGCAAATAATTGAGTAGTTATAATGCTAACATATTATCTATTAAAAGGACATTATCCATTGTTGTACATAGTTGATTGAGTTGATAAATAGTTTTTATTTCCCTTTTCTTCATGGCTACTTCTCTTTGGAAGGTTTTACCATGAAAAATATCATGTACTTTATGAGTTTGATGCTCTTCTATGATCTCGTGACCATTTTCGATTTCAAAAATTCACCCCATCTAACACACTTTTGACCTCATGCCAAGTGCATCTTTTTCCGATGCTCTGACATACAACCTAGCTACAATCAAGAGTGTTGAAATAAAGAGGAAACTTCACCATCTAGTAGTTGAAGATCATGTACAACACACAAAATCTCACTATGTCTTACTGATGTTTAATATTCACAAGAATAACGAAAATGAATGGATACTCATCACATATTATGAAACACTCAATAATATCCTTCTCAAGAATTATAATCATTTACCTCATATCTAGGACCTACTTGATCAGCCTGTAAGTGCCCTGCATTTTTCAAAAATGGATCTTATTGGAAATTATTGCCATGTTTGGATGGAACTGCGTGACACTTGGAAAACAATATTTAAGAAAATTTTTAGCATATGTGAATCATTAGGCATGTCATTCTTCCTCACCAACACCCCTGCTACCTTCATGCACATTATTAATTATATATTCCATCTATATCTTGGGAATTTTGTGGTCTAGATCTATCTTGATGATCTTTAATCTTCAATTATTCTAAGACAAACCATCTCTATCACCTCTACACATTTTTGGCTCTCCTCCAATGTTGAAAACTCCAGGTAAATTAGTAAAACTATTTATTTTGACAAACTTCCATTAAATATTTGGGTTTCATCATAAATCATTAGGGAATACCTATGAAACTTCGCAACATATTGCTGGCCCTCGACCAAGTTTTTAGGAAACCTTAATCAAGTTTGGACCAGTTTTTGGACTTCAACACATTGGTCGAGGAAGGAGCGCCCAGGCAAAGATGAGATCGCGGATCTCACTTATTTTGCGGGCTATGTGGACCCAATAAGGGGTCCTCTAGGGTTTTTTTAATGGGTTATGGGATGTCATCCCATGGGGTTTACCCATGATTAGGCCTTATTGTAAAGGCTTGTAAAAGTATAAATAAGTAAGAATGTATGATAGAAGAGGAAAGTCTTGGTAGCTAAGTGAAAGTAGTTTTGAGTTGCTTTGTGCAACATGATGTATATGTGTTAATGCTATATGCTTGATAGATAAGTTGGCTCTGTGCCTTGACCTAGTTTTGGAAGGAGGATCCGGTGCTCAGTGCGCATATCTCATGTCTGGTGCGAAGCTCTGCTCTGTGGCTCAGTGCACATGAGAAAATGAATGTAAGATTTGGACGAATAATAAAGAAGATGAAGAAGTTGGTGGATGTAGCCCCACACTGGGGTGAACCACATATATCTTGTCTCTTTGGTTTTCTTTGTGCTCTGTTGTTTATGTCATGAATCTACTCAGTGCTTTGATTATTATGTATGATAGATAGATCTGTTGATGCTTAGTGCTTTACTTGTGTTAAAGATAAATGAATGTTAGATATAACTCAGTGTTATGTGATAAGTGGTTGACGTGCTTAATCTTTATTGTTACTGCACCAATCTATCTTTGGGTATGTTCTGTGATGTTAATAAAGCTAATAAAATAATGCATATCTCCCTCTATGCATTACTAGAATACTCCATGAAGTGTTGTTATCACATATATGTGTCCCAACTTGGTTACAGACACCTGAGTCTTGTAAGCCCCCCTGCTTCTACCTCGAGTGAGACTTCGCCTGCTTTGCAGGTGTTGCTAAAAGGGTCGGTAGTTAGGGTTTTGTTGGTGCGTTGAACCCTGGGTCTGCCCCTATGACAACAAATGGTTTCGTTACCGAGACCTGAAACTATGATTGTTGGGAACTGAAGTAAAGAAAAGATAATCTTTGTGCGTAGATATGTTGTTGAAGTGCACATTACTCTACTTGACTTGTGAAGCTCTGTGCTAATAAATAAATCCGATTTGAAGAAAAGAGGTAAGATCTTAAAAGACTTAAAGATTTGTTCTTTGATAAGACTAAGATAAGTGAAATTTTTTGTTTCAAAAGCATGAATTTAAGTAGGTTTAATAGATTTTGTCCTATTCTGAAGGCTAGGGCACAGTTGGAAGAAAGAGTTGATCTGAGTAAAGTTAATAGAAATGAAGAAATATATGTTATTCCTATGCATAGAAAGAATTTTTGGACTAATAAGTGGATGCAGGAACCTAGAAAGATTTTTTGTAGATTGCAAGTACAACAAAACTGTGATCCTAGTGTGCAATACATAAGAGGTTGGGGAATGTTTAAAAGAAAAAGAGGATTAACTTTTTGTTATAACTGCAGAAGACCGGGACATCTTGCTAAGGAATTCCCTGGCACAAGTCCTATTTTCCTTTGTTGTAAGATTGTTGGTCATGAGGTTGAGGATTGTCCAAGGATGATTGCTAAAGTTGAACAAATGAACATCAGACAAGAAAAATATGAGGGAAGTCAAGAGACTAAGGGAATGTTAGAGAATCATAAAGAGAAAGAATCATAGAAATCTCATACTATGTTATTACAGTTGAAAGAAATGATGGATGTTCACAAATATGTCAGTTTACTAGAGATCCTGAAAGTAAAACAACACATAAGTACAAGAATAGAAGACTTCGACATAGACTGTGTCTTGGATGAGGAAACACAAGTAAATAGTATGACAGAAGACACTTGGCAAATTTTGGGAAAGCCTATTGTGGTACCTTCAGTGGGAAGGATAGGCTTGTTTAAGGGAAAGATGATAACCTTATGTGGAAGAGTTACTAATGTACCTATTATTGTTCATGGAACATCGACCAAAGAGGAATTTGAAGTCATTAATTTTATTGGGGACAATGCCCCTTTCCCACTTTTATTAGGTAAACCTTGGATTGAGAAGGATCAAATCATAAGGAAAGCAGAGGAAGAAGCTACAAAAAAGAAAAAGAAAGAACTAAGGGATTTCATAGCCAGAAAAATAGACCGACTAATAGAAGAATGAGAGGATAAGTCGAAGCAACAGAACGAAGTAACAACACTGGAGGAATAGAAAGAAAAAAAATTAACTATCAAGGTTGAAAGAATGAAAAAAGATTCGAAGGACCTATCTATGCAAGAAAGAAGAATACCCACAGAGGAATTATTAAGAGAAGGGATATTATCTTCAGACCCTTTGAGGGCACATCAGCAGTGTGAAGTCACTACGTTAGGGGAAGATAAGAATAAAAATGGAAAGAGGATTCCAGAAACGGTTAGGGAGACTCAGATCATAGGAAAGGAGGCAAGGAAACTCAATAAAATTAAATATAAGTTGGAAAAGATGCAAGAAGCTACAAAGACTAGATGGAAGACTGGAACCTTGCAGGAGGCAGGTCCACAGAATTTGAACCTCGCTGGAAGAGCAGGACCGCACAGAATGGGACTTCGTCCTAGCGAATCTATATTACCGTTGGAGGCACCCTGGCCGTTAGAACGACACTCCAGAGAAGTTAGAAAATGCATTTATGGGTCGATGGACCGCTTTTGGGACGTTTATACCACGCCATAACAGACAAACTCACATTGATGGAAGAATTCTTGGATGTTGGAAGAATTCATTACGAGGCCTTGCTTATTTAACTTGTTGGTCGCTACGTCGGGACCACTTTTTGCTACCCATGATTAACTGAGCTAACAGTGAATTTCCTAAGTGTCGATTTGTGTTATCTAAAGATAGACCTCACCATTCGTTATCTACCCCTCGTGTCTATTTGCCTACCATGACCTGTCTGTTTAAAAGTTAGAATGTCGGGCGAACCTAGTGAACTAGAGAAGTATGTCGAGGAGGTCCTCAAGAAGATAATGGCTGAAAGACCATTATCTGAAGGTGTCCAGGCATCGTTGACTAGGGGAATGTAAGCTTCCACTTCAACTAGATGTTGTTATGGCCATGTTAACCCCATGACTGAGTAGCGAAGTAAGCATCATGATGATCTGGCTAATGTGAAGCAGATCTCGTCGATCCTACCAGAGTATATCCCACCTTTGGCTAGTGTCATTAACTGTGACAACATCCCACGATATTATGAGTACACTCTATTCACCGCGTACATTCCAAAGGGAATACGCATAGTCAGGAGTCAGTTAGGACATATCCCACTACTGAAGAACAACGAATTCAATCTAGGAAACAGGAAGAAATATGCTATGCTAGCGCCCCACCACTACTTGACAGAAGCCTTGCCTCATTTCCCAACCATGGATTAAGGGACTAGCACAGTCCAGTGTGCTAAATGTGATGAAGATTCCCCATTTTTGTCGTCACCGGGAGGTTAACGCTTGTGTTAAACTTCTCTTGTCGTGCTATCATGGCAGATACACGTGGCTCAACCAAAGGATTACTGTGGATCCGATGTTGATCCACCATATTACATGCTTAAGCATGAAGTGACTTGACCCTCGACATTTTTATCTAGGGAAGGCCTCAGGCCGCTCCCTGGCATAGCGCATCAAGGAAGATTACAGTGAAGTCAAAAAAGGAAAGTGAGGTTACAAGGTAGCCTCTATCCAAGAAGGCACAGTGCACCTCGCTTGCCAACTCATAGCTAGAAATATCGTAAGGAAAACCCGCCCCACACCGGTCATCAGGTTCATGGTGGACCTCGCAGGAAAATGTGTGGAGGGCATGCAAATGAACTAGGCAAGTTACCTCATCAATGAACTAGACAAATATTGTCGTGAAGCTCAGGATTTGGGATACGAATTCCACTTCAGCTAGATGATCGTTTTGATTGCATTTGTCTCTTGGAAAATGCATGAAGGAGCCACCTTTCCAGAAATCGAACCATCGGATTCGTTGACCGCTAGGTTTTCAACCTTGTGGTACACCAAAGACATGATGAAGTAGTGGCAGTCCAATGTTGTGTTCCATGCATATTATCATTAATTGAAGGTTTCCATCGATTCATTTCCACGCATGACACTGTGCACCCTTCACTAGTACATACCAATAGCCAAGTTTTTCACAGATCTGCATTTCATCTATATGACTGCGTGTAGAGATGAGAATAAGGAAGAGTTATAGTTGTATTACAAGCTAGCAGATGAAGAAATGGAGCAGATCACAAAGGAATGGTTGAAGGAATTCCTTGTACCCATCATTGATGTAGAACGCTCTGACACTGACACCATAGGAAGCCCCATGGTCACCCAAGTTGAGCATGTCGGAAAACCCAGTGGGACGAAGAAGAAGAAGAAGCACAAAGAAGTTCAGGATATAGAGACCGATGAGGAGGACAACACCTCTGAAGAAAATGTATCTGGATCACTAGGAGGAGGAGGAGACAAAGAAAATGGATAAGGAGAAGGGGATGAGAAAGGAGGAGGTGAAGCTACACCACTGGAAGATCCCCCCTAATGGAACAATCACACCATAGAAGAGGAATGTTTCTTCGCAGAAACCTTCAGCTAGGAAGAAGACGCATGCTAGTAAGCCCCGGTTAGAGGCCACACTCAAGAAGGATGATATCAGTCTGGTCCACAGAGCTATGGAGGACACTTCTGAGGATATGTTGCATAGATATGGAGCGAAGAAGGAAGAGCTATATGGAAGGGTCAAGAAGGAACTAAAGGATGTACAACAAGCTATTCGTTCGGTCCGTGCAGTACCTGTTGTGCCTTCCTCATCACAGATTGCAGAATTGGGGGATGAACCAGCCCAATTGAGAAGACTAGCAGATGTGACAGAAGCTTGACTTCAGAAAGTCCAAGAAGAGAAGGAGAAAGCTACATAAGCTTTGAAACAAGAGAAATACGAAGACTTAGAGAAATTACAAGTAGCACACTACAGTGTAGTCACCTACAAAAGTGAGAGAGAAGAGTTTAAGGCGATGCTCTAGGAAGAAAACAATCGGCTACAAAGATAAAAGTATCATTTTCTTGCAGAATAGGGCACAGTCAAAGAAGTAGTGAGTAAACCATACCATTCTGTTCCATGCTTGGAACAGGAGGAACAAGAGTCAATCGAGGCTCAAGTGGTGAAGCACGTTGAGACCATCTAGTAGCTTCAAGTGAGGATAACAAAGTTGGAGGTCATGCAGTACCAAGTGCCCCGCAGGAGGTGCATGACCAGAGAGAAGAAGCCACTAAGAACGCAGTGGGAAGGATAAGATCCCTCACCTCTAAGTACAAACAACTGAGCGATAGAAGCGCACAAACATATGAACGCCTCGTCGAGGATCCAGAGCTAAGAAAGATGGAAGCGCAGTTACAGGAGGCACAACAATAGTCATTCTCTGTGTAGAGGCAGATGAAGCTTCTCACTGTAATTGAAAGAATGAAAATATCCCAAGAGCAGCGCGCAGTACAGCAACAGATTATTGCCATCTAGGGAAGATTAATGGAATTCACACAAAAGCTTCAACCTATGCAGGACGAAGCCTACAAGGTGTTTGAAGAGATTGATGGACAAGGCTCGCAACTGGACCAAGTGGTTGCAATAGTGGAACAACGCTTGGAAGGGTCTGTTACAAAGAAAATGATGCAGGAGATCGCTGAGTAGGAGGCTCAGGTGAAGCAACAAGTCGATGCAGCTCGAGTTAAGCTAGAGGCCTTCGAAGTAGCATTGACTAGAACTGAGTGATTCGGGACAAGTCACAGGTGAGTGTTGGGGGCATGTTGTCCCTCAACAAAGTTTCGAGGAAACCTTAGTCAGGTTTGGACCACTTTTTTTACTTCGAAACATTGGTAGAGGAAGGAGTGCCCAGGCGTAGCTGAGATCATGGATATCACTTATTTTGCGGGCTATGTGGACCTAGTAAGGGGTCCTCTAGGGTTTTTGTAATGGTTTATGGGATGTCGGCCCATGGGGCTTACCCATGATTAGGCCTTATTGTAAAGGCTTGTAAAAGTATAAATAAGTAAGAATGTATGGTAGAAAAGGGAAGTCTTGGTAACTAAGTGCAAGTATATTTGAGTTGCTTTGTGCAACATGATGTATATGTGTTAAGGATTTTTTCTCTATAGAGAAGTTTCCTCTATGCTTTGACCTAGTTTTGGAAGGAGGATCTAGTGCTCAATGTGCATATATCTTGTATGGTGTGAAGCTCGTCTCTATGGCTTAGTGCACATGAGAAAATGAATGTAAGATCTGGACGAATAATAAAGAAGACGAAGCATTTGGTGGACGTAGCCCCACAATGGGGTGAACCACATATATCTTGTGTCTTTGGTTGCTTTGTGTTGTGTTGTTTATGTTACGAATCTGCTCATTTCTTTGATTATTATCTATGATAGATAGGTCTGTTGATGCTTAGTGATTTACTTGTGTTAAAGATAAATGAATGTTAGATGTAACTCAGTGCTATGTTCTAAGTGGTTGAAGTGCTTAATCTTTATTATTATTGTTTCGATCTATCTTTGGGTATGTTATGCGACGTTAATAAAGCTAATAAACTAATGAATATCTACTTCTAAGTGTTACTAGAATACGTTGTGAATTGTTGTTATCATAGATCTGTGCCCCAGCTTAGTTACATACACATGCGTCCTATAACCCCCCCTGCTTCTACCTCGGGTGAGACTTTTCCTGCTTTGCAGGTGTTGCAGAAAGGGATGGTAGTTAGGGTTTTGTTGGTGCGTTGTTGAGCGTTGAACCCTGCGTCTACCCCTATGCCAACACATATCTTCCCTCTTAAATTGGTTTGTCCCACTAACAACTATAGATCTAAAATTCTTTCTTGACACTAAGAACTACTACTTCAAAATAAATTACCAATTCTCACAACAAACCCAACATTTAGTTATACTACCATTAGCTATGAGAATTTGAAAATTCGAAATTGGTCGAATAAAACAATTGACATCCTCGATGACCTTGTGATGAATAAAATTATGGGTACTACCACTATCAATCAACACTACTATCGATCATTTTTTGATGTATCCATTGATATTTAATGTCTGTGGAGAAGAAATACTAGCAAGGGCATGGAGAGACATGACATGCTCTTCTGGTTCCTCAAGAGGTGCAATGACTTCTGAGAGGGGAAGAGTGGGTTGAGTATACTTTGGCTCGGGGGCCTCATCTGACATTCAGTCTTCTACCCCATCAATATCGAAGAACTTTTGTTCATGACATTTATGTCCCGTCGCATATTTGTCATTGCAGTAATAGCAAATCCCTTGTTTCCTACATTCTTCCATTTCTATTGGAGACACCTTTTGAACCTTCAAGGTTTGAGTGGGGGCAGTGGTATCCCCTAGACAAGGATGGTTGGGGACTAAAGAATGAAGGGGTTGTTCCTGAATAATGGTCTCAATTTCCAGTTCTAATTTGCACGCCTACAACCAAGTAATAGGATGATGCATGTAAACATGAGCATGGATTTCCTCCTTTAAGCCACTTATGAAACATTCAATATAGAATTCATCAGATAAGTCCTCAGTTCTTATAGCCAACTGTTCAAATGCTGCAATAAAATCAGTGAGCGATCGTGGTTGTTTCAACTTGGTGAGCTACCCCAAATAATGAGATTCCCTATCAAAACATGCACAAACAAGTTTGGTGAACATGTTCCAATTAGGATGTTTTGTATAACATTTCTTATTCCACTTCCACCATTTCCAGCGTTCTTGATCTAAGTACATAACACCTAACGCCTACATGGAGTTTGGTCTCATCATCCTGAATATCATGGAGGGACAAGTAGTGTCCCATTTGGGACAACCACCCAGTTGGGCCAGATCCATCAAATTTATGCATCTCCACTTTTGGAAGTTTATTCTAGGAGTTTGGAGAACCCCAAGGGGAGTGGGAATTATGAGTATTCTCATCATGAAAAGAATGAGGGGCTTCAGAGTGGTACTCTTGGTGCTTACCCCTGTCAAGTAATCCAAGGTGTTGGTAAATGTCTTGAAAGTTTTTCTTTATGGTATCCATGTCTTGAAATCACTTCTTCAACTTGCCAAGGTCCCCCAGGGTCTATTTGATCTTAGGGACATCGTCATATAGTTGTCTTACCTTAGTGTCCCACTCATCTAGTTTCAAAATGATAGGGATCACTGCGATCAAGGTGAAAAGAGGAATCCAATGGGATAGGTAAAAAACAAGGGGGTAAAGGGATCGGGTCCAAAAAGGATCTTAAAAATGATAGGTATCACTGCAATCTAATCTGAATAATTCTGCACTGTCAAAATGTCCAAATTCTTAACAGGAAGAAAGATGTAGAAATTTCAAAACCAGAATGCAGGAGGCTAGGTTGCATGACAATTAATCTTGTCTGTTCTTTTTATGTACTATTCTTTTTTTGTTCTGTGTCTTTCCCAAGGGTTATGGTTTGTTTTAGGGTACCTATAGAAAAGGGTTTTTCCTGTGCTATATCTCTCTGATATATGTGCAAGGTGGATAGTAGCACTCGACCAAATATCTCAGGGCACCAACTAAGGAGGCTCGATCGTACCCTTAGTCGTACTACCCAATTACCCAGGTACTAGAGAGTATCCTCCCAAGTGTTATTCTTGGTGACACTATAACAGTCAGAAAGTCGATCGGTTGAGCTAGGCGAGTTCCTGGAGGCCTAGGGAAAGTTTTTGATAGATGATGGATAATACTCACATATTATAAAACACTCAATAAGATCCTTCTCAAGAATTATAATCGTTTACCTCATATCGAGGACCTACTCGATCAACCTGTAAGTGCCTTGCATTTTTCAAAAATGGATCTTATTGGAAATTATTTCCATCTTTGGATGGAACCGCGTGACACTTGGAAAACAATCTTTAAGAGAAATTTTAGCATATGTGAATCATTAGGCATGTCATTCTTCCTCACCAACACACCTGCTACCTTCATGCAAATTATTAATTATATATTCCATCTATATCTTGGGCATTTTGTGGTCTAGTTCTATCTTGATGACCTTTAATTTTCAATTATTTTAAGACAAACCATCTCTATCACCTCTACACATTTTTCGGTCTCCTCCAATGTTGAAAACTCTAGATAAATTAGTAAAACTATTTATTTTGACAATAAATATTTGGGTTCCATCATAAATCATTAGGGAATACTTATGAAACTTAGCAACATATCTTCCCTCTTAAATTGGCTTGTCCCACTAAAAACTATAAATCTCAAATGCTTTCTTGACACTATGAAATACTACCTCGAATTAATTTACCAATTCTCACATATTTCTCGCCCATTGCATTGTCTCTCCAAGTAGAAATCATTCATATAGTCTATAATGGTAGATCAAGCATTTAATAAGATTAAGAATGCATTGTGTTCTAATATGTTGCTTTAACTTCTTGTTCTACAATAACTATTTGAGATTGAGAAGGATTCCCTTTCATATTCAATTAATGTGGTCCTTAAAGAGGGAGGGTCCAGTCCATTTCATATAATGTAGAGATTCTCTTAAACCCTAATAATAAAATCAATATCTATGATAATAAATTTTACATCTTGGTTAAGGATCTTAAACACTAAGAACACTACATTCTAGAAAAGAAAACAATTCTACATTTAAAAACATCACCCATTTATTTTTATAAACTAGAGTCCAAGGTACATGAATAATGACATGTTAAGTAGTTTACCATAACAATTTTCTTAATATTAGGTTTACCTAAACCAATATTATATTACTTTAAAAAATTAATAAACTTAACACACTTTTTTACCATATTCAAAAAATTAATAAACTTGACAAGCGTTTCTACCATATTCAAATATTCAAAAAATTAATAAACTTGACATGCATTTCTACCATATTCAAAAATAACAAAAACAGCATTTTCTTTTAACATACCATATCAATTTTCTTAATAAGTAGTTTACCAAAACCAATATTACATCACTTAAAAATAATAATAAACTTCACAAGCATTTCTACTTAAAAAAAAATTAATAAACTTAAACACTCATTTCTACCATATTCAAATATAAAAATAACAAAATATCAAAATATATAATATCATAATATAAAAATAACAAATTATCAAAATATATATCATAATTTTTTTTTAAAACTTGATTAAAATTTTAAAACTGGATAAACTACATTTGTATTGTGACTGTAACTCATCTACTTCTGTTAAATATGACTAAATATAGCAAAAGCACAAGTCATTACTGTCATAAATTATAGCCATGGAGTGATATGTCTCACAATGGCGGATAAGAAGCAAGGAGTGATCAGTGTCTGTGAAATAAATAATTGTCCTTCCATGGCCAAGAGGGCGTCCACTTACTCCTCACTCCAGCTAAGGCAGCATTGAGCAAGAACGCAGAAGAGAACACCAAAACTTTCCAGTCGTCCTGTTTGGATCCAGGTGATTCTCTCAAGTATTCATCAAGAATATAACTTCCAATTATCCACTTCACCCAAACGAGCAGTTGCAAAGCACTATATACCCATTTCCCGAAAACCTTTATACCCAGAGTTGTAGCTACTACACTGCCAGCTACAATGCATACAATCTCCGATATTATTACTGACAAAACCCTATAATCTGCCATCTTATCGAAAAACACCTGGTTCGAATACATATACAAACAATCCATGAAGCAAGCAATACCAATGGCTGCTATCATGACTACAACTCTAGGTATAGAGAGTGGCGGGGCACTATCGCCACCTTCAAACGCAATGAGCACGGCCCAACCAATCAAACAAATCAAATTCACACCACCCACTATCAATGATAAGGTTTTGAAGCTCAGAAGATTACCTGTAAAAGTGAGCACTTGGCAAACATTGGTGTTATCGGCATTAAACTTCACATACTTCACAGTAGCTTTGGATAAAAATGCATTAGCCGCCAACCCACTTCCCTTGCTATCTATAAGATAATCCCTTACCGTCCTTCTGGCCGCCAAAGAACTGGAGAAGCCATCCACTGTAAACCAGAAAGTTAATACAATGTTGATTAATATTTCTGAGAATCTTGGCCATATGAAAGATCCAATGTTGTATTCTACTACTTCCCCTCTGTTTGCTCTGCTTCTTTCTTTATCCAAATATTCTTGCAGAGCTTCCGAAGCCGGGACTTTGACTCCCCTGGCTTCGGCATCTTTAGACATGAAAGAGTTTATCAATAGCTCTGTCCACTTATCATCGCCGGCATCATGCGTGGGAATGCAGATACAAATAGGCTCTCCTGCGTTGATGGATTGGACATCTATTTCATCAAGAATTTGACATACCGCAGCAGGGGACTCCACCCTGGAGTCACCCTCTTTCAATACCTCCGGTAGTCCATCAGTCGGCCCCACATGCAACAGGCCATCGTTGCACCCATGACAACGTTTTTTCAGGCAGTTCAGACATGGGAGTAGGTACATGGAATTACGCATGCGCTTCAATGTTCCAGGCATCCGAATAGCAATCATGATGGTAATCTCTTCAACTGTCGAGAATACAATGCAATTGCACCGGTGCTCGCTGCCTTCACACTTCATCACAATGACTCCGGCATTCTTTAAAAGACGATATTGTAAGAGAATGGAGTGCACATCATCAAGGTCCTTGGATTTAATGAATTGCTTTATCGAACAATTGGATGCGGCGTTGGATAACATTACAACGGAAGCAGACCGCAGAGGAGTCTGTCCGTGTATTGTGGTGAGTCCCATTCCATTAATCCCATTTATTTTCTCGAGTTTGGGACCTCCTAGTGTAGCCAGAACTTCCCTGGCACCATTCTCGAGAGCAAGCCGTCCTCGGATGAGAGTGACGCCAAAAACTAACACGTTAACTAAGCTGGTAATTGCTTCCATAGGAAAATCAAGAGATTCAAATGCCTTTGCAAATACATCTACTTGTGCTAAAGCAATATCAAAAAACCAGCAAACCAGATTTATGATGAGCACTTGCAACCAATCTTGCCAATTTTTCTGGAATAAACCCATTGCAAATGGAATGTTTCCCGACTGGTGATGAAAACAAAAGATGATTTCTCCTCTCAATCGATGTTGTGCGATAGCAACATGGTGTGCATGCAATCATTTATATGTAAAAGAAATATTCTCAAGTACTGAGATGTCATATTTAAATCACATCAATCCGTTGGGGAATTTCTTGCAATCATTTATATGTAAAAGAAATGTTTTCAAGTACTTTTTTTCCGCGCCGCGCTGGAAACCCACATCAGATATTTCCTCACATAGTGATTGATATGGGAGTGATAAAGCTTCGCAGCCCCAAGGAACACAGGTTTCGAAATGTTCTCAAATACTTAGATGTCATATTTAAGTCACATCAATCCGTTAGGAATTTCTTTAATTCAAGCAACAGAAAAATTCCACGTTGAAATTCCATGTTGAAAACCCACACCAGATATTTCCCCACATAGTGACTGATATAGAAGTGATAAAGCTTCGCAACCCCAAGGAATACAGGTTTCGAAATATTCTCAAATACTTAGATGTCATATTTAATTCACATCAATCCGTTGGAAATTTCTTTAATTCAAGCAACGGAAAAAACAAATGACACAGCATTTGATACGGGGCATTTAAATTGTCCTCAAAGTAAAATTATTTTAGGATTATACTTGACGAATATTAGGATAATCATTTATCTCACAGTAAAGAAATGTTCTAACCACCATTTAAAAAAACATTCTGAGTAGATAGATGTCATATTAAAACCACCATTTAAAAAATACATTGTAAGTAAATAGATGTCATATTAAAACCACATCATTAATTGATTAGAAGTCACAATTATTAAAAAAGTGTAACAATAATAACTTTAAAAAAAATATATCTGAACGACTTTAAGTACACAGATCTTTTTGGTATTAAAATAGCATCATTCCATAGGGGAATTTCTTTATTTCAAATAATCGAACGAATGAAATAAAAAATAAATGTTTTAAAATCCCATCATTCCGTAGCGGAATTTCTTTATTTCAAAGAATCAAATAAATGCATTAATAATAAAGAAATGTTTTAATGTAGCGTTGGATATGGGAGCGTTCAAAATCGTCCATGTTAATTTTGAAACTATAAATATTCAAATAAATTTACACTTTCTAATTAATTAAAATTGTAATTTATAATTATTGAAATCCAATTTTATATAGTTGGTTTTTTGACTATTTTTTTTTGCATAGTTTTTATTAGTCGAACTATTATTAATTACCTAGGCATTTTTATTATTACATAAGCAAACAGGCATGCCACATTGCATTCTTTCTTAAATGTTTACACAGTGAGATGCTCTTGGACAGTCTTGGCAACCTTAAATGTTTACCTAACATGTTTCACAGCTTTAAATGTTTACTTAATATGCGTGTTACAATACATTTTCCTCTTATTATTTTTATAGAATGTTGTCTACAGTGAATATGGGCAATATTGTTCTTCAACGACATTATTGGTTCATTGGTTGATGCTTGCTCGTTGGTTCAATGGATGCTTCTTATTGTTGTTTAATTCAACTTTGCAAAGTTGAGGTCCTACAGCTGCACTTGGACCTCTTGGTGCTTGTTCATTGGTTTGTTGTTTGCATGTTGCTCTTGTTTGCTTCAACTTTGCAAGGTTGAGGTCCTGCATCCGCAGTTGGACCTGTTGTTGCAATTTGCACACTTGGGATTCTGCAATCGTGATTGAAACTGTGCTTCTCTTGTTCCACATTGACGAGTGGGTTTCGGTGCCATGTTTAGCTTCCTATTCGTTGTTTGTTGTTTTCTATTTTCAGTTTGCAAGTAAAAAATTTTAATAGTACTACGACCAGAGAACCAGGAGTGTGGCGTTGTCTTGGTCTTGTTCTTGAACGTCAATGTTCGACACACAACCCACCTTTATCGTAGCCATAGTGACATATAAAGAAGGAAATCAAATTTTCTCCCTTTTTTTGCTATTCCTGAAAACCATACGTTTGGTGCATTTTTTTCTAGGTTGTTCCCTTCCAATCACATGTGCCCATTTTCATGTCATGGACATCAATCCAGGGCTTGTTGTAAAATAGCAATGCAAAAAAAATATGAGGTACAGTCTAAAAAAATGCACCAAATGTATGGTTTTCAGGAACAGAAAATGGGAGGAGAAAATTCAATTTCCTTTTTTATATCTCACTATGGTTGCGATAGAGGTGGGTTCTGTGTCGGACATTGACGTTCAGGAACAAGACCAAGACAACATTACAGTCTTGTTTCTCTAGTCGTAGTAGTCACATACAAAGATGTTCTGCAAGAGGATTTTGACTGAGGCATTCCCAGTATTGAAAATTCTTACTTGCAAACTGGAAAAAACAAACAACGAATAGGGATGCAACCATGGAAGTGAAACTTACCTGTGAATGGGGAACGACAGAAGTGTTCTTCCAATCGCGGATGTCGAATCCCAACCGTGCAAACTGCAAATTTCTTAAATGTTTACACAGTGGGAGGCCCTTGGACGGTCCTCACAGCCTTAAATGTTTACTTGAAATTCCTCACAGCTTGAAATGTTTACTTAACATGCGTGTTACAATACATTTTCCTCTGATTTTTTGATACAATCTTGTCTGCAGTGAATTTGGGCAATATTGTTCTTCACTGGCATTACTCGTTGGTTGGTTGATGCTTGCTTGTTGGTTTGTTGGATGCCGCTTATTGTTGTTTGATTCAACATTGCAAAGTTGAGGTCCTACAACTGCAGTTGGACCTCTTGGTGCTTGTTCATTGGTTTTGTGTTTGTTGTTTGCTCTTGTTTTCTTCAACTTTGCAAGGATGGGGTCCTGCATCCGCAGTTGGACCCGTTGTTGCAGTTTTCACGGTAGGGATACAACGTGCAAAAAAAATTCACCCACACTTCCTCCCCAGGAATGTGCTTTGATACTACTTGTGATATACGTGGAACAGTTGAAAGAACAAGCAAATATACTGCGCAAGTAACGAGAACATCAAATATAGAGCAGAAATATAATATTGATATCATAGAAAACTTAGTTCACTTGCCTCTTCGAGGGAAAAACTTCCAAATGAGCAAAGCTCTCTTACAATAATCCTCCACAACCTACAATGAAGAAATGCATTCTTTAAACAGAATTAAGAACAGATCCTAACAATGTTTATGTTAATAAAAACACCAAATAGCACATTTGCATAGCAACATGGTGGGTATGCAATCATTTATATGTAAAAGAAATGTTCTCAAGTACCTATATGTCATATTTAACTCACATTAATCCATTGGGGAATTTCTTTAAGAAAAAACAAATGAGACCGCATTTGATACGGGGCATCTAATTTGTGCTGAATGTGAAATTATTTGAGGATTATGGACTAATATTAGGATAATCATTTATCTCAAAGTAAAGAAATGTTCTAACCACCATTTAAAAAAAACATTCTAGTTAATTAGATGTCATATTAAAACCACATCATTAATTAATTACAAGTTATAATTATAAAAAAATAAAAATAAATATCAAATTAAAACCACATCATTAACTAAATAAAAGTTATAATTATAAAAAATTAACAATAATAATAATAATAAAAATTCTAAACGACTTTAGATACACATATGTCCTATTAAAATCAAATCGCATCATTCCGTAGGGGAATTTCTTTATTTCAAAGAATGAAATGAATTAATAAGAAATAAATGTTTTACTGTAGAGTTGGATGTAGGGCGTTTAAAATCGGCAATGTTAATTTTGAAATTATAAATATTTAAATAAATGTTTTACTGTAGAGTTGGATGCAGGGCGTTTAAAATCGGCAATGTTAATTTTAAAATTATAAATATTTAAATAAATTTATAATCTCTAATTAATTCAAAATTGGAATTTATAATTATGGAAATAACAATTTTACATCCAATTAAAAAATCACCAAATTAATAAAACCATAAGATGATACCGTATCACGCTTTCAAAGGCTTTAAGTACTTCGATGCCATGATTTTGGAAGATTTCACTTTAATGAATTACTTAGTGAAACATCTTTTGTCTTTTTTTCTTCAAGTGACATAAAAATATTTATGACGGATTTAATTTTTCTTAAACTACATCATTTCATAAGGAAGGAGTTTCTTTATTTTTAGTAACGAAAGAAAATATTTTTAGTAACCAAAGAAAATAAATGGATAAACAAATGATAAAGTAATTGTATCCATGCATTCATAAGATTGATCCCATTTTACATAGTATTAATATTTTCATAAGTTTGATCACATTTTACATAGTATTAATATTTTCGTATCAATTTTAATAGATATCAAATATATTACTCAAAATCTTTCAAATAATATTCAAACTCTTTAAAATATTGTTTAAACGCATTTTCCTCCTAATTAAGACATGCCAAATCGATGAAGACAGGTAACATAACACACAAAGAAAGAAATCATAGCAGATTGTACAAATTGCTATACCTCGCAACAAAAATAATATACTCTCCTCCATTAATTTTAAATTTACAAAGGATTAACATTAACGTGTAAAAAAATAACCATGCTCATGGATAGACATTAGGTTTTGATACCATGTTAATAAATAGAAGAGTAGATATTGTTTTCACATATCATAATGATTTTGGTTTTGGTTGATTTATTCAATAATTTAATAGCACAAATATAAATAAATGAAGGTTTTTTTTTTTAAGATAGACACATTATCATATGATAGTAACAACTTGAAAGAATATTTCAATTACACATTAATTTGGGAGCTAAATTAGTTGGAGAGAATCTTTTATATGTACAAGGCTTATTAACTCATATCATGCATATGTACAATAGGAAGTGACCTTTGGTTTGATCTTTCAAAAGATTGAAATGACTTTTCCTATTCACCTATGACTTTTCATATTTCTCCTAGTTTAATATTTACAATGTACCTCAATCCCTAAGGATTAGGTATCTAATATTCCCCCAATAATTCGAAGGGGTGTTTGTGAGTCAAAACATCATTATGAACTTTTCAAACTTTTCTCTTTGCTTTGGTGATGTCTGTGATTTTCTCATTTTAGGAACAATGTCTCAAATGAATAGTATTGGCCTCTACATAATATTGAATCAGATGGTACTTTATGTGGATGTGCTTGTTTTGATCATAGAATCCATAATTCTTGGCCAATTTGATTGTAGAAGTATTGTCAACCAAAAGAGGAGTAAAATTCACCTATTTCTCCTACAAATCTTCAAGTATTTTCCCAAGCCACACAATCTCCTTTGTTGCTGATGGAAATGCCACATATTCTACCTCTATTATARAATYWRTTGGAACYGATTGTTTGTGTGATCTCCAAGAGATARTTTCTTATCCAAAACTCATGAGATAGCYTGAAGTTRACACTMYTTCTTCTTTATCCTTATCAAATTATGAATCCGACTATCCAATCAAGTTGAAKTCRTCCACCTTAKAATACTTGAGTCCAAAATCTTGAGTTCCCTTCAAGTATTTTAGAACTCTTTTTGCAGCAGACCAATGTCCTTTACAAGGTTTTTGCACAAACCTAGAAAGAATCCCAACAATGAATGAAATATATGGTCTGGTAGTGGTAAGGTAGATAAAACTTCCCACAAGTTATCTGTACTTGGTTGCATCCTCAAATCCATTCCCTTCTTTTGATGCGAGCTTCGAATTCTGTTGCATTGGAGTAGAGAGAGGTTTACACTCAGCCATGCCAAACTTGTTCAACAATTCTCCAATGTACTTATTTTGGGGGATGAATATGTGCTTTGGATTTTGAGTCACTTCAATGCCCAAGTAGTAGTGAATATGTCCCAAATATATCATCTTAAATCATTTCTTCAATTCTTTCATTATGGATGCATTGTAGCTTTCATTATTCCCTGTTATTAATAGATCATCTACATATGTTGCAAGATATATAATAGTTTTTCCAACTTTCCTTACAAATAGAGTTGCATCATCAAGATTAAAGATATTGAAATTAAATTTCAGAAGATACTTAGTTACCTTTTCATACCAGGCTCATAGTGCTCATTTCATGCCATATAAGGATTTGATGAGTTTGCATACTTTTGTTCTTGTCTCTTCACAACAAAACCTTATGGATGAGACATGAATATATTCTCTTTCAGGTCTCCATTCAAGAAAGTATTCCTCACATCCATTTGATGAACTTTCCATCCATTTTGCGCTACCAAGGAAAATAGAGTACAAATGGTATCCCATTTTATTGTCGGGGGGAAAGTATCCTCATAATCAATGCCTTATTTCTGTGCAAATCATTTTTCCATGGGCCTTTCTTTGTGTTTGTCAAGTGAGACATCTGATTTATAATTATTCTTGAAGACCCACATGCATCCAATTGGATTGTTTCTGAATGGAGGGTCCAACAACTTCCATGTCTCATTCCTTGTGAGAGCATCATACTCCTTCTGCATGGCTTCTTGCTAGTCATCATGAGAAGTAGTTTCTTTAATTGAAGTTGGTTCAAATTTAGATAAATTTAATTCAGGGCCATATGAAAGATCCATATCATCTGTACATCACCTGAATCTGAATTATCTACACCACCTCCATCTTGTCTTGTATAAATTTTGGTTCTTATCTTTCGAACCTCATCAAGATGAACACTTTCAAGTGTCTTTATGAGCCGCTTTGGTGGGACTTTCTGAGATGGTCCAGGTTGCTCCATTGATTGAGATGGTGTTGCATTTCCATGAAGGTTCAACCTTTCAATATTCTTGATCACATCATCCAAACGAACTTCATGTTCTGATGACGTAGTTGGAACTTTGTTGGATTTGTTTGGGATGACCCATGTTCTACTTTAGGTTTCCAACAAAACCCTACAAACCATCGACCCTTCTAGAGACTAGAAGGAAAAACTATGCACAAAGTGCACAGTGAAGTCTCAGCTAAGATGGCTTATGAGTGACTGTGGGATCCAAATGTCTGCAATCATGGAAGGGAGGTTGTTGTGGGGATGTCAAACATTCTTTCTACCTCAACATACATAATATATATTATTCTAACACATTATTTTATCAATATCTACCATTCTATAACCATTTGCATTCATTGAGATTCATTTTGCAATAAATATCATAGCTATTCTAGTCTGCACTGCATTTTACTTCTACCAGATTCATTCATTCATCATAACTAAGTAACTATAAGAAATAAGACAAGCATTCCACACAGAAACCTAAATTTTTACCGTGGTTCACCCTCCTGGGCTACGTCCACAAAGATTTGGCATTCTTCGCTCTTTTATTATTCTTTATCAAGTTTATAGCATTGCACATTACATAAGAAGTGTATATGAGGTGCACATGTATATGAGTTTGAAAATATCGCACCAAGCTACACAACTTGCGACCTTACCCTTGATTACAATTCATCTCTCTGTCTCCCAAAACTGACTCTAACTTCAAAACTAGCTCTAGGATCTCTCCACATTGGCTCATCCTCTAGAAATATCACTACCATATATTTATATTACAAAAATAGGTTAAAACCCATTACAAAATGACCAAAACCCTAACCCACCAACCCTATGTGGATTAGGTTTGTCCACATTCTAACTCCTTGAGCGTAGCTAGTTCATAATACAACCATTTTCCTCATCGATCTGTGTCCTTATTTCTTCCTTTGACCTTCCTCGTTTCCTAGTGCTGCTTTTCCCTATTTTTTGGCACGTGCTCCTTTTCTAGTCCATTTTCTAATTGTCTTCATAAATTACCACGCTTTTCCCCAAAATGGCCTGCGCCAACAGGCCCCCAATACTCGCCTGTGGCTCATCCCAAGCCACTCAGGTAGTGTTTTCTTCCTGCACTGACTTCTATAGCTCCTGGAACCTACTTGAAACCTCTTCAACTCAGTATTTTACTTTTTCGCTCTTCTCTGCTACAGTCTCTAAAATTTATGCAATAATATGCTCCTTCAATAATTCTTCACTCTCCAATCCAACTTTCTCAATCTGACCCTTTTTTGCGTCAATCTATGTTAGCATTTGTTCTTCTCCTTCTTGTAGTGGTTCTAACTACACCTGTCTTGAATTCTTTTCTACTTGTATAGTATTCAACTATTCCTACAAGTTCTTCAACCCCTGGAAACTTTTCAGCCTGTCTGATATTGTCATCACTTTCTGCCTCTGCTTTATTTCTTGCACTGCAGTATTTACCCCTTCTTCTTTCCTATCTAACTCCTGCAGTTTCTCAGCCTCTTGAATATTTGTCCATAACTATGCACTCTTATTATATATCTCTGTGATTTCCTAAATCATCTGCACAATGCACTTTGTATGACCTATAGCCTCCTACTCACCTTTTGTTCATACTTTTGTTGGAGTGTTAGGTGTTGCTAGGAGTTATGTCAACTTTGTAATGTGGCTCCTGTAATTATCCATAGCATGCGTTATTTTTTCAATATTCTCCTATGTTTGTATGTTCCCTTCTTGCGCGTTGTTAGGAATTGTTTTGAACACTTCTTCCAGTTGTAGATCTCATATTCCAGTGTGTTTGTTTGCTTCTTCCCTCTCAAACTGCACCTGGTTAAGTGTCATCTCCAATGTCTTCTATACTTCCTTGGACAATTGTACACGTGTATCATCTTCACGAGCCCTCGATTGAATTTACTGCATGACACTTATTTGAAGTTTGTATAGTTCCTTCGTTAGAACCTTTGGCAATGCCAAGTCCAAATGATCCATTTCCTTTAATGGATTCTGCACTGTATTATCGTCCACTTGCAACATTCCCTGAGTGATACAAAATTTTTGTTCCCCATAGCTATGATCTACAGTGTCTCTTGTTATAGAACTATTCTTTCCTTCACGTTTTGTTTTTGTTGCTCTGTTCTTTTTGTTACGCTATAGTGAGTTGCAATTGTTCCAATGTATCCTTGACCTATGCCAATTTCTAGATTATCTACTCCCTTTACTTCTTCGCATCATACCATGCTTTTGTTGTTTGATCCTACACTTTCTCTATGACTAACTTTTCATCATCCTTAGTAATTGTAAGCTCAGGAATGCCCTTATGCAGCTTCATCTTCTTGCGCTTGCCTGATGATTGCAATACTGTCCTTTTCAATGGAAATGTTTATTTTTGTGCAGTTGTCACTAGTATATCCATATTTGGGGGATCTTCGCCTCATGTTTCCTCCAACATAGGAAGACTTGTATCTTTCTGCATCCTTCATTTGGTTCTACTGCATGCTCCTTCTCTTGCACTGAAGGCTTTGGGATAGTATTCTTCTACCTTGGATTTCGAGTGGTTGTACTACCCCTTGTTTCTCTGGCATTCTTTGTCTCCCTCCTTGTATTGGCTACTAAGCTAGTTGTTTTCTTTGAAGTTCCAACCTATACTTGTTTCTTATCTTTTGGGACCTTCTTTGGAGTTACTAGAACCATCCATTCTTCAGGCCAATCCTTCATGTCCCATTGCACTTCTTCTCTTGTGACACAATACCTCAACTATTGCCACTCCTTGCGACACTTCCTCAAAAGTTTACATGCCATAAATTTCATCGCCAACCTCATTGCCGGTTCACTGATTTGGTTAATGATTATTACCCGAGACCCTCTCTCAGTGCCATATTTCTTCTTCATATCCTCTACTAAATATTTTTCCATTGTCTTTTCATCTAGATAGTTCTCTGGTTTTTCTTCATTTGTTGGTAAGCCTTTGATCTCTGCAATTAAGTCCAAATCTATTGGTACATGACTCTCCATCCATAAGATGCATCCATGTACTAGTGGCAATAGTTGTTTTACACAATCATTTACATCTTTTCCCCTCCCAGAGTGGGGAATCTCTAGCAGGTTCATGATCCCTGTGTTATATAGTCCTGCAATCCACTACTTTTGTTAGGATCTGATCCTAACCCCTCTCCATGGGTCACTAGTTAGTAGGATACATTTTCTATGTAATAAAGGCCGACATTGGTTAATAATGCCTAATAAATAAAGGAGAATAAGTCAATGTAAGAAGACCTAATAGAATCTTCCGCCTCTAGAAAGATCTTCCTCTAGAAATTTTATTAGAAGGTAGAATTAGTATAAATAAGAGTAGGAGGCATTGAATATTTTTTTCTTGGATATTATTGTAATAGAGCTCTACTCTGCTGGAGAATTCCCCTTCAAAAAGGCAAGTGAACATTGTTATCATTAATAAAGGTGCTATTTATTGTGTTATTATGGTATTATTCTGATATTGTTCTGGATATATCATTGTTGTTTTTCTATTGCTTGCTCAATATTTTTGTTCTGCATATTATATTATATCTGGAATATTGCAAGTGGTATCAGAGCTCTTTCCAAGGAATGACTTGTGGGGTAATTGTTTTTCAGGGTAGAGGCATATTTCGATGTCTTTAATCTATAGAGATATGTCATTACACACATAAAACCACATTCGGGGAGTCATACACACAAGAAATACAAGTGGTTTTTAAGCACACATCTATTGGCCACCCTTGTAACCATTTTGGTACCCCTTCGAGTGGTAGAGCATCAGAAAATTCCTATATATGGATCGGCCTAGGCATCGTGAAACCTTCCATAGATAAACTGATCGACCTCCTGACTTCTATAATGCCACTGTGAATAGCACTCGAGAATATACTCTCTAGTACCTGGGTAGTCGGGTAGTACGGCTAAGGGTACAGTCTAGCCTCCTTAGTTGGTGCAATGAGATATTGGGCTGAGTACTATTATTGGACCCCACACATATATTACAGAGCTATAGCACAGGGAAAACCCTTGTCTATAGAACCCTTGAATACCTTAACCCTTGGGACAGAAAAATCAACAGAACCAAGAAGATCTATTGCCGTGCAATTGTGTCTCCTACATTCTGGTTGTGAATTTTTTACACATTTGGGGAGTCATACACACAAGAAATACAAGTGATTTTTAAGCGCACATCTGTTGGACACCTTTGTACCCATTATTGGTACCCCTTCGAGTGGTAGTTCATCAGACAAAACCTATATATGGATCGGCCTAGACATCCTGAAGCCCTCCATAGATAAACCGATCGACCGCCTGAATTTTATAGTGTCACCAAGAACAACACTTGGGAAGATACTCTCTAGTACCTGGGTAATCAGGTAGTAAGGCTAAGGGTACAATCTAGCCTCCTTAGTTGGTTCCCTAAGATATTGGTATGAGTACTATTGTTGGACCCCAAATGTATATTAGAGAGATATAGCACAGGGAAAACCCCTGTATGTAGAACCCTTGAATATCTTAACCCTTGGGACAAAAAAATCAACAGAATCGACAAGATCTATTGCCATGCAATTGTGTCTCCTGCATTCTAGTTGTGAAATTCCTATGCATATCTTCCTATTAAGAATTTGTCCATTGCGTCACTGTAGTATTATTCATATCATATTTTAACTCCACAAGAGTATAAAAAAAAGGATGGGGCTTGTCAACACCCTTGTTTCTAACCTAGTCCATTTCATTCCTCTCTTCATTCCAATCGCGTTGGTATCCTTCACTTTTAAGAAAAATTTTCTCCATGGTTCCACCCCTTTCCGAGACACCCTTATTTTATACCTATCCCCTTGGACTCCTATCTTTGTCCTGATCACCCTTGTACATCTCACTTTTTGTGGTCCCGATTTCCATCTCGACAACTCATCTACTATATAATCTGCAATCGTTCCAACCACCCGAGATCAGACCCAAGAAGAAAATGATACTAGGCTATCCAACTTAGAATCGTGAATGGACTCCATCCAAAATACCATACAAACAACAATCAACAACTCCCTCCCTGCAACAATCCAAGAAGCCCTTTGGGACGCCATGCAACCATTCATGAAAGCAAAGCAGCTAGAGACCAATGTAGAGAACCCTCAACATTCCCATTATGAGCATACTCATTCCTCCCACTCCCCTTAGGGTTATCCACACTCTTGGAATAAGGTGTCCAAAGTTGACATGCATAAATTTGATGGATCCAACCCTGCAGGGTGGGTCTCTCAAATGGAACAATACTTCTCCCTCAATAATATTTGGAATGATGAGACCAAACTCCATGTAGGGGTTTTGTACCTAGATAAATAAAGATGGAAGTGGTGGTAGTGGCATAAGAAATGTTATCTATGAAATCCCACTTGGCACCTGTTCATTAAATTAGTTTGTGCTCATTTTTATAGGGAATCACATTTTTTGGGTAGACTCACCAAGCTGCGGCAAACCGGATCAGTCAAAGATTTCATCATGACATTTGAAAAATTGGCTATCCAAACTGAGGGATTCTCTAATTCATTTTACGTTGAATGTTTTATTAGTGGCTTAAAGGAATCCATCCAGGCTCATGTGAGCATGCATCATCCTACTACTTAGTTGCAGGCATCTCAATTAGCAAAGGAAGTAGAGACCATCCTTCAGGCCCCACCCATGAGGGCTCTAGTTCTCAACCGTCCCCACCTTTGGGCTCACCCAGCTCCGACACAAACATTGAAGGTCCAAAAAGTATCTCTAGCTGAAATGGAAGAATGTTGCAAGCAAGGACTTTGCGACTATTGTGATGAAAAGTATTCACCAAGGAATAAATGTAGAGAGAAAAAGTTCTTCCAAATTGATGCATCTGCTTCATCTCCTTCTGATGACATACCATATGATGAGGCTCCTGAATCAGATGAGGCTCCACCAATTGATCACACCAAAGCTCTTTTTGTAACCTCTGTGGAACCAGAGGAACCCATTATATCTCTATTGGTATATTTACGATATAGAAGGCAGAGTGTGCATGTTTTCATTGATGGAAAGATCATAGATCACGATGATGATGAACAGTGGTAGAGTATCATGACGATGAAGAATAGTGGCAGAGTATGCTTGTGATGACAAGATCGAAAGTAAATGCTCAACAATGAAGAGAAACAATGATCGTTGGATCACCGATTCAGAATTCCCGATGGCCGTTAGATCTAAACTTAGACAGGAGGAGCACACAGAAAGGAGAACAGATCTCAGACATCAGATATGAGCGCAAGGACTGACCATCATTGGATCTAGAAGAAAGAGCATGACCTTTAAATGCAAGGTGAAGCGGGCTTACAAAGTCCCAAAAGTAGGGTGACCGTTCGATCTGAAGGACACGTGGTAGCAGATGAGGAGTTTCACAAACTCGTGAATCAGGAGAATAGAGGTGAGCTAACCTCAAACTCCATGAAATGCAAAGTCGTGAAATGATCATGGTCATTGGATCTAGAGGACACGTGGCATGCTATTGGTGTTTTGCTGACTTTCACATGGGAGGAGTCAAAGGAACGTGACACAGAATCTCACGATATGTGAAGTCGCGACATGATCACAGTCATTGGGTCACAGAGGGTTGTGGACCGTTGATCTAGAGAGAGAAGCACTTGGCCACAACTAGTGGTCATATGAGAGGAAGGATCTAGCCAAGCTAAGCTCCATTTCGGAGATCGCGACATGGAGAGTCGAGAAGACTCATTACAAGAGTTCGAAAACGCGAAATTGCATAGGACCTGTTGGTGTAGTCTGTGGTCATCGTTGGTGGTCATGAAAAGGAAAGGTAATAATTGCTAAGATCTATTTTCATAGATCGCGACATGGAGAGTCGAGATGCCTCATCAAAAGACTCCCGAAATAGTGAATCACGAAGAACTTTATGGATAAGCGCTTAGTCACAGCCAGTGGTTACGAGAAGGGAAAGAGCTAGTAGCTAACTTCCATTTCGGAGATCGCGACATGGAGAGTTGAGATTTCTCACCATAGGATTTCTGAAATGTGAAATCACTTCCTGATTAGCCTATGGTCACAGCTAGTGGGCACATGGGATGAATGCGAGATCCTGCGGATGTAATCCAACGGTGTTGGTGAATTGAGAATCTAATTGAAGGACTACTATTTCACCTCACGATTAGTTGTTCAGTTACGATTCAATTAGCAGAACTAAATCATGGTTCTTGGATGTTTGGTGATTGAGTTGCTGAGGCATTTCCCTTGGAGATTCGAGGTGTAACTAAATTGGGGTGAGAGCATAAAAGGGATATGCAGTGACTGTGTGATGTTAGTTGTTCTCACAGAAAAAATGAGTTGAACTAGAAGAAAGGAAAATCACAACATGCACAGTGTGAGATCAAACTCAGAGATGAGAAACAGACGTTGAACAAGAAGAAGAAAAGAATATTTGTAGAACAGATAGAAGAAGAGCAAAATTGTAGAACAGACTGAAGCAAAGCAGATTTACAGAACATAGAAGAATTGATAAGAATGATATATCTGTATTGTTGATTATTCAGCCAAAAATTCATAGTCAGGGAGGTCAGGTGGTGCTAGGGAGGATTTTGGTCCTCTGATATTCAAGTTGGTGCTTGAATATTGGAAGTTGTATCTTCCATCTAGTTGTGGCTAGAAAACGGGGTGGCAGGGTGGTTCTAGGGAAAACACAGAGTTTTTATGTATGCAAGTTGGTTCTTGTATAAGTCCAGTTGGTGCTGGAACACACAGGGAGTTGGTGCTTCCTTCTAGTGGGTGCTAGAGAAATAAGAGGGTTGGTTCTCTCATCAAGTTGGAGCTTGTAAAATTGAGGTAGTAGCCTCACATTGAGTTGGTTCTCAAAGATAGATGATGTACAAAACTTAAAAGACTGCCTATCATTCGAAGAAGAAGAAGTTTTCTCCCATTATGGGTTTCCTCGTGAAAATATGTCTCTGTGTATATTTTATGTGTGACTGATGCTCATTATTTACATTGTTCATATCTTGTATAATATTGATTGTCACTTGGAAGAGATTAAAAATTGTTTGAATAAGTCATAAATTCTTTAAGCAAAGTAACAACTGATTCACCCCCCCTCTCAGTTGTCTTAGTAATTTCAACAATTGGTATTAGAGCAGGTTCCTTTTATTTAAAGGTAGATCTGTAAGCTTAAACATGACAATTCATGAAGGAACTTTAGCCAATAAGCCTCCTCTGTTTGATGGAACAAATTTTTCCTTTTGGAAAGTTAGAATGAGAACTTACATAATGGCCTTAGGTGCTGATGTTTGGGATGTAGTAGAGACTAGATATATAAAGCCTGCTTTGGTAGCTACTAAAGATGATAAGTTATAATTTAACTTCAATGCAAAGGCAATGAATGCTATCTTGAATGGACTTGTTGAAGCTAAGTTTGTAAAGCTGATGGATCTTGAATCTGCCAAAGCGATGTGGGATAAACTTATTAGCAGTTATGAAGGAAATGAGAAGGTAAAATATGCCAAACTTCAAACATATAGATTGAAATATGAACAATTAAAGATGAATGAAAATGAAATAGTTAGCAAGTATTTTTTAAGAGTTGAAGAACTTGTGAATTCCATAAAGGGTCTTGGTGAGAAGTTTGAAGAATCAATTCTAGTTCAGAAGATTTTAAGATCTCTGCTTAATAAATTTAATTCAAAAGTCTCTACAATAGAATAACTAAATGATCTTAAAACTCTGTCCAGTGATCAACTCCTAGGAACTCTAACTACATATGAAATGAGAATTAGAAAAGATAAATCTATTACTAGAGAAACATCTTTTAAAGCAGACAAGAATATTGATTCAGAACTAGATGATATTGAGGCAAAATTTGTGAGAAGGTTAAAGAAAGGAACAGGCAAGTACCAAGGCAATATTCCCTTCAAATGCTTTAACTGTGGTAAAATAGGTCATTTTGCATCTAAGTGTCCTCACAAGAAAAAGGACCAAATGGACCAGAACTCTGATGATGAAAGGAAATACAAATTTAAGAAATATAGTAAAAAGAAAAGTTTGTGTGCAAACAATGATGACTCCTCAGAAGACATAGATAGTGATTCATCCTATGAAGACAAAGTGAATAATTTTATGATTATGGCTATGGGAGATCTTGATGATAAACACACAGGAGGTGATATGGAAGATGAAGAAGCTGTGGTGGATATGGAAGGTGAATTAATCAGTGCTTTGGAAGAAATTGACAGACTCAGATGTAAGAAGAGAAAACAAAAAAAGTTGTTGATGCAGTTTAAAATAAATGGTAAAAAACCTGATGAAGACTTTGCCCTACTAAAAGTGGAGTTAGAAGAGGCAAAGAAAATAGAGGATATTCTGAAGCAACAATTATCAGAAAAGAAAGCGAGGTGTGAAGCCTTAGAAGAAGAGATAGTAAAAACCATAAAAGAAATGGAGAAGTTTAAGGCATTGTATCACCAAAATATATCAAGTATTAAAGCCTTAGAAGGATTAAATTCCATTCTAAATCAGCAAAGGAATCCAAAGTTGAAAGCGGGCTTGGGCTATGAAGAAGGAACATGTAGTGATCATCCAAGTAATACAGAATCCATCAAGTTTGTCAAATCTACAATCATTGACAACAACCATTCTGCAGAAACAAAGAAAGAAAATCAACCGCCAAGAAGAAATGAAAGAAAAAGTACCAGAACTGAATCTGTAGATCAGAGAAATTATCAGCATGGAATAAATCGACCTTCTCAAAGAAGACAGTCTTTTTCTAGGTACAAAGAATTTTTCTATGGATATTGGTTTTTCTGTTCTAACTTTGGTCACAAAGCTGTAAATTGTTCTTTAAGATTTAGATATGAGAAATCAATATAACCAAGGAATAATTACTTGTCACAACAAAGAACGAGACATCCAAGTAACAAACAACCAAAGACTATAAATCATGTGATGGGTGGGAAAAGGACGCAGGTAAAGCATAACAACAATTATGAGCATAACAATTGCTATGATTTGTTATTCAGTGAACCAGAATGTTATATCTGCCATAATTATGGACATAAAGCTACATATTGTCGATTAAGGAACTATAAGCCATATTTGAATCCCACTACTGAAAATTTCAAAGTTTGGAAGAAGAAAGAAGATGACAAGTGTGGATTAGTGCTATCAGCCCAAGGACAAAAGAATCCCTGGTATATTGACAATGGATGCTCCAAACATATGACTGGAGACAAAAGTAAGTTTCTAACTTTAAGTGAAAGAAAATTAGGGAACGTAACTTTTGGAAATGATGCACCAGGAAAAATAAAAGGTAAAGGAATAGTAAGTTTGAGTAATGGAAAAGGAAAAGCTCAAGATGTGTTGTTTGTAGATGGTCTAAAACATAATCTACTAATTGTCAGTTAAGTTTGTGACAAAGGATGTGAAGTTTTTTTTACTTCTAAAGATTGTAAAATAAAGTCTGTGAATTTAGGACAGCTGGTTGCTGAAGGGATAAGAACATAAAACAATGTCTATGTGTTAAAAGAATAAAAAGAAGAATGCCACTTAAGCATGTATGATGAAAGTTGGCTATGTCATAGTTGACTTGGACATCTAAATTTTGATCATATAATCAATCTTAGAAACGATGGGGCAGTAAAATATCTTCCAAAAATATCAATGCCATATGAAATTGTTTGTAAACCTTGCCAAATAGGAAAGCTTATTCAGACACAGTTCAAATCTAAAAACTTTCCTTCAACAGAAAAACCTCTCCAGTTAGTACATATAGATTTATGTGGACCATCAAGAAAAGAAGGTACAGGAAAATAAAACTATTTTATGTTGATTATTGATGATTATTTTAGACTAACATGGGTTTCCTTTTTGAAATAAAAATATGAAGCATTTGAAAAATTCACAGTGTTTAAGGCTCTGTCTGAGAATCAAACAGGAAAAAGATTGAAGGAAGTAAGGTCTGATAGAGGAGGAGATTTTATCTCATGTAACTTCAAAGAGTTCTGTGATAAACATGGGATCAAAAGAGAGTACACAATTCCAAGGACTCCACAACAAAATGGAGTAGTTGAGAGGCAGAATAGATTAGTACAACAAATGGTAAGATCAATGATGAATGAAAGAAATATACCTCAGACATATTGGGTGGAAGCAATTCATACAGTTGTTCATATTCTTAACAGTTGTTCATATTATAACAACAATTGTTCATATTCTTAACAGTTGTTCAGTACAACAAATGGAAAGATCAATGATGAATGAAAGTAATATACCTCAGACATATTGGGTGGAAGAAATTCATACAGTTGTTCATATTCTTAACAAATCTCATCTTAGCCCACACAGTGACAAGACTCCTTATGAACTATGGTTTGGAAGACCTGCTTCAATCAAACATTTTAAAGTCTTTGGGATTAAATGTTAAATTAAGAATAATAATGAAAATATTGGCAAATATGATGACAGGGCTGATGAAGGTATCTTCTTAGGTTATGCTACAAACAATAAACGATACCGATGCTACAATAAGAGGCTGCATAAATTGGTTGATTGTATCGACATAAAAGTTGATGAAGAAATCCCGGTACGAAATATAAGCAGTGTTGAACCAAGGACATAAGATATTGTTGAAGATGAAGATGAGCAGGTCCAAGGGTCAGAAAGAGAAGAATCTGAATCAGATGAAGATACAAATACTCAGGTTGACACAAATAAGCAAAAAGAAACAAAACCACCTATCAGAATTGTTAGAAAGAATCATCCTGAAAATAAGATAATTGGAGATATAAATAAAGGAGTTAAGACAAGAAGGAAATTGATTAAAGACTCAAAGCAATCTCAGGTTGCTTTTCTATCTATGATTGAACCTAATTTTTTTTATGAAGCCAGCAAGTATGATGATTGGATTAGAGCCATGAATGAAGAGCTTGATCAAATTGAGAAGAACAATACTTGGGAGCTTGTTCCTAGACCTAAGGATAAGAATGTAATAGGCTCCAAATGGGTGTTCAAGAATAAAATGAATGAAAAAGGAGAAGTTGTTAGGAATAAAGACAAATTAGTCTGCAAAGGGTATGCACAAGTTGAAGGACAAAACTTTGATGAAACATTTTCACCAGTCGCAAGACTGGAAGCCATCAGAATGTTTCTTGCATATTCATGTCATAAAAACTTTAAGTATATTAGATGCATGTAAAGTCATCATTTCTTAATGGAGATCTAGAGGAAGAAGTATATATGGAGCAACCTGAAGGATTCTCACCGACGGATAATCCTGACTATGTCTGGAAGCTGAAAAAGGATTTATATGGACTGAAACAAGCACCATGAGTTTGGTATTATAGACTGGACAAATTTTTACAAGACAAAGGGTTCAAGAAAGGTACTATTGACAACAATCTCTACATTAAGTCTGAAGGTGATGATTTACTAGTTGTTTTGGTTTATGTAGATGACATTATTTTTTGTTGTACTAATGATTCCTCTGTCTAGTGGTTTTCTAACTCTATGCAAACAAAGTTTGAGATGTCCATGATAGGCGGGCTTTCATACTTTCTTGGTTTACAAGTAAATCAGAGTTCTATAGGAATTTTTATCACTCAATAAAAATATTTGAAAGAGATGTTGAAGAAGTTATAGATGGAAGATTCTTTCCTTGTTTGTACACCTATGGTGGTCGACTGCAAGCTCAGTCAAGATGATGCTTCACCTGATGTTGATCAAAGGACATATCGATCAATGATAGGTAGTCTTTTGTACATCACAACATCTCGTCCTGATATAATGCAAGCTGTTGGAATGGTAGTTCATTATCAGTCTTCTCTTAAACAAAGTCATTTAGTAGCTGTAAAAATAATAGTCAAATACTTGAAGGGCACAATGACTTATGGTCTGTGGTATCCTAGAAATCATAATTTTCAGTTAACTGCTTATTCGGATGCTGATTGGGCAAATTGTGTGGATGAGAGAAAGAGCACCAGTGGAGGTGCATTCTTCCTATGTGACTCATTAGTAGCATGGCTTAGTAATAAGTAGGGGTCTATTTCCTTATCAACCACAGAGGCAAAGTACATTGTTGTTGCTACTTGCTGCACTCAAATTTTATGGATGATCCAAACTCTTACAGATTTGAAGGTCATTTATACTGATCTGATCCCAATTCACTGTGACAACACCAGTGCAATTAGTGTCTCTAAGAATCTTGTTCTTCATTCCAAGACTAAGCATATACCAATCAAATATCATTTTCTCATAGAGCAGGTTACAAACAGAGTTGTTCAGCTGAATTACAGTCTTTCCACAAAACAGATAGCTGACATCTTTACCAAACCGTTAGCAGCGACACCTTTTGGATATCTTCACCAAAAGTTGGGGGTTATATCTTCTTTTGTCTAATCTGTTCATCTTGTCAGGGGTAGTACGTTTTGAATATATATTATATTTTCGGTGAATAAAGTTATGGTTCTTCTGTTTATAGTTGTCAGGCAGAGTATGTGCCTATCGCATTTCTGATACCTTCGAGATGTATTGCAATAGCTCAGGGGGAGCGTGTTTCTTCTTTGACATTGATGTCAAAGGGGGAGAAAGTGTGGTAAGTGCAAGGATGCTACAGTGGTAATCTTCTTCAAGAGGTTTCCATCAATGCCAAAGGGGGATATTGTTGGTATATTTACAAGAAAGAAGGAAGAGTATGCATGTTGTCATTGATGGCAAGATCAGAGATTATGTGATTATTATTTTTATAAGCTGCCTACACAGGGTCTATGAAATTTTATTACTCTTTATGAGTGTTTTGATTAAATAACAGTTGTAAATAGATGCATTTTACCTATCATCTATTCATGCTTCGTTTTCATGACTGAAAGCATGAAAACTTGCAACTATCGTTACTATTCTATTTTAAAATTTCATTGAAAGCATATGGTTTATTACAGAATTGTGATTTCTTGCCATGAGCATGTTGCTCTCCTTGTTTGTGACCCTTTCGATTCTTAGCATGCCTAAGAGATTTATGGTTGTATGAACAAAAGACCCCCTCCATTTGATATTCAATTTTTTTGTATTGATTTTGGTTTGATTTTTGATCATATTTCTTTCATGAAACCTTTGACTATTCGATTTTTGTAAACTTACCTAACTTTGCAATCAAACTATGATGCACGCACTATGTTTTCAGAGTAATTTGGTCCTAGCATGTACTCAGTACCAAGGTGGCATACAATGTACAGGTCACTATTACTCCTTAGCATGGTCTCGTGTTTCACAAAACTCTTCACACACGTTTTGATTAAACACCTTGCCCATCGTTTGAATCATCACAACATGTATTGATAAACCTCGGGGCTATGGCTCTGTTTTGTTTTTGCAAACCCTACCTGTGTGTTGTACATTAATTACCCGTTCGTTCAGTATGGCTCCAGTGGTAAGGGTCGAACTGAACGACATCCAAACCCTGCTCTCATATGATAATGCTAGGGAAGATTTGGAAAGGAATGGTTGGCATATTTTCATCGAAAAGTTTCAAGGTTTTAATCTTCAGGTTGCCCAAGAGTTTGCCTTAACCTTTGACGGTTGTAGGGAAAAAATCGGTAATGTGCAATTGGAAGTAACCGAAGATTTCCTAAGTCAAGCCACGGGATTGCTAGTGGTTGGTTAGAAATGGTTCAAAAACGCGAAAGTGGAGGAAGTCCCCTGTACTTTACTGTTTACCTCAAGAAAAATAACCAGCTGTGATCGAGGTATGCCAATTTTGTTCTTGAAACCTAGGTGGCATGATTTACTTACTATAGTGAAACAATTCATGACATGTGAGGGACGATTCAAACTTGTTTTCGTATATCATTTATGCCTTCTTATGAGTTTTATTGGTTTTTCGTTGAATATGCCTTATTACCTACTCAGAAGTCTGTATAAAATGGGGAAAAGATTTAGGAAATAGAGGTCATATTCAAGCTTATTTCATCATGGCCTAATTAAAATCATCCTCATGCACCAGTTAGAGTCACAAAATGACTGTTGGGATTCATTCATTACACGAAATGGTTTTGACAACCCTGTGTTGGGAGAAGTAGATAAGTCGATCATTGAGGAAACCCTTGTGAACCCAACGACCTCTCCCCCACCTCTCCAGGATTGTGATTTTTCCCCTAACAACAAACCCTCGAGCTACCTTAAGTTCATTCAACAAAATAGTCAACCGGTTACACATCCAAAGGATTGTATTAAAACTGTGAAGAAACATACAGGAAAGAAGTTAAAAGGCAGTGTTGATGTCAATTTCAAAAGCAAAAGAGATGGTAGGCTAATTTCTCAAAGTCTTCGAAATAAAACAAACCCCCGTGCAGACACGATCAACATGATTGAAGTGAGTGAAAGATCAGACTCAGAAATTGACAAATTCCTTGCTGAAGAGGACCCCGTGTCATTCAGGTTATACCCTGACCGACCCTATAACTATGTTAATAATTTGCCTCCTTGCCTAAAGGACAACCCAGAGTTCCCTGGTATCCAACTCTATGATAAATCTAGCATTGGCAAGGAGGATTCTCTGACCCATAATGTTGTTCATGCTACTGCAAACTCCTTATTGTAACTGTGTCCCCTTTATGTTATGTTATTATAACTAGCTACAAAATCGCAAGATTCTGTAGCCAGTTAAGAAAATTTGAATTGTTTGATTTGATGATTGAAAACATATTTTAGATCTTCTTATTTTCATTTGTTTTCAGGATAATTAAGGAGCCCATGATTTCAAATATGATATGAGGCACTTTTTGAGATCTCCCATCCATATCAATTTTGTATTTTGAGTAAACAAAATTAGACTATTGGTAGTTTTTTGATATCTAGTGAAATCAGGGTGGTTGCATCCCCCTTTATTTTTTGAAACCAATTTGATCTTATCAACAGGAAACAATTATGTTTCCTAAAACCTATATAAACATATCATTTTGTAAACATTGGATTATCTCAGCCTGGGGCAAGAGTATGGGCGTTTTTATCTCAGACTTGAATGAAACAGAATGCATGTTACAACTTTAGCTTTTATGTATGATGTTTTGATTTAGGCTATGTTTATGTTGATTTGATAATAGATGGTGATTGCTTTAGTCGTTATGATTTATTATCATTTGACATGATTCATTTTACATGCTGCCCATATCTTATGTTTCAGATACATTATATACATAGTGATCATTTATCCAATTTAAATTAGGAGATTCATCTCTAAATTCTGTTGAATGTCTACATGTAAGTTCTTACAGGAAGATTTATCTCGTTGTAATTACTTGTAAATCGTTAGATCACTGTAACTTTGTCCCCTTTATATTCTGTTATGAAAACTCCTTATAGTCACAATGTGATGTGTGCCGATCGTGGATCGACAGATACTATACCGATGTTCCACTTCTACAGTAACAAATCAAGTCTTTAAGAGACCAAGTTGATATGTTGACAAACGAAAACAACAGACTTGAATCCATCATCCAAGGGAAGGAGAAGTGTTTAAAAACTGCAGGTCATGTGATTTTCAAAAACGTAGAGGCAGCTACAACTATCGTTAACTCCAAAGTTTCTTAATACGTTTTGATTTCATGATTAGAGGTATGATTTTTTTTATTTAATAGCATGAGTGTGTCATTCTTAAGTTGGGATATTCGATTTGATTGAATCAAACTATTTTTATTATTAAAATTAGGCTATTTTGTTTATTCAATAAAATAAGATTGCATTTACTATTATAACTAGCTACAAAATCGTAAGATTCTGTAGCCAATTAAGAATATTCGAATTGTTTGATTTGATGATTGAAAACATATCTGAGATCTTATTATTTTCATTTGTTTTCAAGATAATTAAGGAGACCGTGATTTCAAGGATGATATGAGGCACTATTTGAGATCTCCCAGCCATATCAATTTTGTATTTTGAGTAAACAGAATTAGACTGTTGGTAGTTTTTTGATACCTAGTGAAATCAGGGTGGTTGCATCCCCTTTTATTTTTTGAAACCAATTTGATCTTATCAACAGGAAACAATTATGTTTCCTGAAACCTATATAAACATATCATTTTGTAAACATTGGATCATCTCAGCCTGGGGCAAGAGTATGGGCATTTTTATCGCAGACTTGAATGAAACAGAATGCATGTTACAGCTTTAGCTTTTCTGTATGATGTTTTGATTCATGTTATGTTTATGTTGATTTGATAATAGATGGTGATTTCTTTAGTCGTCATGATTTATTATAATTTGACATGATATATTTTATACGCTGCCCATATCTTATGTTTCAGATGAAATATATACACAGTGATCATTTATCCAATTTAAATTAGAAGATTCATCTCTAATTTCTGTTGAATGTCTACATGCAAGTTCTTACAGGAAGATTTATCTCCTCGTAATTACTTGTAAATCATTAGATCACTGTAACTGTGTCCCTTTTATGTTCTTTTATCAAAACTCAATCTCCAGCGCATTGTTTCTCTTTTGTTTGGAACAACATTACAATCTGTTGCAGGTTTACTTCCTAGATAAGGTGGTTGGATATTCCCTGTTGAACAGACATTGGATGCAATAACATGTTAGCCTGTTATTTGATTTCATTAGCTTGTTGAATATATAAGTTTTCCATATATAGAACATTTTCTACTATCTATTACTTTCTGTTCAATTAGGTAGTTTAATGTTTGATTTCATGAGTGTATACGTCTAAGAAAACAAACCAAAAAATTAGATAGTATTTTCACTTTCTTTATTATTGTTGCTAAAGTAACCAATTTACATTTGATTTTTTACGAGTTTAGATTAAAACTCGTGTATTGTACATATTGTATATAAAGTTATTGAACATATTTCAGTTAAATAAATTGTACATATATATATTTAAATGTACTTATAGATTTTAGTAATTGTTATTTATTAGGTTATTGTTTTTCCTTTAGTTATTTTTTTTCTTTCTTTAGGACTTAGATCGGCCAACGGAGCCGCAAAACCTGTCGGAGTGAATTAATCCAAACAACTTGGGTTAATTAGACAACCCAGGACCGGATTCACTCCTCCAGTTGACGAGCAGTCAATTTCACCTGCCAACAAATAGCACTAGAAGGAGGATCTGGAAACTATTAATGGCACGAGGAGGTCACAAGACTCCTGCCCCACCTACCCACTCACCTATAGTAACTAGAATTCATTCATACGACAACATTGTCCCTCAAAAAACAACCACATCAAACGACGATCCACGGATCACCGTTGAACCAGTAACTCCAAATCCCCTAGGTGGAGACATACAAGAGATTGTTCATCAATCCCTCATAAGAACGCACAGTGCCTTAGCCCGTATCAGACAACTAGGTCGACCTTTGAACCAACCATTAGAATTCTCTAATATCAGAGAGAAACTTGAAGGTACTGATCTTACCTTAAACCCTATGGATCCAGATCATATCCTCACTTCTGCAGCAGGAGGATCTAGTATTCCACCATCACTGCCCCCTTCATCTCCTTCTTCTTCTGGAGAAGAATCATCAGATGAAGGAAAATCTTCATCTCGGCCTTAGACACCCGACACACCTATGGAAAATCCAAAAAATCCCACCAGACCTTGGCTTGACCAAGATTCAATAGCCATACCTGGTCCCCAGCATCCTTTGCCTAAACACCCGGAGAAATGGCTCCCTAAATTTGACCCAGACTCCAAGCAGATCGCTGAAGATCACATCAAAAAGTTTATGCTAGCCATTAGGCTCCGTAGTGTTGAGCACGAAGACGTACTGTGAAAATTGTTTCCCTACACCTTTGAAGGCAATGCCTCTACCTGGTACTTTGCCCAACAGCCCCACACCATCATGTCATGGGATAAATTTGAGTCCTGTTTCCTTGAGAAGTTCGGAGATGACAAGTCTCCTGAAGTTCTAGTCATGGAGCTTTCTAGTTTAAAAATGAACCCCAAAGAAAAGATAAAAGACTTTAATCAAAGGTTCCTGACACTAAAGAACCAAATCCCCATGGATTCGATGCCTGCTGAAAATCTTATTGTCGCATACTACACGAAATCCTTACATCAAAACATAACCATTTGGGTAAAGAGGTCTAAGAAAGCCACATTGATAGAATCCTTCGAAGAGGCCATTGAGATCGAGAAAGATATTCTCAGATTGAAAGATAATACCGGTAACGATATAGAGACTAGTCCATCCTCTAAGAAGAAAATCGAAATCCTTCCTAGACCTCCCCAAAACAAAGCTCAACCAGAGAGTTCGGATCTAGAAAACTTACAGAAAGTCATTCAGAAGTTATCCAATCAAGTTATAGATTTGAAAAGGTCGGCTGAAGAATCTTCTTCGAGCAAAGGGCCTTACAAACCCCCTTTTAGGAAGCCTTTTCCCACAAACCGACCTAACTCAAATTATGAAGGCCTAAATCTAGAAAGCTTACAATTTTCTATTAAAACGATCCTAGAAGCACATGATAACTTGACTGCTCCCGATATTCCTAAAGAAGTAGCTGAACAAGAGACAGTAGAAGAATATGAACCCTATCCAAACATTTTCAAACATTTTCGGATAGCATTTTTCAAGCTAATTTCGAAACAGTGCATCCTTACAATACTAGGAGCAAGACAACAAATAAGTCTTCTTCTGAAATTGCAACTATTGTGCCTCCAAAATAGTCTAAATCAATTGAGACTAAACAAAATTCAGCAAACCCAAGTTTAGATTATGATTTGATTGAGGATCTAAAGAAACTTAGCGCTAACATTTATGTTTATGAATTATTAAAATTCCCTTCTCTTTTGCAAAAGATGCTGCAGAATATCGTGGAAAACAACAAAAACAACAATCCGAACAGCAACAAAGGTTTTGAAAACAACCCCAAAAATCCTTAGAAGGCCTTCGCCAAAATGACATCTGAACCTCATGATAAAAGAGACCTTCCTGTCAATAGTGTAACAAATGTAGATAAACTAGTTTTAGGGGCTGCGATTAAAAAACAACAAACTTCTACTGTTAATACTCGCAGAAATGTCCCTCCCTTTTTGTTGACTTTTGAAATTTTCAATAGGAATGTACATAACTGTATGGTAGATTTAGGTGCATCATCTAACATAATGCCTTGGTCTTTCTGTCAAAAAATTAATGCCGAAGTCCAACCATCCAGCTTGAAAATTATCCAGCTTGATCGAACTAGTGTTAAAGTGATAGGTGAATTAAAAAATGTGCTTATCAGATTATCATCTAATCCTAAATTCCATCAAGTGATTGATATCATTGTTGTAGATATCCCAGAAGTATATGGTTTGTTTTTAAGTAGAGATTGGTCAGAACAATTACATGGTTATGTTGCAATGGATTGGTCTCACTTGTGGCTGCCCGAGAATGGAAAGCCTAACAGAATCAAGGTAAATCATGAACGTTATATTAAGTTCAGAGTAACTGATTTAAATGATCCTAATGAACCATTCACTGCTTCTGCCAATTCACCTGAAATACAGGGGATGGACACTTTTTTCGACAATTTCATGGCCGAAACTTCTACTATCACTGACCGGGAACAACAATATGAAATTATGACATGCACACAGTCAACAACCTTCTCTCAGTGGTCACATGTACCTGACGAAAATCAAATATGGTATCTTTACTTCGATGGATCAAAATCTAAGGAAGGAGCTGGTGCAAGGTGCGTTCTCATTGATCCAACAGGTAACAAGACTTTGATTTCTTGCCAGTTAGAATTCGAATGTACAAACAACATGGCCGAATATGAGGCACTCCTACAAGGTCTCAGAAAAGCACTATATTTAAACATTCAGAATTTGACTATTTTTGGTGATTCAAAAATAGTGGTTAGATAGGTAAAAATTTCTATCCACTGTGTATCTTCGCACCTAAAAAGCTATCAGACTGAGGTATGGAATTTGATGAACAATTTTTTTGCGTTTAACATAAATTCTATTCCTATATTGAATAATTATGAAGCTGATTTGTTAGCTAACGTCGCTTCAAAACTTTTTCCTACAGAAGGCCTATCTCCGAATGCATTTTCCATTAAATCATTGTTCAGACCATCCATCCCGGACAACATCACAAATTGGAGAGTCTTCGATGACGATCAACAGATCATCAGTTTTATGCATATGGAAGAAACTTTCCAGTGTGCAGTAATCGACGAAGGTACCCATGACGAAAATCTTCACGACTTTACGGTAATACCGGATCCGAGATCCCTGAAATCTGCATTAGACATGGTAAACTCTATCCCAAAATCTGTGGTTAGATTAGAAAATTTTTATGATCTTCATGATAAGTTCAAAAAATCAGTGAATTGTAAAATGAATAGTTCCTCCTTGACACATGAAAAAGTAAATTTGGGAACTAAAGACAACCCATAATGCATCAATTTGGGGTTGGGATGTTCTGAGCAAGAAAAGGTAGCATTTATTAAGTTTTTTAAGGAATTAAAAGATGTTTTTTCCTGGACGTACGACGACCTAAAAACCTGTGATCCTAACATCATACAACACATTATTCCCATGAAACCCCAAACCCAACCTTTTCAACAAAAGTTAAGGAAGATGCACCCAAAACTCGAACCAACAGTCAAGAAGGAATTAAACAAACTCCTGAATGCTAAAATAATCTTCCCAGTAAGGCACACACAATGGGTCTCTAATCTTGTCCCCGTCAGAAAGAAGAGTGGTGAAATCTGACTATGTGTCGATTTCCGAAATCTTAACCGAGCGTCTGATAAAGACAATTATCCTGTCCCTCTCAGGGAGCAAATCCTTCAACAGGTATCTGGGTCTGAAATATTATCCTTGTTGGATGGTTTTTCAGGGTATAACCAAGTCCTTATGTCTCCCCCAGACCAGCTCAAAACTACTTTTCGTACCCCATGGGGCACCTACGCTTATAGAAAGATGCCCTTTGGGCTCATAAACGTTGGTGCCACTTTTCAGAGAGCGATGGATATTGCTTTCCATGGCTTAATCAATCAATCTGTAGTAGTTTACCTAGATGACGTCACTGTCTTCTCAAAAAATAAAGGAGATCATCTAGCTCATTTAAGATATGTTCTACAGCGATGTCGTAAGTATGACATTTCTTTAAATCCTAGAAAATGTGTCTTCGCAGTAGAACAAGGTAAGATCCTTGGATTCATTGTGTCAAACGAAGGGATGATTATCGACCCTGAAAGGACCCAAGTCATTTCGAAACTCCCCCCCTCCTTTGTCAAAAAAGACCATGCAATCTTTCTTAGGATAGATAAACTTTGTTAGGAGATTTGTCCCCAGCTTTTCAAAAATGGTGAGACCATTACAAAACTTAATAAAAAAGGATGTACAGTACCATTGGGGACCTTTAGAAAGTCAGGCTTTTGATTCAATAAAAAAGGCCATAATAGATGCTCCTTCTCTAATGAGCCCTGATTTTTTGCGAGACTTCACCCTCTACACGTTTTCCTCTGACCGATCTTACGTTGTTGTCCTAACTCAAAACAACACTGAAAATAATGAAGTCCCAATTGCCTTTATGAGCTCAGCCTTCAAGGGAGTAGAACTTAATTACCCAACAGTAGATTAGCAAGCTTATGCTATTTTTAAAGTAGTAAAACACTTTCAATCTTATCTGTTGAAATCTAGGACGAAAATCATTGTCCCTTACCCGGCTGTCAGAAATTTGTTAGTACAGAAAGAACTAGGTGGAAAAAGGGAAAACTGGATCACATCCTTACAACAATATGACATAGAAATCACCCCAGCACAAATTGTTAGAGGCCAAGGTTTATGCAAGCTGGTCATTGATTCAGCTATAGGACAGCAAAATGAAACTGATATGTTAAATCTAGTTTAGCACCATCAAAATCAAATCTGTTGTGCACAAAACCTTGTTAGTTCCTGGTATGATGACATCAAATTTTTCCTTATACACAGATTAGCTCCCCGTCACCTTGATCCCCAAAAAAGGAGAGCCCTAAGATTAAAATCTTCTTCTTTTCAATTGATTAATGGTATTTTGTTTCACCAAAATTTTGACAGAATACTTATGCACTGTCTTGAAAAAGATGAAGCAGAAAAAGTCTTATTGGAGTTGCATGCAGGGGAAGCTGGTGGGCATTTCGGTGGAGACACCACTACCCACAAATTATTAAGAGCTGGTTATTACTAGCCAACCCTTTTCAAGGATGCTCATGCCTTATGCCGCAAGTGTGTGATTTGTCAAAAGGCATCTGGACGGATACAAAAACCAACATTCCCATTGCAACCAGTCTCGGTAGACTCCCCTTTTCAGTAGTGGGGCCTGGATATTATAGGCCCAATCAACCCAACATCCTTGCAGCAACATAAATACATCATAACAGCCATAGATTATTTCACCAGGTGGTCTGAGGCTGCCCCATTAAAAGCTGTAAATACCATCCAGGTAATATCCTTCCTGAATTCAAATATTATCACTCATTTCAGTATTCCTGAATGCTTAGTATTTGACAATGCTTCCTATTTTTCGTCTCTTGAAATGAGTAATTTCGCTCTAGAAAAGGGAATCAAATTAAAGTACTCTGCCAGCTATTACCCCCAAGGCAATGGTTTGGCAGAATCAACTATTAAAAATCTGATCAAAATTATCAGCAGAACGGTCTCCGAAAACCATAAAAACTGGTGTAACGCACTATTGAACACAATCTGGGCGTAACTCCTAAAACTGTTGTGGGTAACTCACCTTTCTTTCTCGTTTACGGTAGGGAAGTGATTCTTCCACTGCATGTCCTTCTTCCATCTCTGCAGTTATCACAGAAGGTACAGGAAGAAGATTGTCCCCCCTTGGAAAGTAGAATTAACGCTTTGTTAAAGTTAGAGGAAGTAAGGGCTCAAGAAAAATGAAAATTGGATCAACATCAACTCATTGTTAAAAACTGGTCTGATTCCAATTCTGCCTCTGACAGAAATTTTGAGGTAGGTGACCTTGTCCTAAAATGGGACAAACCTCATGAGGGAAAAGGAGAGCATACTAAGTTTCAAAACTTGTGGTTGGGACCATTTTTAATTGCTGAGAAACTGGGTCCCAGTTCCTTTCGCTTACAGAATTTAGAGGGATAGCCAGACACCTTCCCGGTGAATGGCCAAGCTCTAAAAAAGTACTTTACCTAATGATGCTCCCATACACCCTTTGTAAATATTTTCTACCTTGTTTTATTTGTTGTTTGTTTTTCTTTTCTAGTTTGTTTTGCTTATCGGTCTTTCTTTTGAAACACATATGCCTGCACCACGGGCTAGCTTAGACAAAGAAAACAGAAAAACTTCCCCTCGAAAATGACTGCTGAAAGTTGTCTAAACATTAATTGTTGTATTTCTCTGAAATTGTAGCCTTGTTAAAGATGACTTTTTGTTTGAGAAGCGTTTTCTTGGTTTCAATCTGCAACTGAAAGTATTCACGACCATCTATAAAATCCTTTTTACGCTGTCCCTGTTCTTTAAGAGAACAACTCAACAATGTCTCCATGTTATTGAAAGTTGGTTTTATTAATAAACTATTTCTAGATCTTGATGAAGGACAACTAAAAAAAATAAAAATTCAAGGTTTGTGACAAATCAAGTTGTGTTAAAAAACTGGAATTTTCAGCGTCACCACGCTCTATTGAATATCTTTAAAAACTATAATATAAACTTTCAGAGAGTTGTGGGAAGTGCTTGTAAACCCACCAGGACACTGAACAGGTCTGCTGTCAGCGGGTAAATGCATGCATGACACCAAGATAACTTTGTCGGGGTACTGAACAGGCCCGTTGGTAGCGAAGCAATGTTAGGTAAAAGAAAATTCTCAGATGTGGATTTTGTTTTGGCCTTAAACGTCCTTCGCTCTGATCTGGAATTTCTTGAAAGGATACAGATATCAGAGTGTGTTAATTGAAATCCCTGTCCAGGCTATGGATGCTTGCTGGCAGCAGTGGCCCTGTCAAAAGTATTGAAGATTTTAACTTAACATCGTGGCTCTCTTTTGCCAAGATTGTAACCAGTTTTCATTTCTTTAAAAGTAAAAGTTGTCTGAAACCGGATTGCGTTATGATTATTTGAGATGTTCAAACAACTTTTTGGTTGTTTTCGATTCGAAGTTTTTCAGATTATTCTAACCTGAACTAGTTTGTGTGACATAGATAACTGCTTCTCCCAACATGTCGCCATTGTTGGTAGCGATTATGTGCTTATTATTTTTATAAGCTTCCTACACAGGGTCTATGAAATTTTATTACTCTTTATGAGCGTTTTGATTAAATGACAGTTGTAAATCGTCACATTTTACCTATCATCTATTCATGCTTCGTTTTCATGACTGAAAGCATGAAAACTCGCAACTATCGTTACTATTTTGTTTTAAAATTTCAATGAAAGCATATGGTTTATTACAGAATTGTGATTTCTTGCCATGAGCATGTTGCTCTCCTTGTTTGTGACCCTTTCGATTCTTAGCATGCCTAAGAGATTTATGGTTGTATGAACGAAAGACCCCCTCCATTTGATATTCGAATTTTTTGTATTGATTTTGGTTTGATTTTTGATCATATTTCTTTCATGAAACCTTTGACTATTCAATTTTTGTAAACTTACCTAACTTTGCAATCAAACTATGATGTGCGCACTATGTTTTCAGAGTACTTTGGCTCTAGCATGTACTCAGTACCAAGGTGGCATACAATGTATAGGTTGCTATTACTCCTTAGCATGGTCTCGAGTTTCACAAAACTCTTCACACGCGTTTTGATTAAACACCTTGTCCATCGTTTGAATCATCACAACATGTATTGATAAAGCTCGGGCCTATGGATCTATTTTGTTTTTGCAAACCCTACCTGTGTGTTGTGTTTTAATTACCCATCTGTTCAGTATGGCTCCAGTGGTAAGGGTTGAACTGAACAACATCCAAACCCTGCTCTCATATGATAATGCTAGGGAAGATTTGGAAAGGAACGGTTGGCATATTTTCATGGAAACGTTTCAGGGTTTTAATCTTCAGGTCACCCAAGAGTTTGCCTTAACCTTTGATGGCTGTAGAGAAAAAATCGATGATGTGCAATTGGAAGTAACTGAAGAGTTCCTAATTCAAGCCACGAGATTGCAAGCGGTTGGTCAGGAATGGTTCAAAAATGTGAAAGTGGAGGAAGTCCCCTGGACTTTACTGTTTACCTCACGAAAAATAACCAGCTGTGATTGAGGTATGACAATTTCGTTCTTGAAACCTAGGTGGCATGATTTACTTGCTGTAGTGAAACAATTCATCACATGTGAGGGATGAAACATACTTGTTTTCCTATATCATTTACGCCCGCTTATGAGTTTTATAGGTTTTCCCTTGAATATGCCTTATTACCTACTCAGAAGTTTGTATAAAATGGGGAAAAGATTTAGGAGATAGAGGTTATATTCAAGCCTATTTCATCATGTCCTGATTAAAATCATCCTCGTGCACCAATTAGAGTCACAAAATGACTATTGGGATTCGTTCATTACACGAAATGGTTTTGGCAACCCTGTGTTGGGAGAAGTAGATAAGTCGGTCATTGAGGAAACACTTGTGAACCCAACGGCCTCTCCCCCACCTCTCCAGGCTTGTGATTTTTCCCCTAATAGTGAACCCTCAAGCCACCCTAAGGTAATTCAACAAGACAATCGACCGGTTACACAACCAAAGGATTGTATTAAAACTGTGAAGAAACCTACAGGAAAGAAGTTAAAAGGCAGTGTTGATGTCGATTTCAAAAACAAAAGAGATGGTCGGTTAATTTCTCAAAGTCTTTGAAATAAAAAAAAAAACCATGTAGACACGATCAGCATGACTAAAGTGAGCGAAAGCTCAGACTCAGAAATTGACAAATTCCTTGCTGAAGAGGACTCCGTGTCATTTGGGTTATACCATGACCGACCCTATAACTATGTCAATAATTTACCTCCTTTTCTAAAGGACAACCCAAAGTTCCTTGGTATCCATCTCTGTGATAAATATACCATCCGCATGGAGGATTCTCCGACCCATAATGTTGTTCGTGCTAATGAAAACTCCTTATAGTCACAATGTGATGTGTGTCGATCATGGATCGACAGATACTATATCGATGTTCCACTTCTACAGTCACGAATCAAGTCTTTAAGAGACCAAGTTGATATGTTGACAAACGAAAACAACAGACTTGAATCCATCATCCAAGGGAAGGAGAAGCGTTTAAAAACTACAGGTCATGTGATGTTCAAAAACATAGAGGCAGCTACAGCTATTGTTAACTCCAAAGTTTCTTGATACATTTTGATTTCATGATTAGAGGTATGATTTTTTTTATTTAATAGCATGAGTGTCTCATTCTTAAGTTGGGATATTCGATTTGATTGAATAAAACTATTTTTATTATTAAGATTAGGCTGTTTTGTTTATTCAATAAAATAAGATTGCATTTGCTATTATAACTAGCTACAAAATCACAAGATTCTGTAGCCAGTTAAGAAAATTTGAATTGTTTGATTTGATGATTGAAAACATATCTGAGATTTTCTTGTTTTCATTTGTTTTTAGGATAATTAAGGAGCCCATGATTTCAAATATGATATGAGGCACTTTTTGAGATCTCCCAGCCATATCAATTTTGTATTTTGAGTAAACAGAATTAGATTGTTGGTAGTTTTTTGATATCTAGTGAAATTAGGGTGGTTGCATCCCCCTTTATTTTTTGAAACCAATTTGATCTTATCAAAAGGAAACAGTTATGTTTCCTAAAACCTATATAAACATATCATTTTGTAAACATTGGATCATCTCGGCCTGGGGCATGAGTATGGGCGTTTTTATCGCAGACTTGAATGAAACAAAATGCATGTTACAGCTTTAGCTTTTCTGTATGATGTTTTGATTTAGGTTATGTTTATGTTGATTTGATAATAGATGGTGATTTCTTTAGTCATCGTGATTTATTATCATTTGACATGATTCATTTTATATGTTGCCCATATCTTATGTTTCAGATACAATATATACACAGTGATAATTTATCCAATTTAAATTAGGAGATTCATCTCTAATTTCTGTTGAATGTCTGCATGCAAGTTCTTACAGGAAGATTTATCTCGTTGTAATTACTTGTAAATCATTAGATCACTGTAATTGTGTCCCCTTTATGTTCTGATAAAAAATTAGATAGTATTTTCACTTTCTTTATTATTGTTGCTAAAGTAACCAATTTACATTTGATTTTTTACGAGTTTAGATTAAAACTCGTGTTTTGTACAGATTGTATATAAAGTTATTGAACATATTTCAGTTAAATAAATTGTACATATATATATATTTAAATGTACTTATAGATTTTAGTAATTGCTATTTATTAGGTTATTGTTTCTCCTTTAGTTATTTTTTTTCTTTCTTTAGGACTTAGATCGGCCAACGGAGCCGCAAAACCCATCGGAGTGAATTAATCCAAATGGCTTGGGTTAATTAGACAACCCCGGACCAGATTCACTCCTCCAGTTGATGAGCGTTCAATTTCACCCGCCAACACTTTCTTATTCCAGTCTCCACATATAGAGCTTTGATCACTACCAGTCGCTCTTCAGTTGGGGATGATAACACTCACTTAAAGCTAGAACCAATTGATAGAATTAGAATGCAAGATTGCTTGAAATTGAACATCGCATGAAGAAAAACAAGATTTTGTCTCAAATAAGAACCAACACACGTATGCCTAGGTATGAAAAAACAAGAGGGGGAGAATGAGAATTGAGACGAAATTGAGTAGCATCAAGATTCTTTAGGAGATGCAATCAAGATTTTTGAGGAGGTAAATTTCTCACAACACTGGTCATTTTGTGTGTAGATTTTAATTTGTTGTTGTTATTACCTCCGACAACATGCATATTCTCTCAAGTTGGAATGATTCATCTTGATCTGGAATTAATTCTTATGTTTTATACAAGGGTCTATACCAAACCCATCTGTTTCCCATATTTTCTGAGCCATTGTTTTTTCATTGGGAGATGATATCATCTACAAAATACGACTAGTATTATCTTTGGCTCCAATCAAGATCTGTATCTTTCATCTGTAGAAACCAGTTTTATTTGCAGGTAACACAAATATTCTCGGAAACTCGTTGCATAGAATAAGGAAAAAAAAAGTGTCAGGAATCGATGATTATACAATACAAAACCTTGGGTTTATTTTTAAAGTAAGCTAGGTATAATATGACAAGTTACTTTGGTTTATTTTAACCTTTTGGGAAAATCAACATGATGGTTTGATGATTAATGTGATTGGTACAGACAACATGCCATTGTATGGTCATTGTTGGATGTATGATATTAATTACAAGTCATGAGCTTCAATCTTGCAGACTCTCTATGTCACGGAAATGACACATCAAGGAAGATTGTTAGGAGGAGCTTATTTAATGACAAGATCTGTTAAGTAGGTAGAATTCACTCAAAATTTATTGTTGTATTAATTGTTAGAGTCATTTTTACTTCTATAGGAAGTCTGAATCTTATCTATATATGCTCGAGTCTTTAGTTAGTCGATAGGAAGATGAACATGCAGAGAAGCAACAACAATAGTTGAAGGTAGTCAAAGAAGTCTGAGAGCTCAAGCTCTGTTTGTATGTGTGTGTTTGTAAGTTGCAGAAGTTTGTTCAGAAGTCATTGGAGCCAAAGCTCAACATAGTATTGTATTTTGTATTAACTTGCAAAGTCAAAGTTCTTATTATATATCAAGTATTTTGTGTGTTATCAAATTCATGTGTATTTCTCATCTTCTATTATGTTTATGAGTTTATGTGTTAAATATTAGCACAAAGTGAAGAAATTATTTCATTAAGTGTTTTATCGCAATGTGCAGTAAGTCGTGTAGTTTGCGCATTGTGTTTTTAGTGAGATTAAACTTAAGGCTCAAAGCATACTATCAGGCATCAAGAATTAAGGAAGGTTTGTTTTAAAGTGTTTTTTCTTCCGTTAGTTATGTAAGAAGTAAATCCTCTAATGAAATTAATAATTGAATAGAATAGAGGCTGTGTTTCGTCATCTAAGTCAATTTATCAAAAGAGTGGTGAGGGAGAAAATTACAAAACTATTAAACAAGTTAAGGCATCAATGACAGAAGAATCTTACCCTGTTTATAGTAGAAGAAAAATGTAAATGCACTCCTGAAAGGATATATAATGTAGTAATCCAAATAACTTGCAGGTCTTGTATTTGCTGATAACAAATACAAAGGAAAAACTACTTCCTTATTAAATAACTAAATGAAATGTAATCACAGTAGATGTTGTACTAAATTGTAATCATCACTCATCAAGGAGTAACATAAAGAAAACTAGAAAAATGGAATACAAGAAAAGCACATAACTCAAACAACACAAAATTTGGAATCCTTGTCTGCACTTGTATTAATACTCATAAAGGATGAGTTTTCTTAGTTACAATACGACAAGAAGCAGCCATTGTTCATTCTTTTGAATGTATATTTATACAAAAGATTCTCAACCCTAAGTTGTTGGAATATTCCTTATTTCTTAAAAAGCAACGGTTAGAAGATGATAAATTTGGAACGCTTCGCTTACTTTTCCTCTGTCTCTTTTTCATGCTGACAGAGGCATTTTGATTTCTTTCTTTCCATCTTGGGCACAAATAATCTCTAATAATGACATGTACATCTGATATGCATAGGTTACCTCATTGGTTCTTTGAGGTACCGCCTTTTCCTCTCTCAATGCATTCGACACACCTGCTTACAAATTATGTTATTAGTCTGGAGGGTTCTGTCACATCCTTTGCCTAAAAAATATACAATTTATTTTCTAATTTTGGAAACCTATCTTCCATTCTTTTGTCTTCTGAAGTCATTGACTGTAGCTTTAAATTAGGTTTCACCAGCCATCTATCTATCTGATTGATATCAACCTATTTTAACTGCAAGATTTCAGCTTGAGCTTCTTCTAAGCTTGTTTTGATATCAAGTTGGTGCTTAGCTATGTCAAATTGTCCCAATACCTCAGAATGATCATCTTTTCTGAGGCCTAATGACTCTTTATTTAGTGATTGAAAATCTTCTTCACAAGCTTCTTTGATTTCCTTAGTTGTTCTTTTACTTTCGGTTATGTTGGCTTCCCAAGTCTTCAATATTACGTCACCTCTGACCTGTTCCGAAACAGACAACTTGGGAACCACAAACATTTCCTCTCTGGCTGATGACACAACCGCTATTTGAAAAGTGGTTTGAGATGCAATAGCCTCTCTCTCTCTGAAACAAATGTTATCCAATGATTGGTTCACCTCCCAAAAATGATTTTGGATGATTTTCAACTTGTCAAAAAGGTTTTGTTGTGCTGATTCCAATTTATTACATACCTCCAATGCATGTGATTGGAAAACACTTACATCTATAACCATGTTCTCAGTCAAGTTCACTTTGACCTGTAATTGCTTCACCAATTCACTTTGCTAAATGGCCCACCCTTCACTCGCCTGTACATTCCTGTGCATCTCGTCGAGACTGGATTTGAGCTGTTGAATTTCTTTTCTATCGTTGGCTCTATCCTTTGCAAGACCTTTGTTGACTTCTCTCCTGAAATTCTTTTTTGTAGTCCTTATTTGATCCCGCAACTTACTTATTTGCAGATATTTCTTCTTCGGTCGTTCTTTTAAATTTTCAACGGAAAATTGATTGGCCGTTGTAAAAGCCCCCAGTGAACCTGCTACTTCTTTAGCAAAATCTACCTCTTCTAAGGCCTCTCCACCAATTAGCACCCCTTGTCTTTTGACAGCTACACCTTCCTTCTGGTGCATTTCTCTCTTCACCACAACCTTCCTTTTCTTGCTGAAAAAGAAATCAGAAGGAGGCAACTCTTCAATTGAAATGGGTATGATATCCTCTATGAATACCACCTTTTCATTTGGGTTCCCTCTAGTCGACTGTAACGGTGTGATAAACTGGATGCGGCTACCGATTTCAGTGGACAACTGTTCCCCAGCCATGTCTATAGTTGATTTATCTAGTGTAAATAGTGGCCCTTCTCCCCCTTTCTTTGTCAATGTCCCAGTCTGGTATTTAGCTTGGTCACCTGATACATTTGTCGCTGAGGTATATTATTTTTGAGTCAACACCTCAGTCTTCTCCAAGATTTCTCAGGTTTCTTTCCCATTGGAGTTTACTGCTTATGAACTTTGGGCCTCTGTTTGTTGTGTAGTTGCAGACGTCGGGTTCCTCCTTGTAACAATTTAGGGAGGCTACTTCTTCGGTGCCTCTGGAAGTCGTAAAACTCGATCATTTTATCTGGTGAAAGAGATCGAACCTGACTTAGGACCTCTTGATATGTTCTTGTGCCTCAGAATATTTCATCCTAAGGAGAATCTTCATGCTCATACCTTTTCAAATTGCAGTTGGCCATGTGATTACCTACGATCCTCTATGGATCGTGCTTCTTAAATTTGATATTGACAAGATTTATTTCTTCCAAGGCCATGACCTCTACTTTAAAGTGACCGAAATATAGTAGGGAAAATGTACCAATTTGCAGGGGAAAAGAAGGCCATACCTTTTTTTGTACTGCTTTGAGCTCCTTACTAATCCCACCGAGCACAGTTTGTCATGCAACCTCGCGGCATACTAATCGTTATGGTAAAAATTGTGGTAGAGCATATGGAGAAATCGAACAACCGAACACCCTAATATAGGAAAAGCGTTCTTCAATAAACCAGTCTGCTATATTGCCCAGATTAGTCACAATTTTGTCTGAAATTCTAGGAGGTGGATAGCCATATATGGCGGTGTGCATCGGCACCACTACCCAGTTGCAAATTTCATAAAAGAAGTCTTTTTCCTTTTCTTCCCAAAGTTTTGAATTATAAATATGTATGGGTTCGGCACTATCTGGAGTCCAGCTCCAGTTCATCAGAGGAAAAGGCATGATAAAACATACATCGTCCATGATATAAGCCAACATGAAAAATGGGGATGGTTTCCCTTTGGATTTTAGGGATTGATACTGTGTAATCTCATTAATCAATTTATATGATAATATCTTGGCCCAATCAAAAGAGTAACCCTATGCTACTCTGTGTATAATAGGTACCCATTGTAAAAAGAAATGAGCTGTGTTTTATTTCCCATAGATTCTACACAGCAACATTGTTATATACATTATGTGAGATTTCAGAGAAACAATTGCATACATGCCATGGGAGTCAGCTCTGAAATTCTCGGGGCGTGAATACCAATCCTTAATTAGGTCAGGAAAGTTTTTTCCATATTGGTCACATTCCTTCATGCTAAAGTCGACTAGGAAACTAGCGCTGTAAATGAAATTGGGTATCAGTGAGATTTTATACATTACCTGTAGATGTTCAGGCCGGAAAGACCCAACTACGATGTTTTGTGAATTTACAATGGTTCTAGTTGGGATATCCACATTCTCCAGTGCCCAACTGATCATATCATTGTAGGACAAGAGCCTAGTCCTTGTCGTTATCTTATGTAGCTCTAACTGAGACACAATTTTGTATTTGGTAGATAGGTACTCCTTCTCATTGTCGCTTGAATCATCCGGGCAATTTACCAATTCATACTGTAGGATGTTGAATACTTGTGTCCAGGATTTGATGGTGTCTATGCTTCTAGGCGAGGTGTCAGAGAAAATATCTGTATTCTGGCTCGAACTTTCACCAGTTGCTTTATTTTATTTACGTGGAGCCATGGTATCAGATCTTAGAACTCTATTATCTATCACGAAAAATGCACAAGACTAATTATCTCGCTAATCTAGCTCTGTCAAAATGCAAATGTAATTCAGAATGAAAAATATTATTTTCCTTAAGCACATCAATTGGGTATACCTTCACTAAAAACATGTTTAATTCCATTAACAAAAAGATTTGAGTGATAAAGTAGGATCTTATTTGAAATCACTTCCCTAGACCAGCTATTAATGCCATTAATGGTCGATATTTCATGATCGAGAAAAGTATAGATAAGATTTGAATTTTATCTGATTCATTATTAGGCGACATATTAATTAAGAGATAATCATTATTAATGCATAAGCTAACAACAATTATGGTTAATTAAATTTCAGAATTTTCGCTCTCGGAAGATCCTACAATAGTTTGAGTTAGAACTTATGAAACACGAAATCGCGATGTAATTAATTAATCTTAATCATGTTTAACTCTTTTACTTAATCATGGTTAACCTTAAAGATTTTGTGGTTTCGGGTATCGAGATATTGATACTTGTTATATGTTAGAATCCCCAAAACGCGAAATCGCGATAAGATTTATTAATCGCTAATTGTTTTTAATCTTTAAATAACCCAGTTTAATGCTTAAGACCATTTCGTGAATTCGGGTATTGGGACTTTGGAAATCTTACACGTTGAATCTTTGTGTATCGCGAAACCCCGAAACTCGACGTTTCAAAATCAACATTCATTGATTTGATTTGTTAATGAGTAGGAAGCTCCATAACCTTTGAGAGTTTAGGATCATTTGATTATATATGAGACTTCATCCATGGTGAGATTTAAGCACGTATTGTTTTTATTTAAACAGGAATGTAATCCATTTAAAGTCTATAGTTATATATGTGTGTGTGTGTGTGTGTGTTCCAACATAGGCTCCATCTAGGGATCGTGTCTCCTTGCAGGATGAGAAGAACAGTAGACCAAGTGCCTTATTGGGTAAATGGAGTCATTATTGCATTTCTGTGAAACACATTCTGAAAGAGGACACCCAGAAGGACTTTGGACTTCATCCATATCTGAAAACTTTCAAAACTTAATCATTCATCGATCTTGAGTTTAGGCTTAAATTTCTTTATTTTCTTAAAACTGATTTAAGATCTGCTTGAGATAATCAAAACAACCTTAACCAATCTATCAAACTTTGTTCGATTTTGTTCGCATCGAGACAAAGTAATTTTAATGTTTTAAACAGGGAGTCTCGTGTTGGCTTAGAATGTAAATCTAGTTTGAAAAAGAACTAGTTACCAGAGTACATTATAATACATGTATAACAACCTTGTAGATATCATAGACATTGCTTCACCGCCAGCGAGCCTGTTCAGTACCCCGGTGAAGTTATCTAATTCCCACATTGAATTTCCTTTCACCACTTCAATTAGTAACTTTGCATTTAAATGCTGAGATGAGGGAAATCATTTAATGAATTTCCTTTAATCATCTCTTTTTGGACTAGATTGGGGCAATCATTTTATGAATTTCCTTTCACCAGCTGTCTTATAATTTTAAAACATGAAATGGGGGCAATCAATTTGTATATAATATAATATACCAGGGATGATATCTATTTATAATTTATAAATGTAGGTTTGTTAACCCACTTTGATTACTCTAGACTAATCCCCTTCTGACCTTCAAAACACCTTCGCTTATAGGGAAATTTTCACGGGGAGTTTTTATTTTCCAGGGACTTTCCTTGAGCGAAACTAATTAACTTAAATCTATTAGGAAGGATTAAAAAGTTAGGATTAGCCCAGACATATTTTGCTTTTAGTTAAATTCAAAGGTATTATAAGATTTCTTTTCCCATTCTCGTGTTGAAGATTTGTTTTCTAAGCTCTCAGAGTTAAGGTGAAATCCTTTTTCCTTCATGAAGACCATGAAAAGATATCTAGAATCACAAGAAAAATAATAGCTTGAGGATAAGAAGGAAAAATAGAATGAGGATACAAAGGTCCTGTTGTGAAAAAAGGTCATCCCTATACGAGTTTGTTTATCGATTCTTGAATTCTTTTCTTTAAGATATTTTATTTCTTATTTTCTTATTATAAAATTTGTTTCATTTTTTTGATTTTATTTGATTTTATTTTATCTAAAAAAACCTCTTGAGAATTAAGACATAATTTCATATTCCTCTGGTTATAGATTAGGTGACAACATTTGTATAGATGAAACTTCAATCATACCTAGTGATATCTTTTTTTGAAAAATTAACTTGAGTTAGTAGGGCAGAAGCTCATACCTCATATTTTCTCTATATTTTCGACCAAATAAACTATCTATTTATCACAGGTTTCGAGAGAGAGTTAATGTTATAAAATGTGAGTATCGGTTTCTGCTATAGATTATCTCTCGGTTATCAGCCGGTATCCTGCAATGAAATAAAAATGAGGGCTGTCAGGAACTCCTGTAGATCGGAACCCCACTTGTTACTTATTTTTATATTTTGATTTTTTATGAAATCAACTAACCTGTTTTTATTTGCAGTGAAAATAAAGACTTACTGAAGAAAAGGAGAATTGTAAACAAAAATGTGAAAATCAAACCGGTATGTACAATGAAAGTTTGGAATTGTATTACTGCATGAAATGCTTGAGGTAGCGTCCGTTGATAGGGGTGTTAAGGATCTTTCCATCAATATTTTCTAACAAAAATGCATTCTTCATTCAGAAGTTGTAATCATGTACGGTCCACATCAGATCTGGTCAAATTTACCATGCTTTCCTGTATCTTCTTTCCTGGCCTCCCACTTTAAAATCAAATCACTAGGGAGAAATTCCCTATCTTTAGCTTTCTGGTCAAACATAGCTTTCATGTTATCTTGATATTTCTGGAGTTTCTCATCCACTTCAGCCCTATTTTGCTGGACTTAAATCAATTTATTTATTCTTCTGTTGATGTCGTTTGTCTCTTCTTTTGTGTCTTGCCAAAGTTTCATTACAGGCAGATCCAAATTTATGGGTAGAAAAACATCTGTACCGTATACCATCTAAAACGAGGACATTCCGATTGATATTTTAGTGCCTATTTTGTTAGCCCATAAAGCATATTTCAAATGTACATGATAGGCTTTCTTATTTTCGGTCAACACTTTTTTAATTATGGTGATCAAGCTCTTGTTCGAGGACTCAGCTAGTCCATTTCCCTAAGGATTATAGGTCGTAGAATGTCCCAGTACAATGTTATACTTTTCACAAAAACTTATCATAGCCATGGATTTGAAAGCCTGAGCGTTATTTGTAACTATCTTTCGAGGACAACCACATCTCGATAAAATGTTCTCTTCCAATAAACCGATCACCACTGCATCCGTTGTGTTTCGCGTAGGAATGGCTTCCACCCACTTAGTAAAATAGTCGGTAGCAGTTAGAATCCACTTATGCTTTTCACTTGAATGTGGATGTATTTCACCAATGAAATTGAGACCCCATTGTTGAAAAGGAGCTTCATTTTTAATTGGGACCAAAGGCAGTGCGGATATCTTTTGCTTTCCTGCAAACAATTGGCAGGGGTTACAAGCTCTGACTTTAGCATTCACATCAATGAATAATTTCAGCCAATAATATCCAGGTCTCAGGATTTTGTAGGAAGTTTCTCTCCATGCATGATGTCCTCCACACACTCCTTCATGAAACTCATTTATGACTCTCTCCATTTCGGATTCTACTAAACAACTCAGTGAGAAACCCAAAGGATCTTTCCAATATAATTGACTATCCATGATACAATATTTTACTGCGTGCAACTTCAACGTTCTAGCTTTGGAAGGAGTCATATCACCTGGGCACTGCAGAGTTAGAAGGTAAGAAACTATATCTTTATACCAATCTGAAGAAGAGAATTTCTCTTGGATTTTGGTTTCGAGTATAGTAACATCGAATTCGTCTATGTCTAGAAATCCTTCATACTCTTGCAGATTATTTATCCCAAGTGCTCTGAAATTCGATTTAGCTAGTAGTTTAGCCAAGCCTTGACCTTTGACGAGTTTGGTCGGTTTTACTTCCAGGTCAAACTCCTGAATTTTGGCTAACCATTTTCCCCTTTTCCATCACTATCTAGTTGAACTAATATATCCTTGACAACATTGGTTGGTACATAGGCGATTATCTTAGAATGGAGCACATATGTCCTGAAAGATTTGAGGGCTTTTACCATTGCATATGCATGTTCTTCCAATATATCATATTTTAGTTCAGCATCTCTGATACTTTTACTAAAAAATGTGATTGGTTGTTCGAACCCTTCTTTGTTTTTCTGTAGGAGTACAGTTACAATAGTGTGTTCGGAGGTGGAGAAAATCAAGAATTCTTTCATATAATCTGGGCTTGCCAGCACTAGTGCTTCACCTATGAATTTCTTAATGCATTCGAATGAATATTTGGATTCGGTTGTCCATTTGACCTCGCTATCCTTCTTGAGCATATTTGTAATCAATTTTACAATTTCAACAAAGTTTGGGATGAATCTTCTTAAAAAAATATTTTTTCCTAAATATGATTGAATCTCCTTTCTATTCCTTGTAATATTAATAGTATCTATAGATTCAACCCTTTTCAGGTCGATTTTGATTCCATCTCGAGATACTATATGGCCCAAGAGTTTACCTTCCTACATTGCAAAGTGAGATTTCTTTGGATTCAGAGACAAACCGAATTTTCGACATTTCTCAAACATCTGTTTGAGGTGAACCAGGTGCTCTGCATCAGATTTACAAAACACGGTTAGATCATCAAGATAAATGACAACGAACTTATATCTTTCACCAACAAAGGTGATTTCCATAGCTCGTTGGAAAGTGGCTCCTGTGTTCATCAAGTCGAATGGCATTTTATCATACATAAAGGTACCCCACGGGGTGGTGAACGCAGTTTTCTCTTTATCGTCTTCATGGACTGCAATTTGATTAGAGCTCGAAAGTCCATCAATCATAGACATTCTATTTTCTCCAACCACTTTTTCTAATACGTGATCCATCTTAGATAATAGATAATTATCTTTGAGTGATGATCTATTTAGATTTCTGAAATCTACACACAGTCTGATTTCATCGTTTTTCTTCCTGACTGGAACCATATTGGCTACCCATTCGAAATATTGGAGTGGAAAAATGATTTAGTATCAAGGAGTTTCTTTACCTCCCTTTCTATCATAGGAAATAGTATTGGATTTATTTGTCTGATCTTCTGCCTAAATGGTTTAACACCTTGCTTCAGAGGAATTTTGTGTTTGATTACAGTGGTATCATAAGTTCTTAAGTGGTATCATATTAAGTTCTTATTAGGGACTGTCATCATGATCGAATAATATCTCCAAAGGAATCAGACCTTTAGGGATCTGATTATTTTTCAGTATTGGCATGCGGTGATTAGCGATCTTATCTCAAAAATCTTGAGGATCTTCACCTTCCTGCATAATCTAAGCAGGATCATTCTGATTTTCCTGATCAATATGTGTTTCAGCAAATTCATCCACCATTTCTAAGAATTGTCTGATTTTCTCATCATCTTCGAATACTTGCCAGTGTTGTATATTGTTTGGTATTGATAGTCTGTGTCTCATTTCTATATGATATTTTAGTTTGAGGACAGTAGGAGGTACAAACGTCACAACGACTTTGGACAAGGAATCTTCCTGTTGATTTTCTATTCTGGGGATGTGGTGGATATTAAGCGATGAGAAAAAATTCTCAATCAGATCCCAGGCACAATTTATGTAGGATCTCAAACTTGGTGTTTGGCCTGGTACTACTACTTTATCTATTTTACAATCAACTCTGCATCACCATAAACTATCGGGTTTTCAATTTTTATCTTCTTGGCAGCCTCTAATCCGAAGACCAGGGCTTCATAATCATATACATTATTGGTGTAATCGATATCCCACTATAATCTATAAGAGAAGGGAATAATAAATGTTAGGACCACATATTGTACCCTTTTTGCCCATACTTTTTGCCATTGTTATACCCTTCATCACTAGTGTTTAGACTCATAATATCACTACATCTGATCATTCCAAGGTATATAAGGTCATTTCTCATTATTACATGCTTAATCTGTTTTGCATAATACTTTACATTACTTTTTGACCTAACCATTGATGAGAAGCGCATAAGTGTCCATTTGCAGAATAGTATTCAAGGCCGATGCTGAAACACAGAACTATCCAAAGGTGCTGTTGAACTGATGCTGAAACACGGAAGCTGCTACACAATCCAAGAACGCACATGCTGAAACACGGAGCTGCTACACAGTCCGAGGATGCATATGCCGAAACACGAAGCAGATACATGGTTCGAGGATGCAGATGCTGAAACACGGAGCTATCACTCAGTTCAGAATGCAGATGCTGAGACACAGTAGAGACCACCACGATGCTGAGACACGAGCCTTGACAGTTAGCAGTCAAGGCCGACACAGTCAAAGGACG
>ML782718.1:365715-384303 GCA_009831015.1 Picea engelmannii
ATTTCTTTACTACAACACTAAGTGCTTTTGGAATTGAGCATATATAGTGCGCAGCTATCTTTGAAACAAAAGACTTCCCTGGGTTGATAATTTATGTTTCACTTGGTTGTTTGAAATTAATTAAGCAATTGTAGTGACCAACAATAAAATCCTCTCTGGGTGCCACAAACAACACTCCAACTCCTGCTCCTTCACATGATGAAGCACCATCGAAATACATTTTCCAAACTCCAGTCTTATTTAAATTTTTATTTGTATTTTCTATTTTTTTTTTTGTACAATTTTCTTCTATACATTCATCCAAATCATCATCAATCGATAGTATACAATTTCCTAAATCCTGATCTGCAACATAAACAGGGTAATTATTCAGATTCATCGGATCACTTACTATATATGTCAGCCTTGTTTCTCTGTACATGCAGATGAACTGTCCACCGAAGATCGGGATTGTAGCGTATGTCATGTCGAGTTGAAGAGATCCTCCAAGTTTGGCGCCCCAAGACCTGGATAACATAATGCCATACTTTGGAGGGATATCAACAACAACCACATCCATCAGAACACTTTTTACCGGAATCTCTGCAAGATTAACCACTAAATCTTTATTCATACCCAAACATTTAACTTTTCTCGAATCAAACAAATACAGATCTCTGTATGCTCTGGTGATCTCAAGGCCAGGTCGATCCATAATATCTTTGGGCATCACATTGTGGGAGGCTCCTAAATCCAACATACAGTTATGGAGAAGATGATCATGCACAGTCAGCATGATGTATAAAGGAGTGACAGAATCTCTGGCATTTTCAAAATGTGAATCGAACATTATAGTTGGTTTATCATCTTCTAAATTTATAACATCTGCATGACTTTCGACATCAGAAAAAATTATCATTTTGGCAATCTACTTTCTATATGTAGGGTTTTTTTCCAATTCAACCAGAGGCACAAGGATCTTGATCTTATTAATCTCATTTTCTAGACTGAAATTACCCGTTGTCTTATCAATTTCTTTGGTGGGTATTTCTATCTCCCTTTTTTCTTATTTATTGGTTTGTGTTTCTTTCTTTCAACTGTCTTTGTTTTGGCAGTCTGCGTTTCAGCTGCTTTCATTTTGGTAGTCTGTGTTTCAACTACTTTTGTTTTGCAGTCTGTGTTTCAACTGTTTTTGTTTGAGCTACCTCATTATCTTTACTTCTTGACAAGATTTTCTTCGGTTGGGAAGTTGTGATATTTCTATATTTAGGCCTCAAATTATACTTCTGTTGGAGCTCGGTCATTATATTGTCAGGGATTCCTTGATAAGAAGAATCTTCTGTAATATTTATGCTATCATCTTTATTAAGGCGGTATTCTGCGTTTAAAGACATTTCATAATCTTGTCTCGTCAAATGAGGTTCTGGACAATCATCGTCAAGATTATTCATGTCTTTCTCTAATTCCTCAAAATTTTGCATGTTGTCTCCTCCTATAAAATTTTCATTTTTAAAGGGGGCTTGAATTTTTTGATCTTCATTTTTTATTTGTCTTTGTTGTGATTGAGGGTTAGGATTCCTTCTGAAGTCTTTTCTAGTGAATTGATCTATCTTAGATTGGTCCAGTTCCATCTTCGAGATTTTATTTGATAATTCTTTGATTATTTTCACCATGTCATCCATCTTATCTTCAACAGACCTCTAAGATCCGAATGGTACTGCTTGTTCTCTGAATCGTCTGGTTTAATTATTTCCTATTTCAATTTTAGATTTTAACTTCCCTGATGCCATCATATTTGACTCAATTTCTATAGCATCATCTTGCATTCTAGTGAGGTCGGCAACTCTCCTTTCCCTCAACAGTAGAGTAAAATCGAGCTCAAAAGCCCCAGCGAAAATTATTTTTGCTGCGGGTTGGGAAGGTTTAACCTCAACTGGAATCTTGTTATATAATTTATTAAATCTTTGAGTGAATTCAAGAACTATCTTTGAATTTTTCTTTCTTAAAGCCCCGAGCTCAGTTAAATAATAAAGGTGGTCCTTCCTCTCTCCCCATTGTTTGAGAAAGGCATTTTCTAACTCATCATATGTTCCTATAGAACCTACCGACAGCCTTCAGAACCACATTCTTACTTGTCCCTCAAAAGTTTGAACTAGAACCCTTGAATAAACATCTTTGTGTTCAAGGCCAAGGATATCGGTGAATTGATCGAAAAAATTTATGTGTTCAGTTGCAGTTAAGTCTCCCTCTCTGGTGAACTTTGGCAGGCTTTTCATATAGTTTTCAGGTAAATCATGGAGGGGAACTAGGACAACTAAGGGAGTGTATCTAGCATCTACTTTAGAAAACATTCTAGGAGGTGGGGGTGGTCCTTGACCACCTCCTCCTCCCCCTCCAGAACCATGTCATCCTCCACCTCTGCCACCAGCTCCGGCACCAACTCCAGCACCACCTCGTCCAGCCGCAACCATTGATAATCTAGGGAATGAAACTTGGAAATTATAGAGGGTATTTTCAAATATGTGTAGGGACCTTTGGGATACTTCAGGATGAAGCAAAATATGTTCCGGGAACTGATCGTTAGGAGACAAAAAATCAGAAAAGGGGGGGAAAGAGAGTTGAGGACTAGGTTCTTTAGATTTGCAAGATATATAAACGGGAGAACCAGGAGGAGCTGAATCAGAGTGTAGGATGTATTCTTCGAAACTTTGGGAGATTGGAACCTTTAATTCAGGTAACAATGGAATGTCAATCGAAGGTTGTTTACCTTTATTACTAAAATAGGCAGATAAATCAGTCACGACTTTAATCTCGGGTAAAACCAACTCAGGGTTTATGATTTCGGCTTCAAATCTATCATTCAATGTCTCTCTGAAACAGATTTGGGTGGAACCTTATTGCAAAGTTAAATTTTTAGGTGTAACCTTACCATTAGACTGTGTGGGTTTAGGTTGGTAAACCTTACTTCTAGATGCAATGGTCTGCTTGAGGTATCCCCTTGGTTTTAAAATTTCTCTAGGGTCGAATACAGGTGTAGTCTGCTTATCATCTGGATTCTTTCTAGTATTCCTTCGAATAAATGCCAATTTATTAGTGGTGGAGTCGCCAAGTGAAAAATAAAAAATTAGCCTTAATATTGTATTAAATCTTTGTTCACTATCAAAGAGAGAAACTTACAATGTCATTCTCCTAGGGAAAAATAACTTCATTTCTCCGTCCCCGACAACGATGCCAAAAAGATGTTGTTCCTGAGATTAAACTTGTTGGCACAGGGGCAGACCCAGGGTTCAATGCTTAAGAGCGCACCAACAAAGCCCTATCTACTGGCCCTTTCAGCAGCACCTGCAAAGTAGATGCAGTCTCACCCGAAGCAGCTATGAGGGGGTTGTAGGACAGAGATGTCTACAACCAGGGGAATATCAAGTGGATCTTGTATAATAGAAATCACATCATTCATATATCTCTTATCAATTAGATCTACTTTGCACAGCTATAAATCAGATCTAACACAATAATGCAAATAACAACATAACAATGACTGAGATCTGGGCATCAATCACACACTCAACACAAAATATACGTGGTTCACCCTCTCTCTAAGGCTACGTCCACAAAACTGTGCTTATGATATATTTAAGATAAATCTTACAGTTCTTGTCTACACTCTTAGTTAGCAAATCTTCATTCTTTTCTCTCTTCCTCTCCCCTTCCTGCACACCCAGCTACAGGACTTGACCTTCTCACACAGCTGAAGATCATACAATACTAGAAGGCTCTCTCACTCAGCACTTCTATCTCACAATACAACAATCTCTCATGCACACTAATAGCAGACCAATACTCAATGACCAACAATGACTCAAACCAGGTTCTCTTGACCTTTATTTATACATTACAATCCCTCATCGACAGCCTTAGGCCGAAACCTAGGTGTCAAAACCCTAGGTGTCTTAAAACTCTTAGGTCAACTTGACCCACTTTTTTGGGGTTTCTCCAACCTGTCTTTCCTTCTTCATCGCGTGGTGCTCCAAAGCATCTAATGATGGATTTATGTTCTTGCTGAGTTGTCCACGATCCTTCTTTCTTGTTGATCTGTCATCCCTGATCTCCTCATCCAACGGCTTGATTTTTCGTACTTCGCTTAGGTTTTTCTGCTCTTTTTCTTACTTCGACCCAGTGACAGTCACTGTGTCTCCTGCACAGTTTACGTTTGACCTTTTCTTCCTCTATCTTTGCTTCCTTCCATAACCAAGGGCCAACATGCCTCCAAGACTCACCTGTGACTCATCCCGAGGCACTTCAGATCTAATCCTTCTGTTTCACTTCAACTTTGGACTGCACAATGTAGCCTTTGCTTTCTGCTTTATGCCTCCTTCCCATCCTTGTGCAGACTGTCTTTTCTGTGTATGGTACCCAGTTTCAACTGCACCTGGTACCTGGACCCTTTTCCCCTTTCCTTTATTGAGAGCTATTAGGAAGTTGGTTGTCATGATACAACTTCAACCGACTCGCGTTCACCAATCCTTCCTTCTAGTCTCCCTTTATTGTCTTCAGTTGTGCAACTCCTCCTTCTGTAACATAGGAAATCTCATATGGTCCGAGCCAATGCGTTCCGAACTTCCCAGGGTGTTTGATAAACTTAATGTCATACACCAATACTAAATCACCTTGCTTGAATATCTTCTTCTTGATGTGCCTGTCATGGTAGGCCTTTTCTCGTTCCTTCTGAACTCGCTGATGGAATCCTGCAATGAATCTGTCTTCTTCTGGTTGAACCAACTGTGCCATCCTCTCACGAATAGCACTGGTATCATTCATGTCTGTAAATGCAACAATTCTTAAGCTTGGTACTAAGTACTCCATCGGGACAACAACTTCCAGACCATAAACCAACTTGAAGGGGGTATGCATTATTAATTTCTTGCAAGTGGTTCTATAAGCCCAGAGTACTGTTGGTATTCTTAAATCCCATTCATCCCTATTCACGCTACAAATATTTGTCAAATTTGTCTCCAAGATCTTGTTGAATGCTTCAATCGTTCCGTTTTCTTGTGGATGGTAAGGTGTACTCTTCTGATGGTGAACTGCAAATTCTTCAGTCAGGGCTTCAACTGTCTTATTGATGAAGTGTGTACCTTGATCACTCATAAGGATCTTAGGGCATCCAAACCTGGTTATTATGTCATCGAATATAAAATGTGCAGCTGTAGTTGCATTACAGTCCTTGACTACTCTGGCTTCGGCCCATCTGGTTAAGTATTATGTGGCTGTAATAATGTACCTTGCTCCTGTGCACTTTCCAGGTGGGTTTATAGTCCCTACGAAGTCAATGGCCCACTTTTCAAATGCTTGTAGGGTCATTTGCGGTGATAATGGCATTTCATCTCTTTGGGATGGTTTTCCAAGTCGCTGGCATACATCACATGCTCTGGCATACTCTTTAGCATCTCTGTGTAACGTAGGCCACCAAAGGCCAGCTTGCAGAACCTTCTGCACAGTTGCTTTCCTTGCGTAATGTCCTCCTACGATGCCCTCATGAGATTTTGTGAGGATCAACAAGCGCTCTGCCTCCATCACACATCTTTTTAGTATCTCATAAGGTCCCATTTTGTACAGTTGTCCAGCTATAATTGAAAATTCTGCAGCTCGCACCACTAGTTGTTTCTTCTGAGGAATTGTATACTCACTTGGCTCCATTCCCGCTAACAGGAACTGGACTATGTCTGCGAAGTGGTCATCAATATTTCTAATGGAGAGCAATTATGCATCTGGTAATGTATCCTCCAAACTGGTAGGTTCTTTGCCATGTTCCAACCTTGACAGGTGGTCGGGTCCCTTGTTCATTCTTCCTGGCTTAACTATGATCTTAAAATCATATTCTTGGAACAACAGAAGCCATATGCATATTCGCCCCCACAACACTGTCTTGTTGACTAGGTACTTCAGTGTGGAGTGATCAGTAAACATTTTAAAGTGTCCTCCCAACAAGTAGTGGAAGAATTTTTGCAGTGCATACACCATAGCTAGTCTCTCTCTCTCTGTAGTGGTGTAATTAACTTCACCTGTGGATAAATTCCTATTGGCGAATGCTAATGGATGATCAATGTCCCCTTCTCTAGGTTGTGCCAGTACTACTCCTAATGCAATAGAAGATGCATCAACATGTACATGGAATTATTTGCTCCAATCTAGAAAAACCAGAATGGGCGTTGTGACCATCTTCTGTTTTAGTGTGTCGAAGCTCTGCTGACATTCGTCTGTCCACTCATACTAATATTCCTTCTTCAACAACTTCTCCATTGGAGCTGTAATTTGGGAATATCCTTTGATAAATTTCCTGTAATATCTAGTATGACCTAGTGTAGTGCGCAGTTTTTTTACTAAAGTAGGAGGTGGAAAATCAACTATAATTGCAATTTTAGATGGGTCAACCAACAATCCCTGCTTGCATACAATATGACCTAATATGACCTAATGGTGAGAAAAAGATGCATTTCTTCATATTCAAATCAATTTGACACTGTCTTCATTTGTCCAACATTAGCCTTAGACATTCAATATGATTTTTCAACAAACTAAAAATAGTCTAGTCATCAAAGTATGCTTCTAAAAATTTATGCAAAAATTCTTTGAACACTTCGACCACCACCCTGGAAAAGATGGCTGGGGAATTCTTCAATCCAAATGGCATGACTGTATATTGGTAGGATCCCCACTCTGTGGAAAATGTAGTCTTATGACAGTCCTCCTTGGCGATGCAGATCTGATGGTATCCTGAAAACCCATCTGTAAAAGAATATACTTCTTGGCCTCCCACATTATCCAACACTTCGTGTATGAATGGTGTAGGGAAAGGATCATGAAAAAAAACATCATTCATCTTCCTACGATCTACACAGATCTTGATCTCGCCTGTCTTCTTGTCTTGCACCACCATAGGGTTGATCCACTCTGACTCTTCGACAAGTTCAATAATCCCTGCTTCTAACATTCTGTCGAGCTCAATCTTCACTTTTTCCTTATATTTCGGGCTCAATCTATAGGGTCCTTGCTTCACTGGATTTTCATCTAGTTTCAAAGGTATTCTCATCTCTCCCACGAGTCCTTTTATTCCCTTCATATCAGTGAACTTGGTCAGGAACAAGTCTTGATATTTGTGCAATAACTCTGTAATCTTGTTAATGGTAGAAGTGTCCCAATAATCTCCAACATTGGCAAGATTCGGTGTCTCCTCTGTCCCAATATTGACTTTCTTTATTTTGATAGGTTTTCCTATGAATGGAATCTCAACTTTTGGTCCTTCCACATTTATGTGTCCTTCTGTCTCAATGATGCTTACCTTTCTCAGATCATCGTCTTCATCGGCATTAATGTTGTAACATCCTTGCAATTTCTGGAATGCCGCGGTCCATTCATCCTCTTCTTGCTCCAAAGAGAGGCTAGATGCCTCCTTAAATACTTTATGCCTCACAATATGTAGTGCTTGATCTAATAAAGGAAATTCACTTTCAAACAAAAAGGTGGTTACAAAATTCTAGATCATACCTTCCCAATCTGAAGTGACGAGGCGTAGCTCCGCTTGAAGGTACTAGTTGATAGGGATCATGTCCAGCATGTTATTGAATCTATGCACCCATTGTTCTCAAGGAATGTCACTCCAGGCCTCTTCACATATTCGCACATGGTCCTTTGGGAAACTTTGACCTGTGTACCTCACTTTGCAATTTCCTACTTGTGTTGAGAACCGCGTTGTCAACAAAGTTCGACATTGTGTCCAATCTGTAATGTTCCCTTTGTGCATTCCCCACCATCTTGTTGGTGTCTCTTTCATGGCCTCATCCATTGCCAACAACCTCTATTGTGTTGGTACACTTGTCTCAAACTCTTATAAGAAAGTTTTCTAAGGGGTTCAGCCCATCAAATGTGGGTAAGTTACTCACTGTTGTGTCGATCCAGCGAAATTCTCTGGTTAGTCTAGCACATCTTCTTGTAGATATTTCATACATATGGTTCTGCCAGTTCTCCAACACTTCTTCTGAGTCTGTTGAACATGTGTTGTCACTTTTCCAACTCAGATTTCCATTGGCAATAGGGTTGATATAATCCTGTTGTCTCGCTGTTAATTTGTAGATGTTTTCCAGTTCATAGGTGTGGTCTTATTCTCTGATAGGTTCTGTATATCGAGGACCCTCATCTGGATCTAAGGGTGAAATGACACTAAGGATAGCTCTCTCAAATGTCATGTGTATTTTCTTTAGATCAAAAAAAGTAGAATTGTCAAAGGCCCAATCAATTCCTAGTAATGCAGGGTAAGGGCAATTATCATCAACAATTTCAATTACCTCAAAATCTGCAAAGGTTCTTACTCCGTTGATGTCCACTGGGACATGCTCTAATTGTCCAAATGGGATGAAAACTTGTTGATTGGCTATGCAGATCCTGATAGGGGAATATATCAACTTTGGTTTTCCCATTAGTGCCCAAGTTTGCTTCGTCATGACATTGACCTCTGGCCCTAAGTCGAGGATCACATAGTCTATCTCATACTCTCCTATTTGAGAATTCAAGTGTAATTCTTTATTTTTCCTTCTCTTCTTACCAATTTGGTGTACTTCCCTATTCAGTAAGGGGACTATCTTTCCTAGCTTATACTGTTTAACCAGATTTTGCAGTTCTTGTATAGCTTTCCCATCTTTAAGTAGTTCTATAAACCTATATAAGAAACTGACAAGTTTACTTACCTCTTTTCCCCTTCTGGGCGGAGAAGACTGATCAAATGCATGAGGCATTCCATATTCTCTTATTTTTGGTTGTTTTTTTGAAGAAGACCCTTGATCTGCTTTGAATTCTTTCCTTTCCTCTTCAAAGATTTGCCTTTCCTTCTTTGCATAAAAAATCTGGGTCTTTTCTGTAGCTTTTTTGACTCCTGAGTCTTCTACAATATTCTCTTTGGTCACTCTATCCTGTCCCGTAGCAGCACCTCCTCTTGTAATAACATCGACTCTAGGATCATCTTCACGAGGTTCCTCTTTGATTAATTGTATTTATGGGTTCTGCTGAGGTCCTCGTCTTTCTTGAAGATTAGCCAACAACATTGGGTAGTCCTCAATGACATGCTCGAAGGAATTGCAATAACTGTAGGTTGTGCAAGGGTTTTGGTAGTCCCTCACTAAATGTCCTAGATGTACGCATTTGTAACAGATTATTTTTCCTCAGCCTCAACCCATACCTCCTCCTCCTCATCCTCATCCTCTGTATCCACTGCGAGAATTGAAGTTTCCTCTCCCTAGAAAGTTGTACTGCGGGGTGTTTCCTTCTTGATGTACTTCGCCTTGAATCTTGTATATGTTCCTCGACCTTTCATGCATGAGATCGTAAGCTCTACAATCTCTATCATCATGTCCCACTGATTTATAGAATGTGAAATACAAGTTTGTGGGTGTTTGAACATACTTCTGGGTGTAATATCACTCACCAGGGTGATGCCTATTTCTGCATACATCGCACTAGGGAAGGTTAACTTGCTTCAATGGGCTCGATGCTCCTAAGGTCAAATACTCATGAAATAAGGAACGGTGTTCCTTATCATGACCTTCATATTTTCATATTACACACCATTAATCTTCTCTTTTGTCCTTCCCCTTGTCCTTATTCATATCCTTGACCTGTAGAGACAAGCTAGTCAGCTGGCTCAAGATCTGGCTCATGCCTTAGCTAGATTCTCCCATAGGTGTCAATTCAAGATTCATGGTGATCTCCAAAGATTTTACATGTGATGCAATATTCTGCTACATTAGAGGGAATCTGATGTGTGGTAACAGTTTTGCGATGAACCATTCTTTGTTCTGTTCATTGGGGATCTGAAAACTTAATCGACATGTTAGGGTCTTGAATCTCTAATCGATCTCCCAAACAGGTTCTGCTACCTTTTGTTTGATCTCTTTTAGCTTTGTAATACATTGTGACTCCAACTTAGGTTTTTTAAACTCTGTAATCAGTGCATTATTGATCTCGTTTAGGGTCTTAGGTTGTGCCATTCCTTGGACAAGTTTCATGTACCATCTCAGTGTGCGGTCCCTTAGCGTAGTGCTTAACTTGGTTCTCTTGATGGCTTCGTCGGTGATACTTTTAATATTCCACACGACCTCACACAAGAACCAGTGTTGATCAGGATCCTCAGATCCATCTCTCTAAAGATAGGGAGCCTCATCTCATCTGCCATAGAGTTCCCTAGGCTTCCTGTCTAAGTATAGGCTGAATTGCTAGTAACAGTATTCTGGTGGTTCTGGCTATTCTGGCTGCTTGGTGCTATTGAAACAAAAATAGGGTTAATGTTACTTACTTCAATAATTTGTGCATCTCCTGAGGTTTCTGGCTTGCTTTGGCAAAGTTCTTCAGCTTCCTCTTCCTCTGCTATGGTGGGTTCTGAATGTTCTTCGCCTGTCAGATCTGCCTCTTCTCCACTGTAGAAACCCTCGTCTTCATAGTTTTTCTTAAACAGGTTCTCAAGGTGAATCCCTCGAAATACTTTCCCACTACGCATATGTCCAAATTATGTGTCATTGTCGTTGTCTGAATTCTTGAACATTAGCCTTTTTGGATCTGTTGGTGACAGAAGTCACTCCTGGATTGCTTGCAGGAGCAGAGCCTGACACCCATTAGTTTAATGTCATGATTTGTTTAAAGGGGTGATCAAATGGAAGAAAACTCAGAACAATATCGTATCAACTCAGAAACTGGACCAGGCATGCATGGACGAGTGAGGTCTGGATAAACTTCAAACAGTGAGTTATAATAAAGGGTGAGTAGGGGGGGGGAAGACTTGCATAAGAATAGTGCGAAAGCCCATCATAAACATCCGGTTTGTAACAGAATGGAGAAGAAAGCATCCGAACACAAAATCCTTTTACATTCAAACACAGATACCAGAGAATACAATAATGTCACAACAAATCCTTTATCATAACATAATTGCAACAATCCACGCGAATCCTTCGATAATGGACTCTTTGGCATAACATGAAACATAGATGGAAAAAGGAGGGTTGTTTGTCATAAAACAAGAAATCTCAAACACAAAGGCATAACCAGGAACCAGAATGTTTGCTGAAACTTTACAGTCGGGAGCTTAGCTCTACCATCGATAGATACCAAAATGGCGAAAATGCCTTCATATACTCAAACTAGCAACAACAACAAAATCGAGATGTAGTATTGAAAGCTTTGCGTCTACATGGCTTCTGACAATCTGCGTCCACGATCTTTGAACAATCGTGCAACTTATGGCAGACACAATCGATCTTCTGACAGTTTCATCGGCGAATCGACGTGCCTTTAATTCATGGCCGGACCTTCCCATTATGGCGGAGATGATGTCTAACCACCACTAACCGCTTCAATAACTTCTTTCTTGGGATTGGGAATGGCCCGACCAACTTAGCACCTTTGGGATGAGGAGACCCTCCCGCGCTGCCATCTGGACTAACTGAATATCTTGAAGGATGGGTATGGAGGCCAACGTGGAAGATGGGGCTCAGCGACGGAGTGATGGGGTCACAGCCGCAGGGGTGAAGTAAGAAGCGATGAGGTGCAAGAGATACGGTAGGGGATGACAAATGGCGAAAGGGTATAGGCGAGGTAGGCAGGAGAGTAGACATGATAGACTTAATTCAGTGGGAGGCGGTCGTGGAGTGAAAGGGGCATGTGGCAAATGGCGAGTGAATAATGAGAAGGAAGGAGGAACACGTGGACCAAAGGGGGGAGGCGGATGGATGACACATGGCAGCAGGAGAAAGGTGGTATGGAAGATGACACGATGGGAGAATGGCCCACGCAGGCTAAACACAGAGCGGCTGAGGGGGTCCGGAATGGCCTTAAACGCCGTTGATCCGGGCACTAAGATCTCAGCCGTCGGAAAGCTGCGTTCGCGATTCCGGACCCCCCTCCTCCGCTTAAAGGTAGAAAGGCAGGGGGGGCTCCGGAATTGCCTTTATCGCCGTTGATCCAGGCACGATGATCTGGACCGTTGGAGAGGTGCGCCCGCGATTCCGGACCCCCCCCGGTTAAAGGTAGAAAGGCAGGGGGGTCCGGAATTCCATATGCGCCGTTGATCCGGGCACGCGGATCGCTGCCACTCGGACTTACTCGTTACTTACCACGGGCGCATAATCACCCAAAACTTAGGACAAGTGGGTTTTTAACCAATTCTTTTGCATTCTAACCCCCCTTACAAGAAATATCGCTAACATTTGGCTCCATGGGGGATAGAGTCGTCCCTGTGATGCTCTAAGAACTCGTTTGCAGATTCAATGCCTTTGTTGTTGGGCTATGGAGTCATTTATTAGTTCGAAAAACAAAAACAGAAACAATATTTACAAAACAAAACAAAAAGAGCTGACTGTGGCTCACAGAAAACATTTTTTTAAGAAATGCCCATTTACTGGGCTGCTGAAAACTTCTTTGCCTTCTAGATCCTGCAGCCTGTAAGTTTTGTTTGAAAATACTTCAAGGATATAGAAAGGCCCGAACCAGAGGGCATCAAATTTACTGTGCTTGCCCTTTTCCTCCTTGGGTGCATCCCATTTGAGTACTAGATCACCTTGCTCAAATTCTTTCTTTTTGATTTTCCTGTCAAAAGCATGCTTGATCTTCTGCTGATGATTGTAGGATCTGTCCATGACCTGTTCTCTGATCTACTATACTTCCACCATCTGATGAATCCTTCTGAGCACATGGTTAGGTTCTCCTTCAAAGTCCTGGAGGAGATTTGCCATAGGTAAGGCGAGCTGAGTGGGGAAAACGACCTCTATTCCATAAACAAGTTGGAAGGGTGAGAGGCCCAGGGATTTCTTGGTTGTCACCCGATCATCCCAAAGAGTAAATTCGAGCTTTGAGTCCCAGGCCCTTTTATTTCCCTCCAGTAGCTTCTTGATAAGCTTGATTAGGCTTTTATTGGAGGACTCTTCCAGCCCATTTCCTTGAGGATAGTAGGGAGTGGAGTGAATCAGTACAATTTGGAATTGTTCACAGAATTTGACCAGAGATTCAGACCGAAAGGGAGAGGCATTATCAGTGACAATTCTGCTGGGGCAACCAAATCTGGATATAATATCTTCCAGGAAGCTGATAATCACTTTGTGAGAGGTGCTTCTGGTAGGGACAGCTTCTATCCATTTAGTGAAGTAGTCAGTCGTAGTTAGAATCCACCTGTGCTGGCCACTTGAGGGAGGATGAATTTCTCCGATGAAATCCAATCCCCACTGCTGAAAGGGTGCTGAAACTACCACAGGCTTTAATGGCAGAGATTTGAGTTGTTGCTTTCCTGAGAATTTCTGGCATTTAATGCAAGCTCTAATCTCCCTGCAAACATCGGGAAACAAGGTGGGCCAATAATACCCAGCTCGGAGGATCTTGTGGGCTGTGGTCTTCCAAAAATGATGGCCTCCGCAGAGACTGCTATGGAAATCAAACATTACCTTCTGGGCTTGATGTGTGTCCAGACATCTTAGTAATATCCCCAAGGGATCTTTCCAATACAAGGTTTGGTCAATGAGACAATACCTGACTGCTTTGAGTTTTAAGGCCCTGGCTTTACTTTTCCCCAATCCATTAGGAGGCTTTAATTCTTGTAGGAAGTACAAGATATCCTTGTACCAGGTGCATGCAGCTAGTGGTACAGTGTTTTGGGAACCCCTGTTGGATGACTCAGCTTGCTCATTGACGAAATTGATTCCAAGGCCTTGCCATTTGATTCAGCCAGCAACTTGGCTAAACCTTGCCCTTTTATCAGCTTGGTGGGCTTAATCTCCAGATCAAACTCTAGGATCTTGGCGATCCATTTGCCTCTTTTTCTGTCTATGTCAGGTTGTATAAGAATGTCCTTCATAGAAGCTGAAGGGACATATGCAATGATTTTTGAATGCAAGACATAGACTCTAAAAGCTTTGAGATCTTTCACCAAGGCATAAGCCTGCTTCTCCATGATCTCATATCAGAGTTCTGCATCTCTCAGTGCCTTGCTAAAGAAGGAAATAGGCTGCTCTTGCCCTTGATCGTTTTTCTGCAGTAAGACTGCTGCTACTGTGTCATAAGAAGCAAAAGAAAATATCATAAAATCTTTGGAATAATCAGGATTGATTAGCACAGGTGCCTCAGTCAACGCCTTCTTTATCTGGAAAAAAGATTCTCTGGGTTCAGAGGTCCATTTCACTTCATTCCCCTTCCTGAGCATGCCTATGATGTGTTTTACCAATTCAGCAAAATTTGAAACAAACCTTCTCAAAAAATTAATCCTTCCTAAAAATGCATGAACCTCTTTCTTTGATCTGGGAAGTGACAGGGCCTGAATTGCTTCTACCCTGTCAGGATCAATTCTCACTCCCTCTGCTGACACTATATGGCCTAATAGTTTTCCCTCTTGCATAGCAAACAATGATTTCTTGGGGTTTAATGATAGGCCATACCTTCGACACTTCTAGAAGACCTTCTTCAAATGGTAGCAGTGCTCTTTATCAGTCCTAGAAAAGACTGTTATGTCATCTAGGTAAATCACCATAAACTTGTCTTTCTCCCCAATGAAGGTTATGTCCATGGCTCGCTGAAATGTTGCTCCTGCATTCATCAATCCGAAAGGCATTTTGGCATACATGAATGTTCACTAAGGAGTGGTGAAGGCTGTCTTTTCTCTGTCCTCAGACATGACTGATATCTGATTGTAGCCAGAAAAACCATCAATCATGGACATCCTAGATGCACCAGTGACCTTCTGCAATATGTGTTCCATGTTGGGCAGGGGATAATTGTCCTTCCTTGAACTTATGTTCAAGTTTCTGAAATCGACACAGAGTCTAATTTCTCCATTCTTCTTTCTTACTGGGACCAAATTGGCCACCCAGTCGGAGTATCTCAAGGGGATAATGATTTGGGCATCTAGTAGCTTCTTCACTTCCCTCTCCATGACAGGTAGCAGCATGGGATTTATCTGTCTCAACTTTTGCTTGAATGACCTAGCTTCATCCTTCAGTGGGATCTTGTGCTCAATGACTAATGTGTCATATGTTTTGAGGTCTTCGTAGGTCCACGCGAACACATCATCAAACTCCTTCAGCAACTCAGTATATTCAGCCTTTTTCTCCTCGGTCAAACTCCTTGACAGCTTGACAAGCTTGGGCTCCTCTGGTGTGCCTATGTTGCACTCAGCTGTATCAGCATCATCACCTGAAACTCTCCCCCTTACTACCACATCATTCCCATTGAAAAATCATTCTTATGGGATCATACCTATTGGTATGTGGTTGCTTGGTAGCTGTATAATCTAGTGGTCCGCAATTTTATTCGACAACCCTGCAGGGTGATGGTCACCTTCCACGTCAGGATCTTCATCTATGTGTGACACAGAAAATTCATCAATGGATTGGAGAAATTTCTTGATCTCCATATCATCTTCAAATACCTTCCAATGTTTGACATTGTCTGGTACAGAGGGTCTGTATCTTACTTCAACATCAGGTTTGACAGTGGGCAGCGCAGGAATTTCGAACAAGCTAGCTGAGAAAGCTAGAAAATCGGCTGGAGCATTTTCTTCCCTTGGAATGAAAGAGATATTGAAATCCAGGAAGAAACTGTCAATTAGATCCCATACCTCGTTCTTGTAATTCTTGAGATGAGGGTGCTTGGTTTGATAAACATTTTTGACCTGCTGAACAATTAATTCTGCATCTCTGAACACAGCCATCTCCTTGATTCCCATTTCCTTTGCAGCTCTTAATCCCAGAACCAGAGCTTCATACTCTGCCATGTTGTTGGTGACTTCAAACTCCAGCTTGTATGACAGAGATACGGTCTCTTGAGAAGGGGATATAAATACCACTCCGACACCTGCACCTATACTAGAAGAAGATCCATCAAAGAACATCTTCCAAACAGAGGTGGCTGGAAGAGGCATCTCTTGATTAATAATGGGTTGTTTTCTGATCTGCAAAGGGGCCTCAAGAGTCTCAGTGACCTGCAACAAGATAGACCCTAAGTCAGTGTCAAGTGCAAAGATGGGGTGATTAGTGGGGTTTGCTTCATCATTGACAATGTAGGATAGTTGGGCTTCTCTGTATAATCTTCTATGTTCTCCTCCAAAAACTGGAATGGTGGCATATGTGAGATCCATCTGTAACATCCCTCCAAGTCTCTTAATCCAAGATCTTGACAACAGCATGCCAAACTTGGGGGGAACATTATCCACCACAATATCCATGACCATACTCTTCATGGGTAGCTGAAACAAAGAGACTACCAGGTCCTTGATGACTCCCAAACATTGCACTCTCCTGGAGTCAAAAGAATAAAGGTCATGTTAAGCTCAGGTGACTTCCAATCCTAATTCTTCCATGATGGTTTTGGGCATGAGGTTGTGAGAGGCCCCTGAATCCATCAAACAATTATGTAGCACGTTTTCATGTATGTTCAGGGAGGTGTAGAAGGGAGGGGATGAGTCATCTTTGTCTTCTACCATAGGGCCTAGGACAACTGCTGGTTTTTCGTCTTGGAGATTTATGAAGTCTGTGGAAGGGCATGAGGCTTCAGATTTCAAAAGGTCAGAGAAGTGTTTCTTGAATTCACCATGTTTGATTATCTCGGTGAGGGGCACAGGGATTCTAATCTTTTGAATCTCATGTTTGAAATTAAAAGAAGATGTAGGCTTTGGAATTTCTCTTATTTCAGGAACATGAGTTTGGAAAATGGGAGAGAGGGGTTGGGCCTTCTTACCTCTGTGACTGTATGCTACCTCATTAGCAGGCTTCTCTGCTCTAGTGGACTACTCTGGAACATCAGGTACTACTTCTTTTTTTCCGGATCTCAGGTTATACATGTCTCGGCCACCACTGGCTTTGTCTTCTTTGCTCAATTCATTCAGCTGACTGTTCATGAGAGATTCTTCATATGCTGATTGGTTCAGGTGAGGGAAAGGGGGAGTGACTTCTAAATAGTGGATTTTAGGCTCAGGCTCATCTATTTCCCTTTCTTGTTTGTCAGCCACAAAATTGTTCTGAAAAGGAGCCTGAATCCTTTGGTCGTCCCTGTCTCTTTCCTTCTCTCTGTGCATAGTTGGAGGAGCAAAATTGTTTGGCCTTCTGAAACCTACTCTGTTCTCGGTGCTCTGAGGGCCCTTGTTCATTTGTTTCCTTTCCACTTTCAATCTTTCCATCTCTTCTTTCAGAAAGCTCATCACCTGGGTCAGCTCATTTACTTGAGGGTGGGGCAATGATGGGCCGAAAGTTGAGGCTTCTGATTTTCCCTTTCTTCTGTCTGCGTCAGTCTTGTTCCTCAGTCTGTTAGCTGCTAATATGTTGGATTCCACTTCTATAGCTGCATCTTGCATCTGAGCTAAGGAGGTGGCTCTTCTTTCTCTCAATAGAAGACAGAAATCAGGGTCAAATGCACCCGCATAGGAAATTTGAGCAGAGGCTTTAGAGGGATTTACCTCTGCAGGAATCTTGTTATACATCTTATTGAATATTTTGGAGAAGTCAGAGACAGACTCTCCTTCCATCTTCTTCAGAGACCCAAACTCTGTCATGTAATAGATGTAATCTTTCCTATCTCCCCACTGCCTCAGGAAAACATTATCCAGGGCTTCAATGCCGGCAATAGATCCAAGGGCCAGTCCCCTAAACCACTTCCTAACCTCACCATCCACGCTTTGGACAAAGACTCTCATCCATACATCTTCATTCTCAATGTTCAGGTTGTCTGCATAACTATAGAAAGTATCCAGGTGCTCTTCTGCAGTTATGTCCCCTTCCCCAGTGAACTTGGGCATATACTTAAGGTAGTCTCCACCAGGGAGAGGGTTCATAGGATGGGGTAGGATTAAAGGGGCATATCTAGCAGTGACTATAGCATCCATCCTATTCAGAGGGGGATTAGCACCGGCCATAGGAATAGTAGGTGGAGGAGAACTTGGAGGAGAAGGAGTGTGAATGGGAGATGTTGGAAAAGAGGTTCTCGAGGGAGACGATGGGGAGAATAGAGAGAAGTCTAAGTGTTGGTTGTGGAGCCTGATTATCTTCCTGATGCAGAGGTTCTTTGCTTTCAGCCGTGTCTATACCCCATGAAGTATTTGCACCCCAGAAGTATGTACACTCTTCCACGCGGGGGAGTGCAGAGGGGGGGTACCCCCTCTGCGAGGTCCAGGGGGGAGATCCCCCCGGCTGGGGGGTCTGGGGGCAAGCGGGCCCCCAGCGGGGGTTTGGGGGCAGCATCCCCCGATGGGGGTTCGGGGGCGAAGCCCCCGAAGCAAAAATTGCCTTGTAAAAGTATATGTAATTTCATTGTAAATCTGGACCGTTCATTATAAGGTCGTAGATCTAACGGTAGAGATTATGTTAGGGTTTTTTTGCCCTAGAAGGCAACCCTCTTTTATGAGGGAAATGTATTGCGGCTATTGAATGATGGTGAATATTGTATTCTGAGCGAGGAGACTGTGAGAGAAAGAAGAGGAAGTTACAGCGGGTTTTGCTGTAGGTTGTATCCCTTCATTTGTTGGATAATAAGAAAGGAAGGACCTGGCAATTTCTCTGGTGGACGTAGCCCACACTGGGTGAACCACGTAAATCT
>ML782718.1:388371-408966 GCA_009831015.1 Picea engelmannii
TGGACGTAGCCCACACTGGGTGAACCACGTAAATCTGTGTCTCTCTTGTATTGTGTGTCTTCTGTGTTTTGTTTCTGCATTTGTTTTATTTTATTGCTCCGCGGTCCTGTTTTCTAACACTAAGGGACTTGAATGTGCAGATGCTTCTCTCTGTGCAGTAGTAGCAATGAAAGGAGGGGTGGTGAAACCTTCTGAGGCCCTTGGTCTGTATGGAGGCACGAATTCGGGGGGAGTGACAAGGATCTCTCTTTCTGGTATCAAACCAGGAGGAGAAAACTCAGCAGGAACACTCCCGAAATTTAGGAAACGGGAAATCTTAGAAAAAGGGCGACTAGGAGGCTACGAATAAGAAAACGGAGTTTTTACGGAAGGAGGTGGGGAAATACCTGATTTGGAAGCGAAGCTTTCTCCTCGAAGGGCCTTTCCTTTTCTGAGAATCACCTCTGGATCTTCTTCAGTTGTAGCCAGAGGCAGTTGTGGATGGGACCGCGTGTGTCTGCCACTGGAAGCCACAACTAATCCAACGGGTTCGCCATAGTGGAGTCATCACAGTGTAGTCGCCAGGTGCACAGTAGCAATCTTCAAGTTTTGATATCTGATGCACCTTCAGAATCAGCTTAATCTTTGTCGTTCAATCCCAGGGAAAATATTCAACTTTGTCCTCGGCAACCACACCAGAAATGTTGTCAACAGAAGTCACTCCTGGATTGCTTGCAGGAGCAGAGCCTGACGCCCATCAGTTTAATGTCACGATTTGTTTAAAGGGGTGATCAAATGGAGGAAAACTCAGAACAATATCGTATCAACTGAAAACTGGACCAGGCATGCATGGACGAGTGAGGTCTTGATAAAATTCAAATAGTGAGTTATAATAAAGGGTGAGTAGGGGGGGGGGGAAGACTTGCGTAAGAATAGTGCGAAAGCCCATCATAAACATCCGGTTTGTAACAGATTGGAGAAGAAAGCATATGAACGCAAAATCCTTTTACATTCAAACACAGATACCAGAGAATACAATAATGTCACAACAAATCCTTTATCATAACATAATTGCAACAATCCACGCGAATCCTTCGATAATGGACTCTCTGGCATAAGATGAAACATAGATGGAAAAAGGAGGGTTGTTTGTCATAAAACAAGAAATCTCAAACACAGAGGCATAACCAAGAACCAGAATGTTTGCTAAAACTTTACAGTTGGGAGCTTAGCTCTACCATTGATAGATACCAAAATGGCAAAAATGCCTTCATATACTCAACTAACAACAACAACAAAATCGAGATGTAGTATTGAAAGCTTTGCGTCTGCATGGCTTCTGACAATCTGCGGCCACAATCTTTGAACAGTCATGCAACTTATGGCAGATGTGATCGATCTTCTAACAGTTTCATCGGCGAACCGACGTGTTGTTAATTCATGGTCGGACCTTCCCATTATGGCGGAGACGATGTCTAACCACCACTAACAGCTTCAATAACTACTTTCTTGGGATTGGGAATGACCCGACCAACTCAACACCTTTGGGATGAGGAGGGCCTCCCGCGCTGCCATCTGGACTAACTGAATAGCTTGAAGGACGGGTATGGAGGCCAACATGGAAGGTGGAGCTCAGCGACGGAGTGATGGGGTCACAGCCGCAGGGGTGAAGTAAGAAGCGATGAGGTGCGAGAGAGACGGTAGGGGATGACACATGGCGAAAGGGTATAGGCGGGGTAGGCAGGAGGGTAGATGTGATAGACGTAATTCAGTGGGAGGCAGTCGTGGAGTGAAAGGGGCACGTGGCAAATGGCGAGTGGATGATGAGAAGGAAGGAGGACCACGCGGACCAAAGGGGGGAGGCAGATGGATGACACATGGCAGTAGGAGAAAGGTGGTCTGGAAGATGACACGATGGGAGAATGGCCCACGCAGGCTAAACACAAAGCGGCTGAGGGGGTCTGGAATGGCCTTAAGCGCCGTTGATCCGGGCGCTAAGATCTCAGCCGTCGGAAAGCTGCGTTCGCGATTTCGGACCCCCCCCCCTCCGCTTAAAGGTAGAAAGGCGGGGGGGGGTCCAGAATTGCCTTTATCGCCGTTGATCTGGGCGCGCTGATCTGGACCGTTGGAGAGGTGTGCTCACGATTCTGGACCCCCCCCCCCACTTAAAGGTAGAAAGGTAGGGGGGGTCCGGAATTCCATATGCGTCGTTGATCCGGGCGCGCGGATCGCTGTCGCTCGGACTTACTCGTTACTTACTACGGGTGCATAATCACCCAAAACTTAGGACAAGTGGGTTTTTAACCAATTCTTTTGCATTCTAACCCCCCTTACAAGAAATATCGCTAACAGGATCCAACCAATCTACTGTATTTTCAAGATGTTCTTTTCATGCAACAACATCTTGATTCTTAGCTTCAGAAATTGTAAAAATTTTCCACTGGGTCCTTTGAAGAAGTATCTCTTGGCATGGCTATATGATTCTCTTATGTCAACAACAAATTCGGTGATATACCCTCCAATGGTACTATCAAACCAATGATCTACAGCTCTGGATACAATGTTTCCAACTCTCTTGACCTTTTGGATCAGCGTTGGTGTCCAAACCACAAGAGGTCTAGATCTTATCTCGATCTGGGTATCGACTAACCTAGCCAACCACTCGTATAACTCTTGATGGATTCCTCCAAAGAAGAACTCATGAATATTAGTCAAGATGTGTCTCTGCAGCCAATCTTCAGTACTCAGTTTAGGGTTCTTGTTCTGGGCTTCAATGAAGTCCCTCTCTTGATCCTCTATCCACTTTTGAATCTCTGTCTTCGATGGGAACCACCTTGACATTCCCTTACACAGATTCTTGTCCTGACAACAGAACCATTTGTTGGCACAGGGGCAGACCCAGGGTTCAACGCTCAAGAGTGCACCAACAAAGTCCTAGATATTGGCCCTTTCGGCAGCACTTGCGAAGCAGATGCAGTCTCACCCGAAGCAACTATGAGGGGGTTACAGGACAGAGATGTGTAAAACTAGGAGAATATGAAGTGGATCTTGTATAACAACAATCACAACATTCATATATCTCTTATCAGTTAGATCTACTATGTGCAGCTATAAATCAGATCTAACACAATAATGCAAATAACAACATAACAATGACAGAGATCTGGGCATCAATCACACACTCAACACAAAATATACGTGGTTCACCCTCTCTCTAGGGATACGTCCACATAATTGTGCTTATGATATATTTAAGATGAATATTACAGTTCTTGTTTGCGCTCTCAGCTAGTAGATCTTTGTTCTTCTCTCTCTTTCTCTCCCCTTCCTGTGCACCCAGCTACAGGACTTGACCTTCGCACACAGTTGAAGATCTTACAATACCAGAAGGCTCTCTCACTCAACACTTCTCTCTCACAATACAACAATCTCTCGTGCACACTAATAGAACGCCAATACTCAATGACCAACAACGACCCAACCCAGGTTCTCTTGACCTTTATTTATACAGTACAATCCCTCACCGATAGCCTTAGGCCAAAACCTAGCTGTCAAAACCCTAGGTGTCATAAAACTCTTAGGTCAACTTGACCTGCTTTTTTCGGGCTTCACCAGCCTATCTTTCCTTCTTCATCGCACGGTGCTCCAAATAATCCTATGATGGTTTTCTTTTCTTGCTAAGTTGTCCACGATCCTTCTTCCTTGCTGATATTTCATCGCTGATATCCTCATCCAATGGATTTCTTTTCCATACTTCGCTCCGACTTTTCTGCTCTTTTTCTTTCTTTGACCCAATGACAGTCACTTTGTCTCCCGCGCAATTCACGTTTGACCTTTTATTCCTCTATCTTCATTTCCTTCCATAACCAAGGGCCAACAAAACATAAGGCTCAAAGAATAATGTCAGGCATCAGGAATTAAGGAAGGTTTGTTTTAAAGTGATTTTTCTTCTGTTAGTTATGTAAGAAGTAAATCCTCTAATGAAATTAATAACTGAACAAAACAGAGGTCATGTTTCGTTGTCTCAGTCAATTTATCAAAAGAGTGGCGAGGGAGAAAATTACAAACCTATTAAACAAGTTAAGGCATCAATGACAGAAGAATCTTACCATGTTTATAGTAGAAGAAAAATGTAAATGCACTCCTGAAAGGATATATAATGTAGTAATCCAAATAACTTGCAGGTCTTGTATTTGCTGATAACAAATATAGAGGAAAAATTGCTTGTTTATTAAATAACTAAATGAAATGTAATCACAGTAGATATTGTACTAAAGTGTAATCATCACTTGTCAAGGAGTAACATAAATAAAACTGGAAAAATGGAATACAAGAGAAGCACATAACTCAAGCAAAACAAAATTTGGAATCCTTGTTTGCACTTGTATTAATACTCATAAAGGATGAATTTTCTTAGTTACAATCCAGAAAGAAGCAACCTTTGTTCATTCTTTTGAATGTATATTTATACAAAAGATTCTCAACCCTAATCGGTTGGAATTCTCCTTATTTCTTAAAAAGCAACGATTACAAAATGAGAAATTTGGAACGCTTCCCTTAGTTTTCCTCTGTCTCTTTTCCATGCTGGCAAAGGCATTTTTCTTTCTTACTTTCCATCTCGGGCACAAATAATCTCTAATCATGACATGTATAGCTGATATGCACATGTTACCTCATTGGTTCTTTGAGGTACCACATTTTCCTTTCTCAATGCATTCGACACACCTATTGTTGGCCCTTGACCAAGTTTTGAGGATCCTTGGTCATGTTTGACCTACTTTTGGGACTTTGATAGGCTGTCGAAGGTGGAGCGCAAGTCGAAGCAGAGATAGTGGGATCTCGGCCCCTTTTAAAGGATTTTTTGGATTTGGGCTTATGTAACGGGTATGGGGATGTCGGCCCATGGGTTTACCCATGTTTAGGCCTTATTTTGTAATGTATAAATAGATTTCTAGGCGATGTAAGAAGGGAACATCCATGTGATGCTAGGTGCTAAGTGAAAATGGTGATTGTAATTTCTTTGTGCATACCGTGTAAGACTTGCAGAGCTAAGTGCAAGTGATCATAAGAGACTGTGGAAGGCTTTGTGTTGTAACTCAAGGAAGGAGGATCTAGCGAAGTGTGCAGATCTCTTGTCCTCTGCAGAGTAAGATCTCAAGGCTCTTTGCATGTAGAAGATTGACAAAAGACAATAAAAAGAAGAAGAATTGGTGGATGTAGCCCCAGGGAGGGGGTGAACCATGTATGTCATGTGTTGTGGTTGCTTTGTGTGTTTTGGGTGTTCTCTTGTTCATGTGATTAAATGCTTAGTGCACTAATGTGTGTTAGATGAATCTGATATGATAGCTTAGTGTTGAATAATATGGATGAATGCTAGATCTAACCAATGTGAATGTGCTTAGTGCTTGAATATGCTAGATTTGATCTGTTTCTTTATGCTAAGTGTTGCTAGATGTTAGATCTAGTTGAATACTACGATGCTCTATAGTTAGGGTTTTATCTATGAAATAGATACTGGTTAAATATTGATGAAATGTAACTGTTAAGTGCTCTGCTAAAGTGTTATAGATTGATGTCCCAGCTAAGGTTGCAGACACTGGAGTCCTGCAACCACCCCTTCCTCTACCTTGGGTGAGACTTCATCTGCTTCGCAGTTGTTTCCGAAAGGGTCGGTAGTTAGGGTTTTGTTGGTGAGTTGTTGTAGCGTTGAACCCTGGGTCTGCCCCTATGCCAACAAATGGTTCTATTTCCAGGACCAAAAATGTGATTGTTGGGAACTTAAGAAAAGAGAAAGCTATGTGCATAGATCTGTTGCTTTGGTGTGTAGTAGTCTACTTGACTGGTAAAGCTCTGTGCTAAGAAGAGAAGTCGGATCTGAAGAAAAGAGGTAAGATCGTGAAGCCTTGTGCTTTGAAAAAGGTAGGAATAGTGAAAATTTCTAGATCTGAATGCTTTGTGCTCTGTTGAAAGTAAGATAAATGGAAATTTTTGCTTCAAAAGTATGGATGTAGGTATGTTTGATAAATTTTGTCCTAGCTTGAAAAGTAGGGCACAACTAGATGAAAGAAGGTTTGATATGAGTAGATCTGACAAAAACAATGAAAGATGTGTTATTCCTATGCATAGAAAGAATGTTTGGACTAACAAGTGGATGCAAGACCCTATAAATAATTTTTTGCAGGTTAGCTATTATGATCCTAGTGCACAGTACATGAAACGTTGGGGATTAGTTAAAAGAAAAAGAGGATTAACCCTTTGTTACAGTTGCAGAATACCGGGACATCTAGCTAAGGAATGCCCTGGTAGAAAACTTAGTTTTCTTTGTTGTAAATCTATGGATCATGAAGTTTTAGATATCTCTAGAATGATTGCTAAGCTTGACAGAATGAATATGAGACAAGAAAACCCTGACAAAGGTCAAGAAACTGAAACAATGACAGAACCCTAGAGAGAATCAGAGACTGTATTACTGCAATTGAAAGAAACCCTGAATGAACACCGAAATATCAATTTGTAAGAGATTTTCAAGGGAAAAGAATGCATAGAAGAAAGAATAGGAGACTTTGACATTGACTGTGTTCTGGATGAAGAAACGCAGGCGAGTATTATGACAGAAAGAAATTGGGAAATTTTGGGAAAGCCTGCTATAATTCCTTCATTAGGAGGAATAGGATTATTCAGAGGAAAGTTGATAACCTTATCTGGAAGACTTATCCAGACATCTATGAGTGCTCATGGAAATTTGACCGAGGAATATTTTGAGGTTGTTAAATTCATTGAGAGCAATGCCCCATTTTCTATATTACTAGGAAAACCTTGGATTGAAAAGGACCAGGCTAGAAGAAAAGAAGAGGAAGTCTTAGAGAAGAAGAAGCAAGAATTAAAATATTTCATGACTAGGAGGATAACACACTTGATTGAAGAACAGGAGAACATATCAAATCTAATTAGATCCAGAAACTTGGATGTCGAAGTTAAAAGAACACAAGAAGACTCCCAGAAGATTGAAGTGCCTACCCTGAACAAGGAAGAAGTACCACTCTCGAACCGTACGAAAGAATATCAACAACGCGAAGTTACTATGCCAAAAGGAGATAAGAATCAGAATGGAAAGAGAAATACTGAGACAAAGATCACAGGGAAGAAGGCTAGAAAGCTCAATAAGAAGAGAGCAAAGCTAGAAAGCTTGTAGAATATTCCAGAGGGAACTTCACAGAAGGAAAAATTGCAAAACTGGAACTTCGCTAGGACATCAAAACAACGCAACATGGAACTTCGCCATGGCAAAGCGATATGGCCGTTGAAAGCATTATAATCGTTAGCCCGATGACCTGAACGGTTAGAACAATAGTAATGGAATGAAGACTTGCCATCGGAATGTTGGGACCATGCCACAATGGATAGAACTACATTGATGAAGACCTCTCATCTATTGGAGAGATCCATTATATCGTGTCTACTTAGTCCGTCGACTGTTGCACCGAGAACACTTTTGTGAATTGTATCCAAGCCAACTCATTACTACTGCACTGTGTTTATTGAGATCGACACTTGTTCCATTGCATTACACACTCATTCATCGACCCGAGTTTTATGAACGAGAGCGTGCATTTTAGACAAGCTCAATGTTGTGGAGAAGTCAGTGGAGGAAGTTTTAATTGATCTGATGGTTGAGAGAGTGATGTCCAAAGGAGTTCAAGCATCATTGACGAGAGGAGTGCAAGCCTCTCCATCGACTGCTCATGGATCCAGACCATCTCGACTTGTAGTAGAGAAGAGAACCAAGCACAGAGATGACCTAGCCAATGTGAAGTTAATCCCAACCATCTTACCAGACTACATGCCGCCTTTGGTCGGTGTGGTGAGTCATGACAGTGTCTCAAGGGACTTTGATTACACCATGGTTACCGCGTACCTCTTGAAGGGGATACGTGCAGTTAGAACGCAACAGGATAATATCGCGACATTGGAGTTCAACGACTTCAACCTAGGAGATTGCAAGAACCATAGTATGCTCGCTCCTTACAAATACTTGACCAGGACGAAGAAGAAGAACTCGAAAATAATCCCCCTGTCATGGACTATGAACCTCATGCAATCCACCCTCTTGAATGTAATGAAGATTCTGCACTTTGGAAGTCACCAGGAGGTTAACGCACATGTTAAGCTCCTTCTCTCATGTTACCATGGCGGCTACCTATGGCTAGACTGACACGTCACAATTGATCCAACGTTGATCCATAGGATCACCAGATTGAGCATGCAGGGACCTGACCCATAGGACTTCTACCCAGGAAAGGCTACAGATCACTCATTGGCACAGAAGATCAAAGACACACATGGTGATGTATAAAAGGGGACGTGAGGCTACAAGGTAACTTCCATCCAGAATGGCGCATTGTACCTCATCTTCCAGTTGATCGTAGGAAAGCTTGCAAGAAAGAATAGACCTACATAGGTCACAGGATTCATTGTTGACCTCGTCGGGAAATGTGTATAAGGACTTGATATGAACTGGGTGAAGTACTTGGTCAAATAATTGGAATTATATTGTCGTGAAGCTCAGGATCAGGGCTATGATTTCCACTATAGATTCCTACTGATCCTCATCACATTTACTGCTTGGGAGATGCCAGAAGGTACGACCTTCCTGGACATTGAACCATTCAGGCCACTCGCTGCGAAGTTCACCACGCTCTGGTACTCGAGCGATATGGGAAAATAGTGGTAGTCGAACGTGGTCTTCCACACGTACTATCTCTAACTGAGGAAGGTCATTGAAGTTGTCCCTCCCATGATGCCAAACACCATGTACTGGTTTAGACCTCTCATGAAGTTTTGCGCAGATCGACACTTCATCTATATCACTGCATGTGTAGACGAACATAAAGAGGAGCTTCAATCATACTATAAGCTCATAGAGGAGGACCTCAAAGAGATAACCAAGGACTAGTCTACAGAGCTCCCCATCCCCGCTGACCCTACAGAGATGTCAGATCCCGGACTCGATAGCTCGGAGACCAATCACAAAGAACATGACACATCTAGAACCAGCAGAAGAAAGAATACTGAAGAAGTCCAAGACTTGAGCAACCCACCGGAAGAAACTACTTCAGTATCACCTGGACGAGGGGGTGATGAAGAAGTAGAAAAGACAAATGGTAGAGAATATCAGCAGAAGCAAGGTGAAGTAACACCACCTAAGGATCTTGTTGATCAAGTTGATCCCTTGAAGAAAAGGAAGGTTCCCCCCATGAAACCCACTTCCCGAAAGAAATCCAGAGCCACCTTGACTAAGATGTAGACTGTGCTCACTGTAGATGACTTCGACTTCATCATCGCATCTGTAGCAGATGCCTCATAGGAAATATTGCAGAAAAATGAAGCCAAGAAGGAGGAGATGTATGGTAGAATTGAGGCTGAAATTAGAAGGGTACAACAGGCCATTCAATCCAGCCACGTAGTATCCACTCCGCCCCTACCATCAAAAGAACCATAGTTGGGAGATGAACCTGCCCAACTCTGCAGACTTGCTGATGTGATCAAAGCTCACCTTCATCGAGCATAAGCTGAGAAATACTAGGCCACAACATCCCTAAAACAAGCCCATGAAGAAATGGTAGAGCAACGTTGGGTTTCACAAAAGGAGAAGGAGGACCTTCAAGACAATATTGAAGAAGAGAGGGTGCAGGCCAAGCAAGAAAAAGAATAGTTGCTCACAGAACAACTTGGAGTCAAATAAGCAGTCGACAGAGCACTTCTCTCTATGATGGGCTTAGAACCAAAGGTAGAAGACCAAGTGGAGCAACAAGTAGCACAAATCACAGAAGCTATCCAACAACTTCAATAAAGAATAGAAGACTTAGAGCTATGAACAGTGCCCAACACTCCGCAGGATGTGCAAGACCACAGAGAAGAAATTGCTCGAAGCACAGTTGAGAGAAGCAAGACCCTCACCATGGAATGTAAACAACTAAGCGATCATAGTGCCCAGACTTATGAGCGACTCATTGATGATTCTGAATTAAAGGCATTGGAGTCACAACTCCAAGAGGCAAAGAAGCAAGCAAAAACAGTACAGTGGCAATTGAAGCCCCTGTCAGCCATTGAGAGGATGAAGCGATCCTAATACCTACACACTACTCAACAGTGGGTCCACACCATTCATAACAAAGTCATGGAAGTGACTCAGAGGCTCCAACCAATACAGGACAAGGCTTGCCAACTATTCGCAGAGATTGAAGGTCGAGGAGTAGAACTGGAGAAAGTCGTCGCTGCAGCTAAAAAACGCTTAGAGGGACTTGTCAATGAAGCAGTAATCCAAGATTTCTCTGAATAGGAGGTTGTGGCACAGCAATAGGTCAAAGTAGCTCGAGCCAAGATCGAGGCTTTCGAAGCAGAGCTACCTAAACCAGAGTGACTCGGGACACGTCATAGTTGAGTGTTGTGGGCCTGTTGGACCTTGACCAAGTTTTTAGGATCCTTGGTCATGTTTGAACTACTTTTGGGACTTCGACAGGCTATCGAAGGTGGAGCGCAAGTCGAAGCGGAGATCGTGGGATCTCAGCCCCTTTTTAGGGATTTTTGGGATTTGGGCTTATGTAACGGGTATGGGGATGTTGGCCCATGGGTTTACCCATGTTTAAGCCTGATTTTGTAATGTATAAATATATGTCTAGGTGATGTAAGAAGGGGACATCTATGTGATCCTAGGTGCTAAGTGCAAATGGTGATTGTAATTGCTTTGTGAATACTGTGTAAGACTTGGAGAGCTAAGTGCAAGTGATTGTAAGAGACTGTGGAAGGCTTTGTGCTATAACTCAGGGAAGGAGGATCTAGCGAAGTGCATAGATCTCCAGTCCTTTGTGGAGTAAGATATCAAGGCTCTGTGCATGTAGAAAATTAACAGAAGACAATAGAAAGAAGAAGAATTGGTGGACGTAGCTCCAGGGAGGGGGTGAACCACGTATATCCTATGTTGTGGTTTCTTTGTTTGTTTTGGGTGTTCTCTTGTTCATGTGATTAAATGATCAGTGCACTGATGTATGTTAGATGAATCTAATATGGTAGCTTAGTGCTGAATAATATGGATGAATGCTAGATCTAACCAATGTGAATGTGCTTAGTGCTTGAATCTGCTAGATCTGATCTATTTCTTTATGCTAAGTGCTGCTACATATTAGATCTGGTTGAATACTGCGATGCTCTGTAATTAGGGTTTTATCTACGAAGTAGATATTGCTTAAATAATGATGAACTGTAACTGCTAAGTGCTCTGTTAAAGTGTTACAATCATAGATCAGTGTCTCAGTTAAGGTTGCAGATACTGGAGTCATGCAACCACCCCTGCCTCTACCTCGAGTGAGACTTCATCTGCTTCACAGGTGTTGCTGAAAAGGCCTATAGTGAGGGTTTTGTTGGTGCGTTGTTGTAGTGTTGAACCTTGGGTCTGCCCCTGTGCCAACACCTGCTTACAAATTGTGCTATTAGTCTGGAGGGTTCTGTCACATCCTTTGCCTAAAAAATATACATTTTATTTTCTAATTGTGGAAACCTTTCCATTATTTTGTCTTCTGAATTCATTGACTGTAGCTGTAAATTAGGTTTCACCAGGCATCTATATATCTGAGTGATATCAACCTATTCTAGCTGTGAGATTTCAGCTTGAGCTTCTTCTAATCTTGTTTTGATATCAAGTTGGTGCTTAGGTATGTCAACTTGTCCCAATAGCTCAGAATGATCATCTTTTCTGAGGCCTAATGACTCTTTATTTAGTTATTGAAAAGCTTCTTTGATTTCCTTAGCCATTATTTTACTTTTGGCTATGTTGGCTTCCCAAGTATTCAATATTATGTCACCTCTGACCTGTTCTGAAACAAACAACCTGGGAACCACATACATTTCCTCTTTGGCCAATGACACAACTGTTGTTTGAAAAGTGGTTCAAGCTATGGTAGCCTCTCTCTCTGAAACAAATGTTATCCAATGATTGGTTCACTGCCTGAAAATGATTTTGGATGATTTCCACCTTGTCAAAAAGGTTTTGTTGCACTGATTCCAATTTCTTACATACCTCCAATGCATGCGCTTGGAAAATAGTTACATCTATAACCATGTTCTCAGTCAAGTTCACTTTGGCCTATAATTCCTTCACCAATTCACTTTGTTGAATGGCCCGCCCTTCACTCGCCTGTACATTCCTGTGCATCTCTTCGAGACTCGATTTGAGTTGTTGAATTTCTTGTCTATTATTGGCTCTAGCCTTTTCAAGACCTTTGTTGAATTCATTCCTGACATTCTTTCTGTAGTCCTTATTTTATCATGCAACTTACTTATTTTCAAATCTTTCTTATTCAGTCGTTCTTTTAAATTTCCGACAGAAAACTGATTGGCCATTGCAATAGCCCCCAATGAACTTGCTACTTCTTCACCAAAATCTACCTCTTTTAAGGCCTCTCCATCAATTAGCACCCTATGTCTTTTGACAGCTGCACCTTCCTTCTGGTGTGTTTCTCTCTTCACCACAACCTTCCTTTTCTTGTTGTTAAAAAAATCAGAAGGAGGCAACTCTTCAATTGAAATGGGTGTGACATCCTCTATGAATACCGCCTCTGCGTTTGGGTTCCCTCTGGTGGACTGTAACGGTGTGATAAAATGGATGGGGCTACCGATTTCGGTGGATGAATGTTTCCTAGCCATGTCTATAGTTGATTTATCTTGTGTAAAAAGTGTCCCTTCTCCCCCTTTCTTTGTCAATGTCCTAGTCTGGTCTTTAGCTTGGTCACCCGATACATTTGTCGCTGGGGTATCTTCTTTCTGAGTCAACACCTCAGTCTTCTCCAAGCTTTTCCGATTTTCTTTCCCACTAGAGTTTACTACTTCTAAAATTCAGGCCTTTGTTTGTTGTGTAGCTTCAGAAGTTGGAGTTCCTCCTTGTAACACTTTAGGGAGGCTACTTCTTCGATGCCTCTGGAAGTCGTAAAACTTGATCATTTTATCTAGCGACAGAGCTTGAACCTAACTCAGGACCTCTTGATATGTTCTTGCTCCTCAGAATATTTCGTCCTAAGGAGAATCTTTGTGTTCATACCTTTTCAAATTGTAGCTGGCCATGTGATTACCTATGATCCTCTACCAGATCGTGCTTCTTAAATTTGATATTGACCATCTTTATTTCTTCCAAGGCCACGACCTCTACTTTAGAGTGACCAAAATCTAGTAGGGAAAATGTACCAATCTGCAGGGGAAAATAAGGCCATACCTTTTTCTGTACTACATTGAGCTCCTTACTAAACCCACCGAGCACAGTTTGTCATGCAACCTCGTGGCATACTAGTCAGTCTGGTAAAAATTGTGGTGGAGCATATGGAAGAATCGAATAGTCGAACACCCTAATATAGGAAAAGTGTTCTTCAATAAACCAGTCTGCTATCTTGCCGAGATTAGTCAAAATTTTGTCTAAAATTCTAGTAGGTGGATAGCCATATATGGCAGTGTGCATCGGCACCACTACCTAGTTAAAAATTTCAAAAAAGAAGGCTTTTGCGTTTTCTTCCAACATTTTGAATGATAAATATGTATGGGTTCGACACTATCTGGAGTCCAGCTCTAGTTCATCAGAGGAAAAGGCGTCGTAAAACATACAATGTCCATGATATAAGACGACATGAAAAATGGGGATGGTTTCCCTTTGGATTTTAGGGATTGATATTGTGTAATCTCATCAACCAAGTTATCTGATAATATATTGGCCCAATCAAAAGAGTAACCCTCTGCTACTATGTGTATAATAGGTACCCGTTGTAAGAAGAAATGAGCTTTGTTTTCTTTCCCATAGATTTTGCACAACATCATTGCTATATACATTATGTGAGATTCCAGAGAAACAACTGCGTACATGCCATGGGAGTCATCTTTGAACTTCTCGAGGCGAATACCAGTCCTTAATTAGGTCGGGAATTTTTTTCCATATTGGTCACATTCCTTCATGCTAAAGTTAGCTAGGAAACTAGTGTTGTAAATGAAATTGGGTACCGACGACAATTTGTACATTACCTGTAGATGTTCAGGCCGAAAAAACCCAACTGTGGTCTTATGTGAATTTATGATGGTTCTGGTTGGGATATCCACATTCTCCAGTGCCCAACCAATCATATCATTGTAGCAAAAGAGCCTAGGCCTTGTCGCTATCTTATGTAGCTCTGAATGAACCGGAATTTTGTATTTGGTAGATAGGTCCTCCTTCTCATTGTCTCTTGAATCATCTGGGAAATTTACTAATTCATACTGTATGATGTTGAATACTTGCGTCCAGGGTTCGATGATGTCTATGCTTCTAGGCGAGGTGTCAGAGAGAACATCAATATTCTGGCTCAAACTTTCACCAATTGATTTATTTGCTTTACGTGGAGCCATGGTATCAGATCTCAAAACTCTGTTATCTATCATGGAAAATGCACAAGACTGATTATATCCCTAAGCTATCTCTGTCAAAACGCGAATGTAATTCAAAAAGAAAAATATTGTTTTCCTTAAGCACATCAATTGCGTATACCTTCACTAACAACGTGTTTAATTCCCTTACCAAAAAGATTTGAGCAATAAAGTAGGATCTTATTTGAAATCATTTCCCTAGACCAACTATTAATGCCATTAATGGTCGATATTTCGTGATCAGGAAAAGTATAGATAAAATTTGAATTTTATCCGATTCATTATTAGGCGATGGATTAATTAAGAGATAAACATTATTAATGCATCAGCTAACAACAATTATGATTAATTAAATTTTGGAATTTTGGCTCTCGAGAGATCCTATAACAGTTTGAGTTAGAACTTAGGAAACACTAAATCGCGATGTGATTAATTAATCTTAATCATGTTTAACTCTTTTAATTAATTGTGATTAACCTTAAAGATTTCGCGGTTTTGGGTATCGGGATATTGATACTTGTTATATGTTAGAATCCCCAAAACGTGAAATCGCGATAAGATTTATTAATCGCTAATTGTTTTTAATATTTAAATAACCCAGTTTAATGCTTAAGACCATTTTGTGAATTCAAGTATCGGGACATTGGAAATATTACATGTTGAATCTTCGTGTATTACAAAACCCTGAAACTCGACATTTCAAAAGAAACATTCATTGATTTGATTTGATAATCAGTAGGTGGCTCTATAACCTTTGAGAGTTTAGGATCGTTTGATATTATATGAGACTTCATCCACGGTGAGATTTAAGAGCATGTTGTTTTTATTTAAACGGGAATGAAATCTATTTAAAGTATAAAGTTATATATGTGTGTGTGTGTGTGTGTGTGTGTTCCAACACATTGCGTGGTAAGTCCTGATAGTTCGGTCTCAAGGTTTAGTGGCGCGTATTTTTTGCAACTGCGCTACGCAAAATCTGTCCACGTGTTGTAGATCCGAGATCTAGTATCAGAGCACGTTCTATTAGAACAGGTTGGTCATATTAGTTTTATCACAACAAGGTTTATCGAAGTAAGTTTCAAGAGAAACATCTTTGTAGTAAGGTAAAATATGGATTCTACTTCAAATATACAACCTCTGCCTTTTATAGGAAAATATTATGAGTTATGGTCCTTGACCATGAAGGCATTGTTCTGAGGTCAAGATGTATGGGAGATAGTCGAGAATGGCTATGTGGAACCAGCATATCATGCAACATACAATGCACTCACACAAGCTGAGAAAGATGCCTTCAAAGATCAAAAGAAGAATGATTGAAAGGCTATGTTTTAAATACATCAAGCCATGCACGAAGGAATACTCCCAAGAGTAACATTAGCAAAGCAAGCCAAGAAAGCATGAGACATACTATAGAAAACTTATCAAGGTATGGAAAAAGTTAAGACTTCAAAACTACAAATTCTTAGAAGAGATTTTGAAACTCTATCAATGAAAGATACAAATTAGTAGATTCATTTTATACCCATGTTATTGGCTTGATTAATCAGAATAAGTCTCATGGTGAAACCATAGAAGATAAAAAAAATTGTTCAGAAGCTACTTAGGAGTCTTCCTCCTAAATTTGATACCCTAGTTGTGACTTAGGAAGAGAGAAAAGACTTGAGTCAAATTAGTCTAGATGAAATGAAAAATTCTCTCGTTAATCATGAACACATATTGAATAGTTCAAGTATGACATTAGAGAATGCATTTTTTGCGCAGTCATATATAAGTCATGGAAGAGGAAGGGGGAGAGCTAACTCTAGAGGTAGAAGAAGAAGTTTTGCTAGAGGTGGACAAAACAGAAGTCCTGGAAACACTGGTGGAAGAGGTCAAAAACCAAATACCAATAAGACAAGTAGTAAGAGGACTGACAAATCAAATATTCAATGTCATTACTATAAAAAGTGTGGACATTATGCATATGAGTGCAGGAAGAGATAGTGTAATCATAAAAAGCAAGGACACAATCACTCACACAACATTAATAGTTTACCATTCCTATTTTATGGAACACGCTGAAGCAATGCCTATAGTATCCCCAGTTGAATGCAATGTTGCTCAATAAATTCCATGTAACATCCCCGACCATCCACAGACCGGGTAATGGTACCACGCGGAATGTAAAGTTATATGATATATATGCATTTTAATCGAAATAAAACACATAACACAATAAAAACATAATTATTGCTACCAGTTCAAATTCAAACAAGATTAACAGTAAATCCACATGCAACAGAATACATGATAATATTCAAACATCACAAAACATTCATAATACATAATTAAGCACAATAATGATACTTATCTTTTAGTTGTAGTAAATACACCAACTTCGTGCAGACCTTCCACGAACCTCCCAACCTTAGACAATGTTGCTTATAACTTTCAACAGTAGGTCACCCCTGAGTTGGGACTAAACTCCACTGGGCAAGGGAATTCTAGGCTTGGAAAGGACAAGGAAGTTTCACAAAGCACCAGGAAGGATCTTTTATCCCAGGAGCCACTTACACCCACAACACACAGACCCTCATTCCCCAAACACCTGCTCCACCCCAGGAGGATACACCTTCACAAATACAATTCCATCGGCCAGTACACCTCCCTTACCATGAGCTTCAACAACAGGTTGGACCAGAAGTCTCAGAGTATTGTGGTTACTATGAGACTCCCTTCTAGGAGAACTCACTTCCCAACAAACTCTCTTACCTGGGAGAGTTTCTCACAGGCCTGACAATCTGCCTCTTCAACCAGTCTTCGACTCAGCTACAATCGGGTACGGATGAAAACAACGGAAACAACAAAAAAAACCAGGAAAAATGGGTATGGACACCCAACAAGACAACAACCTAATGCTAAGTCCCAACACAGCTCAGGCGACTACAATTGCGTCAGGCTTCACAGGAAACAACATAGGATGGCTTTCCCATTTCTGGTTTTAGAGATGCGTGAGGCTAAGCAGATGTCAGATGCAGAGGCAAGAACGGTTTCACGTGCATGATGGGAGAATGGCAGGATGCCCAACCTTTTTGTGAGGGTTTCCTTAATTGTGCGTTGGTATGTAGATGCAGAGGCAAAATGATTCAGGCAGAGGATGACCAACGAAATCAGGTGGAGGATGACAGAATGGAAACTAAACCCCCAACACGACTGACTTCTTCAACTTTAATTTCATGTGCCCAGGTCGACACTTGTTTTCCTGGAGCTGCATGTGTTCCCTTTTCCACATGTCCCATATTCCAGGAACTTAGGATAACAAAAACATATCATGTTCACCTTAGTCTTTAGGAAATAATATTAAAATATTATTCCTCTAGAGGTAAGCCCCCTAGATTACCCCCTAGACCTAGACACTTATCCCCCTCCCTTGCGCTATCTAATGGAGCTTAGTCCCCCATAACTCTTTCTTCATGGAGGGTCTACATGCAACAGTATTTATATTTTATTAATAATTCTCTGCATAATTACATATACAACAAAATCAAGCTCCTCGCATTGGCATCTGGCTCACTAGCCTAATAAACACCTAAGTTTCTCATCTTACAATCACTCGGCTCACCAGCCTATAAGAAAAATTACAATTCAACAGGGGCTCGGCCTTGGGGTATTACAATCCCCTCCCCTTATTTTTGCTCTATCCTCAGTGCAACTTATTTACAAAACAACAACAAGATTTCCAAAATCTTCGAAAAGATGTGGGTACTCTGGCTGCATAGCATCTTCATTCTCCCATGTTGCATCCTCAGGACCATACCAGGTCCACTGGACTTTTTCAATCCCTAAGGCTCGATTATGGAGCTGCTTGATTTTTCGGTCTAGTATACACACTGAATGCACCTGTTAGACACCTTCTTACTCCACTTGAATCAAATTCTAATCGATTACATGATTAGCATCAAGTATATATTTCTTAAGCAATGAAATATGAAACACATTATGTATAGTCATGGATGCAGGCAATGCAAGCATATATGCAATTGTTCCAATCCTTTTTAGGATTTCAAATGGCCCACAAAATCTGGCTTCCAACTTTGAACAGTTTCCCAGCCTCAGGGAACTTCTGTTAGCTTTCACTTTTAGGAAAACATGCTCTCCCACTTTAAACTCTCTATGGGTTCTGTTTTTATCAGCATAACTCTTCTGCCTGTCCTGTGTAGCTTTCAAATTCTGCTTAATCTTCAACATTTGTTCTTCCATTTCCTTGAGCAACCCTAGCCCAAATACTACTCTATTAGCTAGGTTATCCTAGCCTGCTGGAGTGTTTCACTTTCCACCGTAAAGTGCTTCAAATGGGCTCATCTTCAGTGATGCTTGATACCCATTGTTGTAGGCAAATTATACCAAGTGTAGGTAGTCTTCCCAATTAGATGGTTTGTCCATCACATACATCCTTAGCATATCTTCTATCACTTGGTTCATCCTCTCTGTCTTCCCATCAGACTTAGGATGAAAAGCAGTGCGGAAGTTCCGATTCATTTCGAATCCTTTGAACAACCCCTTCCAGAACTCGGAGGAAAATTTCGGGTCCCTGTCAGACACAATCATTGTTGGCCCTTGACCAAGTTTTGGGAGATACTTGGTCATGTTGAACTATTTTGGGACTTCGACGGCCTGTCAAATATGAAGCACAAGACGAAGCAGAGATCGCAGGATCTCGACCCCTTTTTGGGATTTGGGAATATGTAATGGGAATGGGATGTTGGCCCATGGGTTTACCCATGTTTAGGCCTATTTTGTATGTATAAATAGAAGTCTAGGAAATGTAAGAAATAGATAGAAGAGGATCTAAGTTCTAGATCTATGATTTTTAAATTCTCTATGCATATTGTGAGAAGCTTACGGAGCTAAGTGCAAGAGGTTGTAAAGGATTGTGAAGTGCTTGGTGCTGCAATGCAAGGAACAAGGATCTAGTGAGCTGTGCAGATCTTCTATCCTATGCGGAGTAGGGCTTTGAGGCTCTGTGCACGTAACCCATTAAAGAAGATAATAAAGAAGAAGAGTTGGTGGAAGTAGCCCCAGGGAGGGGGTGAACCACGTAAATACTGTGTTATCTACTCTGTGAGATGTTTTGATGTGTTTATGTCTTTGTTTATCTGCTAAGTGATTGATATAGATAGATAGATAGATAGATATATTTATTCTTTTTGCTTATGATGAATATGGATGCTAGATCTGACATCTTGTAACAACCCTAGTTAAATAACTAATTGTCAAAGTTAAATAATTGTTTAAGGTTTATTAAGTTTAATTAATTAAATAATTAATTGTCCTAATGTATATTAATTGATTAATTATTAATTATTATTAATAATAAATAATCAATTAATTAATTAATTATTGTTTAATGTATATTAATTAATTGATTAATTAATTAATTAACTCATTAAATATTTGGGTAATGAATTAAAGTTTAATAAATTTTAATTTATTAAAAGAAAACATAACGTAATGAAGGAGGGAACCATTAAGGAGAAGGGGATAAGGTGGTTGGCATTAAATGGAGGGATAAGGTGGATGGCATTGAATGAAGAGAGGAGGTGGTGAATGGGAAGGAGGATATGAGGGGGCAGAGGCATTCGAGAGGAGGGACTTTTGATTTTTGGGGGAGGAAGCATTATTTGGATATGGGGAGACTGTAGTGGAGAATTTTCTTTTGGGGAGATTGGAAGACTGTGTTTTTCTAGTTTTGAGTTTGGTGGACTATTACAGGGGAGCATCGGTTGTTGGGATTTTTGGGCTCGGGGACTAGGAATCCTGGAGCTAGGGAGCCAGAGAAGCTCTGTTCCTAGCTGGCTGGGTGGTTAGATGGTTTTGGGTAGTGCATTAAGCAAAGTTGGGGACAACAGTAGCATCAATTAGAGGTATGTATTTTCATTATTCTATTGTGTTATGAAATTGATTATAATCTGCTCATAAATATTAATATGCTAATTATGCGGTGGATTATTTTGATGTATAAGGAACGATTTAAGGTTAAGTTAGCATGTCTCTATTTTAATTTATGATTTATAAGGCTCTACTGGAAGAGGCCTTATGCATGGTATCAAAGCGTCAGTTTGAAGCACTGGAGCCTTAAGGGCCTACCTACAACTGAATTTTCTTTCTTTAGAACCAACACCTGGGAACCTACGAACCCGTAAA
>ML782718.1:408971-444672 GCA_009831015.1 Picea engelmannii
AAAAAAAAACAAATTGTTGTTTTTTTTTTATATACACATCTACTTAATTTTTTTTATTTACTTACTTTTCTAAAATGAAATTAGTATTATATAGTATGTTAAAAATATATATATTTATATTAAAAAAAAAAGAGTCGTAGGATATGGTGGTCGATGGGAATGGAACCCAAACCTTCCAAATAAAGAAAAGAGCAATCAAAGAAAATTATAAGCCACACATGCTACTTCTTGGGAATAATACAATAGTATAGTGGAGCACTGCCAAACATACTAAGAAACCAATTTGATTGCAGAGAATAGCAATAGTCAAAGTTTAAACTTGACCTTAGCATAGGTCTACTAATACATTGCCACTAATGTGCTCATACCATTATTCTTCCAGGCGAATATCCAACAAAGTGAATGATGGAATTTATTGGCTCAAAAGATATGTGGAATTCAATGTAAACATTACTAAGATCTTCCTTAACTTGACCTGAGCCCAGGCAGTAGGCACACTGAATTCTTTTCCATTTATTTCTAGAATGTTTATGATTATATTCATAACAAAAGGATTTTACACATCCTTGAGTTCTTTAGTCTGCACTGCAAACATATAGATAGATAGCCATGACCATATCAGAAAACTGAAGTAAGCCACAGTAACCGAAGCCAGTCTCGCCATGGCTATAGCAGTGAAGTAACACAAAGGACCTATTGCCATTACGCCATTACATTGGTTCTTCCTATTTTGTGCATTTAATTTGATAAAAGAATATGGTTTTACATTTTTTATTTACCCACATTGTGTTATCCATATCCACTTCCAGAGGAATTTCGAGCCTGCGACCTGCAATAAATACGCAGCGCATTAGACCATCCATATATAAATGATTTTCATATTGTTTATTTATCTGTATGTCATATATATTGGTTGGAGTGGTCTAAATAGTATAGAAAAGAGAGTTTAATTGGTGCTACATACAGAGTTATTTGAATGTACGTGAACAAACTTACCCTGCAAAATTTTATTAGTATCAGAGAATTCCAACTAAGCAATACCTCTCTTCACATTAACTTGAATTCCCATTCCAGTAAGCGTTTTAGATCATATAAGGAATCTCACTGAAACAAGAGAAATCATCATATGCAAATGAGATAGAATGTTAATGATGTTGTACAGGAAGAGTGGAAACTACCGATAGAGCAGAAACTGCAGCTTTTGTGCGAACTGTATTTACATTGTAAGAGAGTAGTTATCTTTGAAACTATTAGAAACACAAATTCATTAAGCTTGAAGTGGGAGGGGTTGCGAAGGCCTAGATCCATCTCCATGTGACCTATAAACAAAACACTCAAAGCCCAACGTTAGCACCAAGCCCATGAGGACTTACCTCACTTAACATAAAATAATAAAAAAAAAAAACAAGACCAAGAAGGCCGAAGACCAAAGAAATAGAAGATTGAAGGGCAAGCTCGTAGTCCCCGAGATAGCACGCAGCAACCATACAACACACAAGCTAACGCACCAAATCCTAGTGGCCAAGACCACGCACCAGCACTAAAACACATGATGTAGGAGCCCACGAGGGGGCAACCTGTTTGCCCAACGCATCAACGCGCCCACGGCAAAAGCGCCCAAATGCAAGCACTGAGCCACCAAGGAGAACTCATGGGTTAATATGCAGTAATATAACCCAGTACCAAGCACCAAACCCTTGAGTCTTTTATGCTCAACGAGTCAGCCAAACCAAATCCGCGCCCATAGTCATAATGCAAACTAACGCAAACTCAATGAAGGCGCCAGCCATAGAGCTCATACAACCAAAGGACTGCGCGGCCAAGACCACACAGCCATTACGCCTTCCCTCTACTGGGAAAATGACAAAAAAAATGAGAATGAAGGGAGGAGCCTGCGGCCATTACCATAACTTTGCCTCAGTTGTAGAGACGAAGAAGCTCAGGGCGCACTTGCATAGTGAGATAGGCGGTAAGTGATGGAGCATAGGGTTGAGAATAGTTTAGGGTTTGGGATAGAGAGGCGTGTAGGGTTGGGAACCTTTGGGAATGCGCATGGTGAGGGAAGGGAACGTGGGCCTCATGCGAGGACCCACTGCCCATGTTAAAATTGTTTTTTTAATCTATTTTTATTCATTTATTTATTTTATTATTTTGTTATTTTATATTTTTTTTATATATATATTTTGGGTTAAAATTTAATGTTTTATAATTTAAAATAATAGTTTGAATAAAGTTTAATAATTAGAATGTAATTTAAATTATTTATAGTTTAATTTATAGTTTAAATTTAAATATAATTTAATTTATAGTTTGAATAAAATTTAATAATTTTAAATATAATTTAAGGGCAACATAAATTTAAATTATATTTAAAATTATGGTTCATGCTTAAATTTAAAACTAGTAAAGCGATTAATTAAATTGTTTTTAGCAAAAAGTTAAGGACTTAGATTGAGATAAGCAGAAGGAGTGGGCTTCATGCGCACTAGGAAGGTAAATTAGAGAAATTGGCGAGTATGGTGCAATGCTAGCATAGCTACCAGGCAAGGGAGTCAATAGTTTTCTTAGGCAAAGACATGAAGCTTAGATGCTTTAACCATAACCTAGCCACTTCCCCTAAAGAGAGTAACGTATGTTTACAGACAAGTAAAAAAAACTTACACCTAACCCTGTTTTCTAGTTTAAGTTGCGCAAATGTGAATTGTCCTAGACTCAATCTGACAGACTTTTTGTTGATGCAGATTCAATTATAAAGGATGGTTACGAATCGGGGAAATTGAGGCAGAGGGGTATTGACGCAGACACCACCAACATTTCTAGCGTCACCACCACCATCGCCTAAATTAGCTCTCATTCTGCGGTCTTTGGAGGCCATAAATGAGACTTTAAAGGGGTGCCAACCAACAGGGATCGAAGTGGAACCCCCACCATCTGGAACAGGTAATCCTGAAGTGTCAAGGGATTCAGGGGGAGGACCTCCACCCGAAGACATCACTAGAGAACTGCAGAAGATCAAACTCCCAGAGTTTGTCAAGGGTCGTGCCAGTGAACGTGCAGAGGCATGGTTGGAAGTCATGACAAGGTGTTTTGCCTTAAGGGACTATGATTCCACATCAAAGGTGAAAATAGAAATCTTTCAGTTAAGGGACAATGCCCTGAACTGGTGGGGCAACCTGGAGAGGTAGTTGCACCTTACACCAGACACCGTCTCTTGGGAACTTTTTGAGGAAAGGTCCCGAAGGAAATATCTACCAGCTTACTATGAGGAACAATAGGTGGGAGCATTTCACACTCTAGTACAGGGAAACATGACTGTAGAAGAATAGGAAATCAGGTTTATGGAATTGGTCAAATATGTTTCATACATGGATAATGACCAACGACAGGCAGAATGCTTTGTCTATGGGTTAAACCCTAAGATAAGGGCCATGGTGCAGACGTGGAAACCGTCTTTAGTAACAAAAGGAGTGGAAAATGTGTGTTATGCGGAGGAACACATGAACTTAAATGGAGGTACAAGATCGACCTTTTCGCATCGTCTTGGATTCATGGGGAAGGCCCCTAGGACATTTCCCAGGGGAGGGAGCTCAAGGCCACCTCCATATGGTAATAGAGTCGCACCAAGGATAGTCACCACGGGTATTTAAATGGTAGTGAGTGTAGCATCTCGTTCATCACCAACAACACAGGCAGGTCCACAACCATCTCAAGGAGCAGCTAGTAGAGGCAAGGGTTCCAGGGGAAGGAACTCATTTCAGAGATAGTCACAGAATAGTGCGCAGGTTCAATCTCATGTTACATGTTGGGGATGTGGAGGACCCCATTACCAGTGTCACTACCCAGAGTTACAATCAAGATTTGTGCATAGAGAAGGAAAAGCCTCGATGGGAAGAGCAAGTGGTAGCCACCAGATTTACGCAGTGGTTAATAATCGCCAGGCAGAACATCAATCCACGGTGGTGGAGTCATCAAGTACACTAAATCATATCAATGTTAAGATTTTATTTGATTCTGGTGCTACAGATAGTTTCATTTCACCATTTTCATTAGAAAAGAGTGGGTTGGCAGCCTACGAGCATGATGACCTTAAACAAGTCGAGATGGATTCAGGGGAAAAACAGGCGGTAGGACCTAACGTTGATAATTGCCTAATAGACCTGGGAGTGTGTACTACCAAGTTGAAGATTTATGTCACTGCTCTCGGGACATATGACCTAATCATTGGAATGGATTGGTTAGAAGCCCATTGAGCTATGGTAGATTTTTTTGCAAAAAGGGTTCTTTGTGTTGACGACGAAGGAAGGCCAGTAGAGATATAGGGTGTATAGAGATGGGTGTCTCTACGCTTTATCTCAACTATGAAGATTAAGCTGTGCATGAGACAAGGGTGTCGAATGTATGTAGTGGAAGCAGTGAGTGAAGGGAAAGGACCCTCCTCAGATTAGTAGCCAGTATTGTAAGAGTTTAAAGATGTTTTTCCTAATGAGTTACCAGGGTGACCTCTTGAGAGGGAGCTTTATTTCACTATTGAGCTAAAACTTGGTCCAGAATCAATTTCCAAGACTTCGTATCGGATGACAGTGCCAAAAATTTGTGAGTTGCAAATACAATTGAAAGAGCTACTGGACTTAGGGCTAATAAGGCCCAGTGTCTCACCTTGGGGTGTACCAGTAATTTTTGTAAAGAAGAAGGATGCTTCCTTACGATTGTGTATAGATTACAAAGACTTGAACTGGGCTATAGTGAAAAATAGGTACCCAATGCCATGAATAGATGACCTCTTTGATCAGATGAAAGGAGCAATGGTATTCTCAAAGATTGATTTGCGATCAGGGTATCACCAGTTAAGGATTAAGGAAGGTGATATTCCTAAAACTTCCTTTCAAACTCAGTTTTGGGCATTACGAGTTCGTTGTAGTACCTTTCGGATTGACCAATGCACCAACAATATTCATGAGCCTCATGAATGGCGTATTCGAGAAATACCTAGACCGCTTTGTACAAGTCTTTCTAGATGATATCCTCATCTATTTCAAGAATGAAAGAGAACATGAGGAACACTTGCGAGTGGTGTTGTCTTGCCTTAGAGAGAAAAAATTGTATGGGAAGTTGTCGAAGTATTCCTTCTTCCAGAAAGAAATCCACTATTTAGGACATATCATTTCCAGTGAAGGAATATATGTGGATCTAGAAAAGGTAAAGGCCATTATGGAGGGGCCAGTGCCGAAAAATGCTCATGAGGTAAGAAGCTTCATGGGTCTAGTAGGTTATTATCAGAGATTTGTGGAAGGGTTCTCTAAAATAGTGAAACCCATCACCACTTTGCAACACAAGGGGGTTAGGTATGAATGGACAGAATAATGTGATAGTGCATTCATCGAACTTAAAAGGTTACTAACTAGTGCACCAATTCTACGAGTGTCGGATATGGAAAAGGACTTCACAGTCTGCACGGATGCCTCGAAGCAAGGGTTGGGGGCCATGATAATGCAGGATGGAAGAGTGGTAGCTTATGTGTCAAGGAAGTTGAAGAAACATGAGGAACTTTACACTACTCATGATTTAGAGTTGGCAACAATAATGCTAGCTCTGAAACTTTGGAGGCACTATCTAGTAGGGCGAAGCTTTGAGCTCAAAATGAACCATCAAAGTTTAAAACATATCTTCATTCAAAGGGATCTGAATGCCAGGCAAAGGCAATGGAGTGAGTTCATGAGTGAGTACGATTTTGGTATTTCATATATCAAGGGAAAAGAGAATTTGTTCACAGATTCCTTGAGTAGGAGGCCATGTGTCTTCTCCTTGGTACCCTTAAAATTCAATCTAAGGGAATGTGTGTTGATGCAACTCCTTGGAGACAGTTGGTATTTAAAGGTTACCTCAAACCTCTAAAGTGGGAGGCAGTTAGATCCAAAGTATGAAGGATGTAGTCTGGAAGTAGATGGACGATTGAGATATTGAGGAAGGATGTACATCCCCAAAAGTGGGTATATTCGAAGCATCATACTAAAGGAATCCCATAGAGCACTTTATCGTGTGCATCCAGGGGTGAAGAAAATGTATGCAGACATGAGGAATCTCTTTTCTGGGTAGGCATGAAGCGCGATGTAGTCCATTTTGTCGCCAAATTCATAGAGTGTCAACAAGTGAAAGCCAACCACCATCATCCGACATGTCTCATACAACCACATGATGTTCCTATGTCCAAGTGGGAAGTCATTTCTATGGATTTTGTTGTGGGGATTCCGCTCACATCTCATAGACACAATGACATTCTTGTAATAGTTGATAAGTTAACCAAGAGTGCTCATTTTATTCTGGTTAGAGACACTTACGATTTCACTGATATGGCACACGTGTTTGTAAGTGAGGTCATCCGTTTGCATGGGATACCTAAGAAGATCATTTCAGATAGGGACTCTAGATTCACTTCTAGGTTTTGGACAAATTTGCAGTCAGCGTTGGGGACTCAGTTGAACTTAAGCACAACTTATCATCCTGAAACAGATGGGAAAACTGAGAGAGTAAATCAAGTCATGGAAGAAATGCTTAGGATGTATGTCATGGATAATCAAACCCATTGGGAGAAGTACCTACCTTTGGTGGAGTTCGCCTACAATAACATTTTTCATAGATCCATCAGAATGCCACCCTACGAAGCTCTCTATGGAAGGCCATGCAGAACACCATTGAGTTGGGAAAGATTAGAAGACTGAGTAACATTCGGGCCAGAATTGATTCAAGAGATGTAGGAACAGGTGATTCAGATTAGGCAGAGACTAAAGGAAGCACAGGATAGACAGAAAAGTTATGCAGATGCACACAGGACTGATCGAAGTTATAAAGTGGGAGATCAGGTTTTCATTCGTATCAGGCCTAATAAGAGTACCATATGGTTCGGGAAGGGGACAAATTTGTCACCTAGATTTATAGGACCATTTAGAATCCAAGAGAAAATTGGACCTGTTGCTTATCGTCTCGTACTGCCACCCCACTTGCATAAAACTCATAATGTTTTTCATGTATCTGTTCTACATCAATATGTTGTTGATGAATCGCATAAACTAAATTGGAAGGAATTGCAAGTATCGGACGTGGGAACCCTCACGGTAGAACTGTTACGCATATTGGACCGTAGAGTCCGACAACTAAGGAACCATCTGGTAGACCAAGTTAAGGTCCAGTGGGACAAATATAGTCTAGGATTTGCTACTTGGGAGGATGCCGAGACACTACGACAAGATTATCCCTCACTTTTTTTGACCACCTCGAGAATATGTTTATCGAAGGTGGGGTGTATGTAACACCACCTTTTGACTTAGACAGCCAGGATTACCTGAGGCCCATACACCCTTATTTTCTATTCACAATGAAACTATTAAATGATACACTTGAACTTTTAAGACATATGAACCTTTATGAATGTTTAAATGTATTTGAATAATAATGGATATGATGCGATATATTGTGAGAATGTAAATTTTATGAATGTTTAAATGTTATTGATGATGATGGATATGATGCGATCTACTATGTGAATGTAAATTCTATGAATGTTTAATTGTTATTGATGATGATGGATATGATGCGATATATTGTGTGAATGAGAATCCTATGAAGGTTTAAATGCTATTTGAATGATGTTGGATATGATGCAATATATTATGTAAGTGATAATTCTATGAATGGGTAACGTTAATTGAATTATGGAATATTATGAGATCTATTTCTAACTCGAAAACTTTGATGTTAAAGTTGTTGGTACGTGGATACCGAAATGAAATTATGATTGTATGCAATTACATGATGATAATGCATAGAAATGTATGAGTTTGTGTTACAGACTGATTTGGAGGTTATGGGCTATGAAATAGCCAAGGGATAATAATGATGAAAGTGGATGATATGACCACTAGTTGAGAAACAATATGGTATGAATATTTGTATGTGAAATTATATTGGTTTGGATACATTGCTATGATATGTGGACCAGTGCAGGATTTCAGGAGGTGAGACTGCCCAAAACCAAATAAATGATGACAAAACTCCCAGCAACACGGTGCCACTGTATATTCCATTGTAGGGTGTGGACCCTAGTCCTGTTAGGAGTGATGGAGGAATTTCCCACCATGTATCCTTTGAAACCTAGAGTCATGGGATGATGGTGTTATCTCACGCTCCCCTAGACGTGTGATGATGACTGTCAGTTTCCTGCTGGGGAAGCTTAGTCAAGATAGTGACACTTCCGCTTACGGATTCTATTTGGAGTTAGGTCAGTATAGTTGATGCTCCAAGATAGTCCAGCAGAGGAAGGATAGGAATGGAAGATGGAAGTAAGTTAGGGAGGAAGGATGAGTAGAAATAGTTGAGAGTGTTTGGAGATTTGTCTTATGGTTGAATTTATTGTTTTTCCTTCTGAAAAGAAAATGTGTATATATGAGTATTCATAACTATGTAACTAAACCACAATTGTCTAAATAAAATTGTTGAGCTAGATTATTGTAATTAAGTGAATTCACGAACGTTTCATTGATTTATTATCTATGATAAAAAGAATAGTCTTATTGATTGGATTGGATGCATACATAAATTACTATAAGGGTGAAAATTATTGTGATTAGTACAAGCACAAGACTTGTATGTACTAGCTACACATGCATTTCTTGTACATATACACTAGTATGTATGAGTTTTCTTGGCTTACTTACTAATAATGTTAGTTATTTTTTATGAATGTGTGAACCATGTGTCTTTTCCCTTGTATCATAAAATAATTTAACTTCGGGACGAAGTTTCCTGAAGGGTGGGTGTATGTAACAACCCTAGTTAAATAACTAATTGTCAAAGTTAAATCATTGTTTATGGTTTATTAAGTTTAATTAAATAAATAATTAATTGTCCTAATGTATATTAATTAATTAATTATTATTTATTATTAATAATAATTAATTAATTATTGTTTAATGTATATTAATTAATTGATTAATTAATTAATTAACTCATTAAATATTTGGGTAATGAATTAAAGTTTAATAAATTTTAATTTATTAAAAGAAAACATAATGTAATGAAGGAGGGAACCATTAAGGAGAAGGGGATAAGGTGGTTGGCATTAAATGGAGGGATAAGGTGAATGGCATTGAATGAAGGGAGGAGGCGTTGAATGGGAAGGAGGATATGAGGGGGTAGAGGCATTCAAGAGGAGGGACTTTTGATTTTGGGGGGAGGAAGCATTATTTGGATATGGGGAGACTGTAGTGGAGCATTTTCTTTTGGGGAGATTGGAGGACTGTATTTTTCTGGTTTTGAGTTTAGTGGACTATTATAGGGGAGCATCGGTTGCTGAGAGTTTTGGGATCGGGGGCTAGGAATCCTTACGGAATCCTGGAGCTAGGGAACCGGAGAGGCTCTGTTCCTAGCTAGCTAGGTGGTTAGACAATTTTGGGCAGTGCATCAAGCAACATTGGGGACAACAGTAACATCAGTTAGAGGTATGTATTTTCATTATTCTATTGTGTTATGAAATTGATTATAATCTACTCATAAATATTAATATGTTGATTATGTAGTGGATTATTTTGATGTATAAGGAACGATTTAAGGTTAAGTTAGCATGTCTCTATTTTAATTTATGATTTATAAGGCTCTGTTGGAACATGCCTTACCAATTTGTGAACTTTCTTAGTGCTTGAATCTGTGACATCTGATCCATTTACTTATGCTAAGTGCTTATATACATTAGATCAAGGTGAATGTTGTGATGCTCTGTTTTCTCTACGGAGTAGATATTGGTTGAATATTGATGAAATAATAGTGCTAAATGCTCTATTAAGTGTTATAATCACAGATATGTGTCCCAGCTAAGGTTGCAGACACCTAAGTCCTGCAACGACCCCTACCTCTACCTCAGATGAGACTTCATCTGCTTCACAGGTGTTGCCGAAAGGGCCAGTATTTAGGTTTTTGTTGGTGCGTTGTTGTAGCATTGAACCCTAGGTCTGCCCCTGTGCCAACAAATGATTTCGTTGTCAGGACCTGAAACTGTGATTGCTCGGAACTGAGGAAAAATAAGCTTTGTGCAAAGATCCGACCTAAAATTGTGAAAGATTTGTGAATAGATATGTTTCTCTAGTGCGCAGTACTCTACTTAGTTTGATAAGATCTGTGCTAAAGAAAGAAGTCCAATCTGAAGAAAAGTCTTAGATCTGAAAGTTTTGTGCTTTGTAGAATTAAGAATAGTGGAAATTTTTGTTTCAAAAGTATGAATCTAGGTATGTTTGATAGATTTTGTCCTATCTTGAAAACTAGGGTACTGGTAGATGAAAGAAGGTTTGATATGAGTAGATCTGATAAGAATAGTGAAAGATATGTTATACCTATGCATAGAAAGAATGTTTGGACTAACAAATGGATGCAGGATCCTAGAAAGAATTATTTGCGGGTTAGATACCATGATCCTAGTATGTAGTATAGGAAAGGCTAGGGATCATTTAAAAGAAAGAGAGGATTAATCCTCTATTATAGTTTCAGAAGATCGGGGCATATTGCTAAGGAATGCCCTAGGAGAAGACCTAGTTGTCTTTGTTGTAAAGTTATGGACCATGAAGTATTGGATTGTTCTAGAATGATTGTTAAGCTTGAGGAAATGAACATGAGACAAGAAAACCCTGAGGCAGATCTAGAAATAGCAAAACCCCAAAAAGACTCAGAGAAAGTATTGCTACAGATGAAAGAAACCCTGAATGACCACCGACATGTCAGCGTATCAGATATCTTCAAAGAAAAAGAAGGCCTTGAAGCAAGAATAAGAGACTTCAACATTGACTATGTTTTAGATGAGGAAACAAAGGTGAATATCATTACAGAGAGAACGTGGGAAGCTATAGGGAAGCCTGCTATGATTCCTTCACTAGGAGGAATAGGATTATTCAAAGGAAAGTTGATAAACCTATGTGGAAAGCTCACCCGGATACCTATGAATGCCAATGGAACTTCGACAGAGGAAGATTTTGATATTATTAAATTTATTGAGGACAACGTCCCATTTACCATGTTACTAGGAAAACCTTGGATTGAAAAATATCAAGCCAAAAAGATAGAAGAAGAAGCAAGAGTTGAAAGCCTTCATGACTAGGAAGATCATGCACTTGATTAGAGAATAGAAGAACAGACCGAATATAACTAACATTAGAAACCCGAATGTCGAAGTTGCAAGAACACTAGAAGACCTAGAGAAGATTGAGGTACCTGTTTCAGACAATGAAGAAGGGTCACCCTCGAATCTTAGGAAAGAATCTCAACAACATGAAGTAACTATTCCAAAATAAGATAAGAATCTGAACGGAAAAAGACACACCAAGATGAAGCTCACTAGGAATAAGGCTAGAAAGCTAAGTAAGAAGAGATCTAAGATCGAAAAGTTGCAGAAATATCCAGAAGAAACCTCGCAAAAGAAAAATTTGCAAAATTGGAGCTTCGTCGGGATATCAGAATAGTGACACATGGAACTTCGCCATGACAAAGAAATATAGTCATTGGGGACATTATAACCGTTAGATCAATGCTCCGAATAGATATAAAGACATTTATGGATAGACAACTCTCCATCCGACCATTGGGACCACACCATAATGAACAGAAAAGGGTTAATGAAGGCTTCATACCCATTCCAAGTGACCCATCACCGAGTTACCTATTTATCCCAGCGCACCACGCACCAAGAACACTTTTTCCAACCAATAATTTGAGCCCACGGACTAAGTTTATTTTACATAGTGATCAGCGCACTCTTACTGTCTAGTCTATTGCAGTGTCTAAGTTACCCCTTGAACCCGAGATTGTTAACCCCGAGTGTGTATGTCAGACGAGTTGAGCGCTGCAGAGAAAGTTGTTGAAGAAGTTCTGATCAACCTGATGACTGAAAGAGTCATGTCGATGTCTATAGGTGTACAAGCATCATCGATGAGAGGACTCCAAGCCTCTCCATCGACTGCTCACAGAGCCAGACCATCCCAACCATCAGATGAAAAGTGAACCAAGCATAGGGATGATCTAGCGAATGCCAAATTGATCCCGACCATACTACCTACCTATATTCCACCTCCGAGTGGCGCAGTAAATTGAGACAATGTACCTAGAGATTTTGAGTATGACTTGGTCACTACGTACCTCCCGAAGGGGATATGCGCAGTTCGAGCAGACCAAGATAAGATTGCGACGTTCAAGTTTAGAGACTTCAACCTCGGATATCGCAAAGTTTACAACATGCTCGCCCCACATAAGTACCTGACCCAGACTAAAGGGAAGAACTCGAAGATCGTCCCTCAGCCATGGACTATGGACCTTGCGCAGCCCACCCTGCTCAATGTCATGAAGATTCCTCACTTCGGACAACACCATGAGGTGAATGCATGTATCAAACTACTGTTGTCTTGTTACCATGGTGGTTATCTATGGCTAAACTACCATATAAAAGTTGATCTGACACTAATCCATCAGATCATGGGCTTGAGTATGCAAGGACCTGATCCACAGGATATTTACCTCGGAAAAGCCATGGATCGTGCTCTAGCACAGAAGATCAAGGACACTTATGGTGATGTTGAGAAGGGCACACAAGGTTACAAAGTAGCTTCTATTCAGAGTGGCGCAGTGTGCCTCGCCTGTCAACTATTTGTAGGAAAATTGGTACGAAAAAACCGACCCACCCAAGTCATTGGTTTTGTAGTCGACCTCGAAAGGAAGTGCGCAGAAGGACTTTAGATGAACTAGGCGAAGCACCTGGTGAACCAATTAGAACTTGACTGCAGAGAAGCCTAGGATCAAGTGTACGAATTTCATTTCAGTTGGTTATTGATCCTGATCGCTTTTATTTCCTAGGAGATGTTGGAAGGTGCAACCTTCCTGGACATCGAGCCCTTTGAACCATTGACCGCGAAGTTTAGGTACACTGTGGTAGTCAAGAGATATGAATAAACAATGGCAGTCCAATGTTGTTTTTCATACGTACTACAACCAGTTGAAGACAACCATCCAGTCTGAGACTTGCATCACTTCGAACGCTCTACACCAGTTCAGGCCCTTGATGAAGTTCAACGCAGACCGACATTTTATTTACATCACAATGTGTGCTGACAAACCCAAGCAACATCTCCAATCCTACTATAAGATAACGGAGGAGGACTTGGAGGAGATCACCAAGGACTGGTTGACGGACCTCCTCATTCTAGTAGACCCTGCAGAGATATCCGACATCGACAACCCAGAAACTGCGTAGGATACACCTGGACCTAGCAAGACAAATAAAACTGAAGAGGTTCAGGATTTAGAAAACGCATCCGTGAAAAATGCTTCCATATCACTAGAGCAAGGAGTTGATGGCGAAGATTTGAATGACAAAGAAGTCGAACAGAAGCAAGGAGATGAGGTTGATCCCCTAAAGAAGAGGAAAGGTTTGCCTCTGAAACCTTCCTCCCAGAAGAAATCGAAGGCCTCCATGAAAAATATGCAGACTATCCTCACCTCGGATGACTTCAACTTCCTTATAGTAGCCTTGAATGATGTTTCGATGGAAATAGCAGAGAAGCAAGAAGAAAAGAAAGAGGAGATGTATGATCACATTGAGACTAAACTCTGAGGGGTACATTAGGCCCTACAGTCCATTCGCACAGTCTCCACTGTGCCGGGAGAACCAGAATTAGGGGATGAACCAACTCAACTCCACCACCTAGCTGATACAGTCGAAGCTCGTCTTCGATGAGCGCAAGAAGAAAAAATGCAAGCCACCTAGGCTTTGACAAAAGTAAAAGGAGTCCTTGTAGAGCAATGTAGTGCTATAGAACAGGAAAATATTGCTTTCCAAGCGAAGCTTGATGAAGAAAAATCCCAGCTACAACAAAAAAATGAATAATTGCTCGCAGAACAACTCGAAGTAAAGGAAATGATCAATAGCGCACTTTTCTCTATGACAGGCATAGAAGTAAAGGCCGAAGAGTGAGTTCCACAAAAAGTCACGTAACTTGAAGAAGTGATCTCAAGGCTGACCTGCATTCACCAAAAGACAAACAAGAAACTACAAACATGCATTCTATATATGAATTAGTGGGTTAGATGTCATAACAAAATGTAAATCAAACATAAAGATTGAGCACATCATATGGCAGGATGGAAAAAGTACTTCTTTATATTAATCTCACAAAGTCACTTACAAGATGAGATCGGTGACTGCTCCTCAAACCTAGTCCCGGGATCCTCTTCACCAAGATCCAATTACTTCCATGCATCCTTCTTCTCTCACACTTCTCTCTAGAGAATGGGCATAGGCTTATAAATGAGGAAAAAGGGAAAGAATAAGGAATTATGGCTCAAAAATCACAATGTGGTTGCAAATTCTTGGAGCTAGGGGGGAAAGTGAAATGGGAAGAGTTTCACTGTTCTTATGTTTCTCCTTGGAATGAGACCCCAAGACCTCCTTTTATATGAAAAAAGGATGGTTATTTGGTTGGGTGATGGGATATAGGCAGTGAATTGGTTGGGAAACCACCCAATAGCCTGTAATCTCAACGAATTCCTTGCAACTTTTTATTTTTTGCAACTTTTGTGGGCACACGCGGGCTGTAATGTTGCAGTTAGCATACGTACATGGACAGTAGTGGGGCAGGGTGTGTACATCTTAAAAAATAGTTTTTGTAAGAAGAGTTTCTCAGTGATGGCTTGAAAAAAATAGCAAGTAAGATGGTTTGATGTCAGGTATGCATGTATGGTTCAATTTAGGGTTATAACAGATGCCCCCTAATGTGTGAGGTCATAAGAGCATCTGATGGCCGAAATACATTACAAATCTTCACCAACGTACGAATCGAGTGAGCTGGAGACCAGAGTTCGGGAGGTGCCATTTGCAAAATAACAATTGTCTCACCAAGGCAGGCATACCCATGCTCGAGATGAAATAAATCATGGCTGCCAATCAAATACACTGCAGATCCATGTCGTATAAAAACGTGTCGCCGTGAACAATACACAATGGATCTACATCTCAAAATCAAAGATATACATGTATAGTATCCATCTTCAAGAAGCCAAATGATGCCTGATGGCTGGAGATGAGGGCTTCAGATCTCAAGCAACAAATTCAAGATCTTCAAACTTGGGTAGGAGTGTGATGAGAGTGTACAAATTCGCTACCCAGAGGTCTTCGATGGCGCATCAGGGAACAGACAAGAGGATATTGATGATCAGGCATAGAACTTCACTGATTTTGAACAAGGACTTGATTGGACTTTCGGGATGGCCGGGCATGAGGTCAAGAGACAAACTACAAAAGGGTCGACTCAAGTTGGGTAAAAATTCCCTTGGACAATAACACAACTGATGATCAGACTCATGCACCATGAAATTGACATAAGTTCACGATGCAGAAGGCAACGCAAACTCTCCATATGTTTGGAAGAATAACCAAATGGAGGAGGACACATCGCTATGTTACAAGAACAAATTCCTAAGATCATATAAATCCCAATGCTTGATGACAAACGAAAGGATGTGCTTTGTCCAAGGGCATCTCATTATGTTTCCATAAAAAAGAAAATACTTTTCCCTTCCTCTCTTTGGGGTATATTTGATTTTTTTGTCTTTTTCAATATTTTGAAGAGCTTGAAAAACAATAAAAGAATGCTATGTTACAAAGGAGGAACGAGTGTCGCAAACATACTAGTTCCAAGCACAAGGAACACACTAATTCTTAGAGAAAGGAGACATGCGTAGTAAAAGGACACTCGGGGAAAATTCCTCCATGGGTCAACGTGTCAGATTGTAGAGGAAAAGTGCTACAAGGCTTGCATATAAGGCATGCTTCAAAGGTTCAGTTGAGAGCAACATGGAGCCGACATTAGGCCAAAGACACAGAGATGCAACTATGATTAGCAAGATACGATGAAACCCCCTTTAGTGCATTTTTTACGAGCCCAGAGAGGGTAAGCTCAGTGGTTTTTCATTTTTAGAGAGTTTGAAAAAGCATAAAATAAGACTCCACTAGGGTATCATTTTCGAAGATAGTCTAGTCTGCTTGAAAAAAGGATAAACTAGCACCAAAAAGACGTCTATTCAAAACCATTTTAACGAGTGTGACACAGACAAGATCACTCGACAATCTTTTCAATTTTAAGGAGTCTAAAAAGAGCTTAACTATGGACTCACTGCCTTTTTGTAGATTTAGTCTCCTTAGCCCGAAAAAGTATAAAATCTAATAAAGAGAACTCTCCTAGCGAGACGAATCTACCCAGGTGTACCTTTTTCCTCCTTAATCTACAGGCTGGAAAAATGGGTTAACTCATGCCAATAGATGTTTTTCTGTACCAATTAAAGAGTGTGAAAGAACAAGGTCACTCGATGATATTTTCACTTTTAAGGAGTCTGAAAAGATCTTAAATATGGACTCTGTAATGGATGTTCTTCTAGACTGTTTAACGAGTGTGAAGAAACAAGCTCACTCGACGATCTTTTCAATTTTAGGGACTTTGAAAAGAGCTTAACTATGGACTCCATGGGGGTTCCTTTTTTGTAAATTTAGTCCCTCGGGCCCAAAAAAGGGTTAAACTTATACATAAGAATACTCTTCTAGTGAACCGAAGTTCCTAGAGTATACCTTTGTTTGTACAATTGACCATCCGGACCAAAAAAAGGGTAAACTACCTCCTGACAGACATACCTTCAAATTTTAGTTTGGTGAGCATGAAGGGCAACAAGATCTCTAAGCAATATTTTCATGTTTAGAGAGTTTGAAAAGGGCCTAAATAAGACTCCAAGAGGTTAATTTTCTTAGTTAATCTGGACAAGATCAAAAAGCATAAATGCAGTCTCGCTGGATGTTTCTTTTGAATCTTAAAGCAAGCTTGAAAGACAACAAAGCTTTCTCATGCTCGACACCTTGTGGGTCGATGCCTGGCATCTCCTTAGGGGAGCATTCCACTCCGATGAAGACATTCTCCACAATGCCAAGGGTTCTAGAGATATCAATAGGTATCATTTTAGCGATGGTTTCCATATTACCCTCATCATAAACTGCGTGTGTAGCTAGAGGATTAATAGGACAAGACCTATATCTAGTCATAGTCAACACAAATTCTCCTGCCTCTATTCTTCTTAAATCTTGGAGGAAATAAGATCTGTGATGGATATCATCCCAGGGTCTATCTGGATCAGTCAATGCCTCTAGAATCTCCTCCTCATAGGGTAATACCAAGTCTAAATAATCGGTAGTGGCAAGGGAACCTTGAGCCCAAGCAGGCTCAAGAACTGGATCTAACTCCAGTGCAGGAGTCGGATCGAGGTTGGCTTAAGCTTGTTGGACTATAGAGTATGCAACTTTTTCCATAGAAAAGGGCATGGACATGCCATGATGCCCTTCCATTGTGGTCGATGGGGAAGGAAGAATCCACGGATCATTAAAATAAGTCATACAGAACGATGACATTGAAAAGATTTCAGCAATAGGTTGGTCGGGGACAGCCGATATCATCTTGACATCACCAGAAGGAGGTGGGTAATCGAAAGTACCCATGAGAGGTGGGCACAAACCAACCCCCATGTTGATGATGTTGGGATGTGGGTTATCAAATATCAGGATCGTGGATTCCCCCGATGAAGGGTCAGGCCTGGAGAAAGACAATTGATCAATGGTCATGATTCGACCATCGTGTGGAAACAACAAGAGATGAAAGACTGTGGTGACCACTACATTCATAGCATACGTCCAACTCCTTCCTAACAAAAGGTTGTAATCAAGAGGTGCATTGACCACTTCAACTTCGATGCACACGGTCTTCCCTCCTAACTGCACGGGGAAAGAAGGGATGATTCCATGTGGTCTGAATGAATGACCATTGAAAGATGTAAGAAGAGTAGGTGACGGGGACAGAACGGGTTGGCCAATGGCCTTCCAACACGCCAACGACATCACGCAGTCGAGGAACCCTCATCAACCACCATGCAAAAAATATTTCAGGTAAAATATTTCGTGGGGTGAGCCACTACTATCTAAAACGCAATGTGGTATGGGAGACGAGGATTTAGGTTGGTTGTATCAAGCATGATAGTTCCTGGATTACATGTCTCAGCGGATCCTAAGGAAACTAGCAGAGCCTTTCTCTGCGAAGGGTAGCTCTGGAGGACCTCCAAAGTAGACATTACGCAAGGGGTTTGTGACAAATTCCTCCACCACAGAGTAATTATGGGCGGCCCTCACATTTGGATTGTGTGAATACTTTTTGAATGCCCCTTTGGGGATGCATTTCAATGTCTCTCCCATCATTCTCTCAATATGGAGAAGAACAGATGAGTTCTTCGCCTCTTTACCCTTCTTAGAAGTGTTTGGCATTCCATAATCATGTGTCCTAGTAGCTATGTCAGCATCACCTTTCAACATATAAACATTCAAGGTTGAGGGATTGCTAGATGACGAAGGGGGTCCCTGACTGACCCCATCCATGTTCGCATAGGATTGAGTTAAATTTTTCCCATGAGGAAATGGATTCGTTAACACTGTAAGTTGTTGCTCCGCCAATAACTTTTGGGCCTCCGTGAGTCGACGGAACAGGTGAGTCAGGTGGTCTTCCACACAAATATTACACGGATACTTCGACTTCTTTCTCTCTATGTTTCTCCCGCCAACATTATTGGTGGGTTTCTTATTCCCCTTACCCTTCTTTCGTTGTTTTTTCTTCCGTTCAGCCTGCTAGTTAGCCTTTGGCTTCGTCCATTGCACACTATGTACATTCAACGTCTGAGTACAGGGAGCAGCCAAACTAGAGGTTTGGCTGGCCATTGTCTGCTATATCAACAATTGCTGCAATTGATTTGACAACAGATCAATGGCCTTCGCTTGTGTTGAACCAATGATGACATCAACATATGGTTCAGACTTATGTCTGGTCTTGTCAAGAATAGAACTCAGTGCATCTGGAAAAACCTCGTAAAGTAAACCAGACTAAGATTAAATCAGCTCTAGCTGTTGAGCTCTCATTATCGTCTCTTCCTCTGAAAGGAACCATTCCAGTAGGAATGTTGGTGGAACTGGTACTTTTATCAAACTCTTTTGGCACCTCCATTCTTGGATATGATCAGAGATATGGTCAGCCTTCGTTTTCTCAAAGTTGTCCAGCAATTCTGTGTGGGCATCATATCTCATAGGTAATTGAAAATGGTTTAAGAAAACCATTGCCATTTCAACAAAAGTAGAGTATCTTGAGCGATCGAGCTCAATGTACCATTTCGCGGCAGTCCCAATAAGAGTGCGTTGAAACATACGCAAGTGGATGGAGTCATCTCTCAAAGAGTTGGATGAGCACCATAGGTGAAACGTGGTCACATGATCGCCTAGATATTCATTAGGCTTACCCTTGAACTTTGGAATGTCCAAGGGCAACTTTGTCAAAATGGGAGGCCAACGCGGATTGTGACAGATTGGGTCGTTTAACAATCTCGACAAGTATGGGAAATGCAACGTTTCTAGAAATGGTAGCTTGGGTTGTTGTGTATGTACAGGAGGAAAGGAGCCTGGAATTTGGTTGGCACCAGGTTTCCAGGAAAAGTTAGGTTTTTGGCCCGGGTTCTGGTAAAAACCATGGCTTAGGCCGGCATTCAGATACTATGCTTTTTCAGACGTCATCGACTGACTCCCGTAGTAGGACATTGAGGTCTGAGAAGGTATTTCTCCCGACATAGTGCTCCAAAGGTTCTGGAAAGGGTTGCCCCCTGTCGATCTGATGGGCATAGGTACTGAGCCTTACCCAGGGTTCCATTAGCCATGGAAGGGGTTGCCCCCAGTCAGCATCCCTAACGAGGGAACTAATCCCTTCCATGAATTCCAAGGTCCTTGATAAGTGTATGCCCTCTATGCAGGAATAGTACCCTGCATATGATTTTGTGATCCAAAACCATGGTTTCCCTTGAACGAGACGACAGCTGACGAGAATGCATTGTTACCAAACATGCCAAACAAAGAGAACGACAAAGAACCCACCAATGTGGTATTGGAAGAAGGTCCTTGACTACCTACTCCAAACAAGATGTAGTTCATGTTTGGCCAGACGGGCTGCTGAGAAGCACCACCTAGCGAGGGGAATGACGGAGGTATATGACCCCCATTGTAAGGGAAAGTGTTATAAGGGGTTGAGGTGCCCCCCATGGAACCTTACAGAGATGCGTTTGAGCTCCCTTCCCCGAGAACCATGGTCTGTATGGTGGAGTAGGTGAGGACCGAGTTCATATCAAAGTTGGGAATCCCATATGAAAAAGGAGGGCCCATCACACTCTGTGTAAACGGTGCAGTGGTCGCCACCATGGACGGAATCATATTGTTGCCCAAGGTAGAGGCGACCGAGACCATAATGGTTTGGACCTGTGAAGGTGAGTTAGGAGGCGGAATGCTCCCGGTGGTGGAAGTCGTAGAGGGAGTATGACGACTCCCTAATGAAGTAGCAACATTTTCTTCCATTGCTGCTTGCAGGACTATCTGACGCTCGTGATGCGTTACCCTTGGAGGGGAAATTTGTATCAAAAGTGGCGTCGACAAGTTAGTGATCGGAGGGTTATATAGACCGAGAGCTTCTGCTCCAAGTTCATAAATAGTCATTTCCTCTAGAATCAAATGTTCTCCTCTTGGATTTGGATCAAGTACAGTTTCCTGTGGCCTGGTCACCTCCAATGACCCTTCTTGGTCAAGTATTCGCCTTCATGGTGGTGATGGTGGCTCCAAGTTAACTGATGGTAGGCCCAAAAGCCTTCATGACCAGCGGAGCTCTTGATCTTCCACTGTGGGAAATGATCAATGACACACTAGGGATTTCTAACGTTGAACACCAAAATAGGCACTAAAAAAATTTCCTAGAGATAAAGCAATCAAACCACTACAACTAGTTGGAAGAACAGTTACACTAGCCAATTCTAGAGAAAATTATTGGTGCAAGTGCAACTCGAATACAGAAGCACCCTCCAGGTATACTCTGCAAAGCGTGGCCCAATGTCTACCCTAGGTATCATGGTATACCCCCATAGTCACTTGTGTAAGTCCCTAAAGTAAAGGCAACTAAGTTGCCAGCTCGTGAACAACTAATAGGTAGGTACAGTCGACAATCAGGTGGACCACAATGAGAAGGGTATCAAGCCCAAAACCTATCAAGGGTATCAAAAGGAATTGTTTCGGAACATGACTAAGGATCTCGAATGGATTTGAGACCCACGAAGCTACGTGGAAAATGCGATCAACGGAATCCCAAGACAAGCCCTCTATATGCGCTCCCCACTACTCTTGGTCTGGCTTTGGAGGGGTTATCTCTGCTACATTTCCACACACAACCTCATGTTTATCCTCTCTGTTAGAGGGGTTCCTAGATAATTTCCATGTTATTGGACTTTTTCACTCCCCGGCACAGATTCCTATGTTTGTTTTATAGCCTTGAAGAGTTTCCTCTCCAACCTAAATCAAGGATCTAGCCTAATTTAGTTGATGGAACCTACAAACACAAAGTCTAATAAATTTTAATTAAGCGTTTATTTTAAGTGGTTTGTCTTAAGTCAAAGGAACAAAAATGAAACTGATGATGTTTGTTAAGAGACGAAAGAGAAGAACAAATGTTGGAAACAAAATTACTTCTTTTAACAAATAAAGATTTGCAAATTGAAATTCTTTAACCAACTTTTCTAACTACTTTTCTTTCTAAGATCTTTTGAAAGAAAAACCTAAAACTGAATTTTGCTCGACTACGAGCTACTTAAATTCCTAAGCATTCAGTAAAGAACTTAGGAAAGCACTCTTCTTCCTGAAAAACAACTAACCTAACTACTTACCCAAACAATGAAAAGAATTTTTTTTACTTTATTTTGTTTATGCTTCAAAATAAGAAACTTGAATATGAATTCTTTTTCTTTTCTTCTAAATCAAGAAAAAGGGAAAAATGAAGACAAGACAAGACCAAAGAAACTGACTTATGGTCTACTACGGACTGTAGGGAGTTACTGACAGAACCTCAAAGGCCAAACAGAAAACTCACAGACTCATCAAAAAACCCTTTCAAAAAACACAAGAAATCTTGAAAGATAAAGAAACTGACGTCAAACCCAGGCTAAAGAATGTAAAAACAGAGACCAGTACTAGATCAAGAAACCCTTGAGAAGTATGACTTCACACAAAGAAGAGGATGATTGCCCCTTCTTTAAGAAAAAGCTTCCTAACACAGGCACGTTACTGACACTTAAGAAGCCTATGTATGTACGCGGGTTGTCCAAATGTATGGTGCGTAGGTACGTGTGTAGACCAACTGCAGGCTGCGTATAGCTCTGTGACTTCCCCCAAAAAAAGAAACTAACAGTCAAGATGACTAGGTAGGGAGTACTGGTTTGGCAGACCAGAATCCCTTAAAGACTCAGAAACTTACATAAAACTAAAAATAGTTAATCAAACCAATTAAAACACCCAAAAACATCCCCAGAAAACCCTAGAGGTTCCCCAATATGGTCGCCAATTTTGCTATAGTGGGAAAAGCCCCTACGGACTACACTAGGTTTCTAAAGTGTAGGCAGAGCTAACCATCTAAAGTCTCGTACTTTTAACAAATATGCCGACAATACCCCACATTCATGCATAAAGTTTAAAGTATAGGGATCTGGTAGTCTTACCTTAAACTCTGTGTCTGGTGTTGATCCCTATGCGCTCGGTCGCTTCTCGACTACAAATCTCCTCCCAAGGCTGACCTACATTCACCAAAAGAAAAACAAGAAACTACAAACATGCATTCTATATATGAATTAGTGGGTTATATGTGATAACAAAATGTAAATCAAACATAAATATTGAACACATCATATGGCAGGACAGAAGAAGTACCTATTTATATTAATCTCACAAAATCACTTACAAGATGAGATCAGCGACGGTTCCTTGAACCTGGTCCTGGGCTCGTCTTCACCAAGCTCCTACTGCTTCCACATATCCTTCTTCTCTCAAACTTCTCTCTAGAGAATGGGCATAGGATTATGAATGAGGGAAAATGGCAAGAATAAGGAATTTTGGCTCAAAAATCACAATGTGGCTGCAAATTCTTGGGGCAAGGGGGGAAAGTGAAATGGGCAGAGTTTCACTGTTCTTATGTTTCTCCTTGGAATGAGACCCCAAAACCTCCTTTTATATGACAAACGGATGGTTATTCAGTTGGGTGACGGGCTATAGGTGGTGAATTGGTTGGGAAACCACCCAATAGTCTGTAATCTCAACGAATTCCTTGGAACTTTTTATTTTTTGCAACTTTTGTGGGCATATGCGGGCTGTAATGTTGCAGCTAGTGTACGTACGTAGGCAGTAGTGGGGTAGGGCGCGTACATATTCAAAAATAGTTTTTTTAAGAAGAGTTGCTTAGTGATGGCTTATAAAAAATAGCAAGATGGCCTGATGCCAAGTATGCATGTATGGTGCAATTTAGAGTTATAACAATGTGAACAATGGCTTCCAACTCCAAATCATGAGTGGCATAGCTCTTTTCATGCTCTCTCAGCTTCCTGGACTCATAACATATTACAAATCCATTCTGGCTGAGGACTCCTCCCAGTCCTTCTTTGCATGCATTTGTACATACTACAAAATCTTCATTTGGATCTGCAATCCTCAGGATTGGAGCACTAGTTAATAGTTGCTTCAATCGCTGGAAGCTTCTCTCACATTCTTCTGTCCACTGAAACATTTTCTCCTTCCTTTGCAGGGAAGTGATAGGGTGATCTATTCTTGAGAATACCTCAATGAACCTTCTGTAATAGACAGCTAGACCCATAAAGGATCTGACTTCTGACACATTCTTTAGTGTTGACCATTCTTTGATGGCCTCAATCTTCTCAGGATCCATGACTATTCCATCCTCTGAAATGATATGCCCCAAGTAATGGATCTTCTTTTGATAAAATGAGCACTTGATCAGTTTGGCATATAGCGGGTGCTATCTTAGCACCTGCAACACTATGTTCAGATGATGTTCATTCTCTTCCTCTAACTTGGAATACACCAGGATGTCATCCAAAAAGACTATGAAAAACTTGTCTAGATAGTCCCTGAATACACCATTCATTAGGCACATAAAAACAACGGGTGCATTTGGCAGCCCAAACAACACCAGTGTGAATTCATAATGACCAAACCTTGTTCTAAAGGTGGTCTTGTTGATGTCTTCATCCTTTATTCTTACCTGGTGATATCTTGATCTAAGATCTATTTTTGAAAATATCTTAGCATCCTTCAACTGATCAAAGAGATCATCGATCCTTGGGAGAGGATACTTGTTCTTAACAGTCACTTTCTTCAACTCTCTGAAATCGATACACAATCTCAATGTCCCATCCTTCTTCTTCACGAATAGGACCAGGGCTCCCCAAGGTGACACACTTTGGCATATATGCCCCTTCTTCAGAGGCTCTTCAAGCTGCAATTGTAGTTCTTTCAACTTTGGTGTACTCATTCTGTAAGGAGCTTTTGATACTGGAGCTGCTCCAGGCATCAAGTTTACAGAAAAGTCAATATCTCTTTTCGGGGGTAGTTCGGGTACCTCTTGGAATACATCTTCAAAATATTTTAATACTGCATGGTCTTCAATACTTGACACCTTATCCTTAGGTGCTTCCTCCATGTGGGCTGCAAATATTTGACAACCTTTCCTGTAGCACTTCTTCAGCTGCATTGCTGAGATTTCTCTAACAGTAACAGCTCTGGGAATTCTTTGGATTGTTTTTCTATTCCCTTCCTCATCCAGGCAAGTAAATTCCTTGCTACGAAATTCTAAGATGGTTTGGTGCTGGTCCAACCAATCCATCCCAATTAGACAGTCATAGGTACCTAAAGGTAAAATGTTCAATTCATCTCTCGTGCTCAGTCCGTTCATGTCCACTGGACATGACTTAACCAATTTCGTAACCTTTGTCTTGGTTCCCATAGCCAACTACACTAACCAAGATTTTCTATGTTTTCTTCTCAACAATTACAAACTTTCCACCACTCTAGGATCTACATAACTATGATTAGCCCCTAAATCAATTAAAACAATAAAGGCATGGTTGTTGATCATACCTTCCACTTCAATCATGTGCGACTGATATTCTACTTGCTTGTTTTCCAAGGTTTCGTAGATCCTGGGTACTCTACTGCCGATGTCCTCCACTGTTTCTACCTGTTGAACATTGTGGAAAGTTCTCACTTTGTCATTCCTCTAGGGGCAATCTCTGTACCTATGATTTCCTTTACAGCCCCAATATTCCATAGGTGGTTGTCTTGGCATTTGTCCACCTACTTCAACCTTCCTGGGCTTTCTAAAAGATGGTTGTCGTTGAGGAATGTTCCTGAAAAAGGATGGCTTGCTTCCATTTTTTCTTTCCTCCCTCTTAAACTTCTTCTTGTCTTCCCAAGATTTTTGGAAATTAGGCTTTTTTTTTGTTGATCATATAAGAATTTTTCTCTCCTTATAGTTTCTTCCACAGTCTTTGGGTCATCATACCGGATCTTGTCACTGATGGAAGATGGAAGTCCACACAAATACCTTTGAATTTTGACAGTCTCGTCCTTGATGAAGGGAGCATACTTCAACAATTCCAAAAAAAATCGTTCATATTCATCAATGGTCATGCTGCCCAACTTGAGTTCAAAGAGCTCTTTCATCTTTTTGTCATAGTATCTCTTAGTTAAGTACTTCTTTTCAAAATGTCTCTTGAACTCCCTCCAAGTAACATTCTTCTCTCTGATGTGTTTTAATTTCACAAGCTTCTCCCACCATATGGATTCCATTCTTTTAAGTTGGTAAATGGATATTCTTCCCTTTGCATGTGAAGAATAGTTTTGCAGTTGGAAATATTTCCTCGTGCCCAATAGCCAAGTCTCGGCATCTTCGTATTTTTTGTGTTCTCCTTCAAAAGTAGGAGGCTTAATATTGTTCATTTCACCCTTTATTTCATCCACTCCAGATCTCCTATGTTTTCTAGTAGGAGATGGGCTTGAAGTACTGTGTGCCTCCTTATTGGAATGTTTCAGGGAGTGATGATGATGTCTGCTAATACTTATTGATCTTCTTTTCCTCTCAGGGTTCTTGCGACTCCCTGTTTTGCTTGAGTCACTCTCCTTATCCAACTTCTTTTTTATTATTTCCAGACTCTGCATCAACTTTAAGTTGAATTTTCCTTGTTGATCCCTAGCTTTCATGATATTTATGTTATCATCTCAGTGAGCTTGGGCATCTTTCTGCAATCATTTAATGATTTTCATCATTTGTCCTTCCTTATCCATCTCTTCTTCATGCCCATTGGAGATCAATTCTTCCGCTCCTAAATGGACATCCATTCCTTTTAATTCAGTCTCTGAACTGGAAGCATTTTGTGCCTCCTCCATTTCTATGCACTCAGTGGTAATTTGTTGCGGTCCTAGCACTTGTTGAACTCTGCAAAACACAACGTGTAGTCAAGCAGAATTTGTCAAGCCATCATTCTTAACAATTCCCACAACATTCACAAACCACTCTAATTTAAGAAAACGTTCAGATTTCATTTTCTTTCCGAGCTCTTCTCTGCTCTGTAATACATTTCGGGCACTATCCCTTTTCCCTCAGTCCCCAACCCATGTGATCACGGGCCATGACCAAACATTAAGTCAAAAGGTGCTTACTTGGGCCTTCAGCTTCGGAAATTTCCAAAGCACAACACAATGATCTCTTGGAGTTCTGAGTTACCGAAATCACGAAGTAGAGTGGATCAAAATCCCATGTCTACCCATCATCCAATGGCTGACACTCTCTATGGAACCTCAGGTGTCTGATTTCCAGGACTTCAGGTCTTCGAGATTTCATAGATTCGGAGGATCTCGCATCCGCACATCTGAACTGCTAATCTCCAAACATTCCCAATCACCTTTTGTGACGTCATTACATTACATCACTTAACGTTTTCCCAATTGTGGGGACATGAAATGGTGATTTTGGAGTAACCCTCCTTTCATCCCACAATTCTTCTGACAATGACACGTAAACCCTCAGTGAAACCGCAGTTTGGATTGCGGGACCGCCTTGGAGAATAATCTTTCGTGCAACTTGGGTCCCCGCAATTCCTTCTGGTCATTGATCTTGATGTATCATGATCAATGCCATTGTGGGTCCTCTAACCTTTAACTACGTTACATAACCTTGAGCCCCACTAACCCTACTCATACAGAATGCCATAAGGTGGAATACTAGCGGTTGATACGTGGCCCATTCAGATGGGTGACATCCGTCACGTTCCAAACAACATTTCAAACTTCTACGGGTTCAAAACCCACTTACACGAGGCACACAACCCATGTGTCCACGTCAAACCAAGTGACATCACCTTGCCACGCCACTTCGGAGTTTCGAACTTCAGAAGTTCTTATGCTTGCTTCATTCCAATCTTCCAAAATTCGAAATTACAAACCTCTTTATCTTCCTCTCTTGGTTTGATCTAATGGTAAGACTTCTCCCCAGATCTACAGTGTAGATCTCTCCTCGGTACTTCAGAGTTTCGGGCTTCATCCCTTCTATTAGTTTGCATCAACTTCACCGATGTTGTGAAGTTCGAAGGGCTTCTAGGATAACCCTTCTACACCTTCTCCAGATCTAACGGTCGTAAAGGATTTCCCTTCCTTTCGAACAGATCCTACGGTCCCAACACCACCAGTGTTGTGATCTCTCTCTTTGTGGCCAAATACCACGTATGTTGTGGTTTTACGATACCGCTACTCCTCCTAGCCTTCATTTCTCGAACCCCTTTGTCCTTAGAGGGTTGCTTCGACATTTAGTCGACTTTTGGACCTGTGCACTCCTTGCAACAGATCTTCGCGTCCCTTTAGGAGAAAAATCAATCTATTTCTCCCGATATTTTTTAGTCAAAGACTCTATCGACGCACTCCTTGCACCCAGAGACACTTTGAACCTTAAATTTTGTCCCTTTCGACAACAATTCACTCTAAAATATTTGTCTCATTAGCCACTAACATGGCCCATCCAGGCTCAGTGTTGTAACCATGCTCTGGTACCATATTGTAACATCCCCGACCATCCACATACCGGGTAATGCTACCATGCGGAATGTAAACTTATATGATATATATGCATTTTAATCGAAATAAAACACATAACACAATAAACACAGAATTAATGCTACCAGTTCAGATTCAAACAAGATTAACAGTAAATCCACATGCAACGGAATACATGATAATATTCAAACATCACAAAACATTCGTAATACATAATTAAGCACAACAATGATACTTATCTTTTAGCTGGAGTAAATACACCAACTGCATGCAAACCTTCCAAAAACCTCCCATTCTTGGACTGCACTACTCATCACTCTCAACAGTAGGTCACTCCCGAGCTGGGACTAAACTCCACTAGGCAAGGGAATTCTAGGCTTGGCAAGGACAACAAGGAAGTTTCACAAAGAAACAGGAAGGATCTTTTATCCCAGAAGCCACTTACGCCCACAACACACAGACCCTCATTCCCCACACACCTGCTCCACCCAAAGAGGATACACCTTCACTAATACAAGTCCATCAACCAGTACACCTCCCTTACCTTGGGCTTCAACAATAGGCTGGACCAGAAGTCTTAGAGTATTGTGGCTGGTACGAGACTTCCTTCTAGGAGAACTCACTTCCCATTAAACTCTCTCACTTGGGAGAGTTTCTCATAGGCCTGAAAACCTGCCTCTTCAACCAGTCTTCGACTCAGCTACAAGCGGGTATGTATGACAACAACGAAAAATGCAACAACAACCAGGAAAAATGGGTATGGACACCCAAAAATACAATAGCCTAACACTAAATCCCAACACGGCTTAGGTGACTACAATTGCGTCAGGCTTCATAGGAAACAACTCAAGACAGATTTCTCGTTTCTGGTTTCAGAGATGCGTGAGGCCATATAGAGGTCAGGCGCAGAGGCAAGAATGGTTTCACGTGTACGATGGGAGAATGGTAGCATGACCAATCTTCTCGTGAGGGTTTCCTTCACTGTGCGTGGGTATGGAAATGCAGAGGAAAAATAGTTCAGACAAAGGATGACCAGCGAACTCAGGCGGAGGATGAAAGAATGGGAAGAGAACCCCCAACAGAGCTGACTTCTTCAGCCTTAACTACATGCACCCTGGTCGACACTTGTCTTCTTGGAGTTGCATGTGTTCCCTTTTGCACACGTCCCATTTTCCAAGAACTTAGGATAACAAAAACATATCATGTTCACCTTAGTCTTCAGGAAATAATATTAAAATATTATTCCTCTAGAGGTAAGCCCCCTATATTAGCCCCTAGACATATACCCTTATACCCCTCCCTTTCCCTATCTAATGGATCTTAGTCCCCCATAACTCTTTCTTCATGGAGGGTCTACACACAATAGTATTTATATTTTATTAATAATGCTCTGCATAATTACATATACAACAAAATCAGGCTCCTAGCCCTGGCATCTGGCTCACTAGCCTAATAAACACCTAAGTTTCTCATCTTACAGTCACTCAGCTCACCAACTTATAAGAAAAATTACAATTCAGCAGGGGCTCAGCCTTGGGGTATTACATTGCATGTGACATATGGTATCTAGATTTAGGCTACCATAACCACATGACAGGAAACATAGAATTTGTTTCTATTTCGGATAAGTCAGTCCAAAATAAAGTTACACTTGGAACATATATCCAAGTCATTGTCTTAGGCAAAGGCGGTATAAACATTTAAACAAAGCAAGGAGAGAAATTTTTTATGCTTGATGTATATTATGTTTCTAGTTTGAAGAATAATTTGATGAGCATAGGACAATTGTTACAAAAAGGATACATGATCTACATGGAAGATAATCACTGTGTGATTATGGACAGATATTCAAGCAATCAACTCATTGCAAGAATACAGATGAAAAGTAACAAAATGTTCCCATCGAATTTATATCTATCCAAGAAGAGAAATACAACGCAAGTCATTGGTAAAGAAAAAGATGCACAATTAGAAACTACATTTACAACAGAAAGTGTGCATAGTTCCAATGAAGAAAATAGTGTGCGTAGTATCAAGAAAGGAGAAAATAGCACATAGATGCAAGAAACATTTCAATCTAAAGTGTAGGATGATTCCTAGCTATGGAATTTCAGATTTGGACGTTTAAACTTTGGAGGTCTGAAGCTACTACACACAAAGGATATGGTGAAAGGTTTTCCATTAATTGAAAAACCAGAAAGAATATGTGAAGGATGCATCTTTGGAAAGAAACAAAGAGATTCATTTCTAGTTGGCAAGTCTTACAGAGCAAAAGTTCCTCTAGAAATTGTACATTCAGATATTTATGGACCAATGAAAACACCATATATAGGAGGCAATACATATTTTCTTACATTTATTGATGATTTCTCAAGAAAGACATGGATTTATTTACTAAAACATAAATCTAATGCATTGGGTTTTTTTCAGCAGTTAAAATCACTTGTGGAGAAGAAAGTGGTTATTACATCAAGGTTCTAAGAATTTATAGAGGAGGAGAATATATCTCAAGAGAATTTCAAAACATTTGTAAAGTTGATGGCATCTACAAGCAATTTACCGCATGGTATAGACCACAATAGAATGGTGTCACAGAGAGGAAGAATTGTACCATCATGGAAATGGCACACAATATGTTGGCAGTGAAACATTTTTTGAATGAGTATTGGGATGAAGCAGTGGAAACTACATTATACATCATGAACAAATGTCCGACAAAGGGTGTTAAGAATAGAGTTCCTCAAGAATCCTAGACAAGTATGAAGCATAATGTGGTGCGCTTAAATTTTTTTGGTTGTGTCGCATATGCACATGTTCCAGATGAGCTAAGAAAGAAGCTAGACAACAAAGGACAAAAATGTATATTTGTTGGATACTATGAAGATAAAAAATCATACAAACTATATGATTCTACTACAATAAAAATCATAATCAATAGCGATGTTCAATTTGTGGAAAATGAAGCATGAGATGAGAGTGTAGAAAAGACACTCAAGATCATTTATGCTATTGAGAATGATGAAATAGAAGATGAAGTGATTCAAACACCATGTAAAAGTCAGTGCATAGTTCCTTCTACAATTGTGACACAAATTGCAGTACAAACTACTCCAGTGAGATCAATAGGTGCACAGTCTACACCTAGAGTGCAACAACCTCCAACAAGCAGTCTAAGTAGTTCTACATCTCCAAATCCAACATAAGCAAGTCTGTTACCAAGAAAGATGAGAAGTCTACGTGACATCTATAATGATGACACAACGAATTCATTTTCAGTTTTTTATATATTTTCACAAATATATGATCCATTAACTTTTGAAGAAGTTGTCAAAGATGATGTATGGGCTCAAACCATGGATGAAGAAATCATATGCATAGAGAAAAATAAAACATGGAAGTTGGTAGATGTACCTGAAGACAAGGTTGTGATAAGGTCAAGTGGATTTATAAAACCAAGCAAGATGCTGATGGAAATGTGCAGAAGCATAAGGCAAGGTTAGTTGCAAGGGGTTTTACACAACAACCTAGAATTGATTTCAATGAAACATCTGCACTAGTTGCATGCATGGACACAGTCAGAACTGTGTTGACCATTGTCGCGTAGAAAAAATGGCATGTTTACCAAATGGATGTAAATTCAAGTTTTTTGAATGGACACTTAGAAGAAGAAGTGTCTGTGGAACAACCATAAGGCTATGAGATTCTAGGACAAGAGAACAAATTGTACATATTGAAGAAGGCATTGTATGGATTAAAACAAGCTCTGAGAGCTTGGTATAGTCGCATAGATTCATATGTCACACAGAATGGATTTTAGAGAAGTGAATGTGAGCCAACATTGTACATCAAAGTAAATCAACAAGGTAACATGTTAATTGTTTGCTTATATGTAGATGATTTGATTTTTATAGGTGATTTTGGCATAGAATAATTTAATTCAGTCATGAAGGATGAATTTGAAATGACTGATTTTGGGATTATGAGATATTTTCTAGGTATTGAAGTTCACCATTCCAAAGATGATATATTTATCTCACAATCTAAGTATGCACATGAAATTCTAAAAATATTCAACATGATAAATTCCAAAGAAGACCCAACACATGTCATAATAGGATTGAAGTTAAGAAAGGAAGATGAAGGGTCCAAGGTGGATCCCACACTATTTAAAATAACGGTAGAAAATCTTATATATTTAACAACAACAAGACTTGATATTATGTATGGAGTGAGCCTAATTTCAAGGTTCATGGAATCTCCAAAAGAATCACATTGGAAAGAGGGAAAAATAATTTTGAGATATATGAATGGAACAAAAGATTTTGGAATTATGTATTCTTCTTCAGAAGATTTCAGACTTATTGGATACACTACCAGTGATTGTGTAGGAAACATAGATGACAGGAAAAGTACCTCTGGGTACACATTTCATTTTGGAATAGGTATAGTATCATGGGCATCAAGGAAGCATCCCATAGTGACTCTTTCTTCAGCAAAAGCAAAGTACGTCGCAGCTACAAGCGCAACTTGTCAAGCAGTTTGGATGAGAAGAATGTTAAAAGATTTGTTGCAAGAACAATTGTAACCAACTACAATATATTTTGAAAAAAAATTAGCCATCATGTTATCAAAGAATCATGTGTTTCACAAGAAAACAAAGAACATTGATACAAGGTATCCTTTTATCAGAGAATTGGTGAATAACAAAGAAGTATGTTTAGATTTTTGTAGATCTAAAGAACAAGTCGACAAAGTATTTAGCAAGAGATGCATTCCAGCATCTTGGCAGTAGTCTAGGAGTCTGCATAATGACAAATGATTGACAGTTTAAGCAAATTCAAAATTTTTGATGTAAATTTTGTGTTTTGTAAACTCGCCTACTTATAATTAAGGGGGAGTGTTGTAGATATGATATTAATTACAAGTCATGAGCTTCAAGCTTATGTAGATTCTATCTGTCACGGAAAACAGAGTCGTAAAGTCTATCAGACATGTCAAGGAAGAGTGTTAGCAAGATCTTATTTAATGAAGTCGATCTTTATCCTTCTTGAGCTCTCTTGAGTAGGTAGAATTCAGTCGAAATTTATTGTTGTATTAATTGTTAGAGTTAGTTTTACTTCTATAGGAAGTCTCAGTATTATCTATATATGTCTGGTTCTTTAGTTAGTTGATAGGAAGATGAACATGCAGAGATGCATCAACAACAGTTGAAGGTAGTATAAGAAGTCTGAGAGCTCAAGATTTGTTTGTATGTGTGTGTTTGTAAGTTGCAGAAGTTTGTTCAGAAGTTATTGAAGCCAAAGCTCAACAAAGTATTGTATTATGCATTAGCGCACAACACTGAAGTTCTTATTATATATCAAGTGTTTTGTGTGTTATCAAATTCATGTGTATATCTTAGATTTTGTTATGTTTATGAGTTTATGTGTTAAATATTATCACAGTGTAAAGAAATATTTCATTGAGTGTTTTATCACAACCTGTAGTAAGTTGTGCAGTCTATGCACTACGTAGTAAGACTTGAGAGTTCGGTCCCAAGGTTTTGTGGCAGGCAGTATTTGCAACTGTGATGCACAAAATCTTTCTTCGTGTTGTAGATACGAGAGTCATGGCATTGTCAACTATACAAAAACATTGGTTGGCAATATCTTCTTGGGCACAACATATGGGAAGGATATGACCAGTGTGTTTCAATTTACCCAAGAGAAGTGATTAGTTGTAGATCTACAAATTTGAATTAACCAAGTCCATTGAATCATTCTCACAAATCATAAGTAATCAAACATTTAATGGTTTTTAGTTGCAAACTTTGTTCATTTACTATAAATTATGCTTGGTGGATCCTCATGATTTTTTTCCATTTGGAATCATTTTATGAAAATTAGGATAGTACCATTGTATCTAGAATCATCCAATTAACAAAGATTATTTCATATTTTGTCAAAATCCGACTCGATGCTTTTGTATATCTGGGCCATTACAGATGTGAATTATGTTGGGTAATGAGTAAGAAAATCCATACCTCTTAGTGATTATCTTCTTGACTTTCCTCTTCAAGAATTGATGTGATATTTCAGGCACTAAAATAAGAAATTGGAACGGGGCATGATCCCTTTGTTTTGATAAACTATACTATGTGAATATTGAGTGTTCGTGGTGATACAATTCATGTCGTAGTGTTTTATCTCACTATGAAAAATTTCTAGCATTGGAATCTATAGGCTTTCCATCAAAGTATCCAAATTTTACTATTACATGATTTCCCAATTAAATGAAAGCAATTTTCAAAGATAAGAATACCCTATTTTTTATGAGCTAGTGGTCCTGCTAAAGTAGAAAATATTTTTTGTGTATAAAATTTCTTTGGAGGGAGGTACACTTCTAGATTCACTCAAGTTCTATGCTTAATAGAATTAATGAACATGTAGATTGGTGAGTTGTTAATGTCATCGAGAACTGTCTTGAATGAAATCATAGTGGTAGTTAAAACGAAATGTGTGATTTGAATCCTTTTATTTCGATCTTATGTTGATGTGGATTCAAACAAAATGTGTTATTTGAATCCTTCTATTTTGATATGATGTTGATGTTGATAGCAAGACCAAATTTGAGATCACTTGCATATCAGGATCATAAGAAATTTCCATCTGTGGATGCACGGGGTGATTAATTGACAATGAATCTATTAGTAGAGAGTCTTGAGGTCAAGTAAGACAAGAATGGAGAAAAGTCTAAAATAACCCAAAACCCTATTGATAATGATATCCTTTCATATACAACTTAACTATGGTTAGGATTTGAACTTGAACTCTAAACTCATTCAATGTTTGTGATGAATATTTTTAGTATTCTAGGAATAATTTCATATAGTTGGTTATATTGGGTGATTGGCTTTGATTTTGTCTGATTTTATAATATTTCAGTAGAGACGAATTTCTTTCCTCTTATTCCAAAACGAGATTTTATTCCAACTATTAATATATATTTATAATCAAGTAGGTGATAATCAACTAGCTGTGTAGATATATTTATAAACAAAGAGAAAATTCTTAACTACCAAAGAAGGATGTCATGGACATTAACACATTGTTGGTCTGTAGAGATCTGTGATCAGAGAAACCGATTTGTGTGTAGTTTTGCTAAGCAATGGAGTTTGGAAGTGGAGAATGGTTCAAGGTATTGGAAGATTCATTGCAACAGGTGGGATTGTTGTATAGTTGATCACATACCCCTTTAAAAACTGTAGACATTTATATTTGAACCATATTCATATTTCTACTGATCAAATATATTTTCAATTGCATTTTTTATATTGTAAATATTTATTCTTTACTCTAGATCCAAATTATGAATGGTATTACGATTATTTTTCTTGAGTTTACAATGGTCCAAATTAGCTATTTCAAACTATGGTGACCTTTGGAGATGAGAGAGTTTTAATGACTAGAATGTTCATGGGTTGTATTTTAAAAGGTCAAAGGATTATTTGAGAACAATGTATGATAAAGAGGAAAGATAGTGGGAGGGAGAGGGAGAGAGAGAGGATGGAGAAAGAGAGAGTGACATGGGAGAGAAAAATACAAAGAGGAGGGGTAGAGAGAGAGAGAGAGAGGAGAGAGATATTGGGAGAGGGAG
>ML782718.1:444709-458861 GCA_009831015.1 Picea engelmannii
GAAAGAGAAAGGGTGGGAGAGAGGAGGAAGAGAGAGGGAGCGTAATCGGTGAGGGAGGGACAATGGAGGAGAGATAGAGAGAGAGGGGGGGGGGGAGAGATAGAGAAGGAGTGAGTGTGAGAGTTTGAGGCATGGAAAGGATAGGTCTAGGTCTAGGTTCTTCCATTCCTTGTGATGTCTAGGTATTTCCATGTCTAGGTTTTAACATGTATAGGAGTGTGAGAGGGAGAGAAATGGAGATAGATAGAGAGAGTGAGAGGAAGGGGGGGATAGAGAGGGAAGGCAAGGGAGGTAGAGAAAGGTAAAGAGAGAAATAGGGTAGAGTGGAAGAGAGAGAGAGAGAGAGAGAGAGAGAGAGAGAGAGAGAGAGAGAGAGAAAGGCAGGAGAGTGGGAGAGAGAGAGAGAGAGATAAAGAGAGAAAGGGGGTGTTATCACATGCTAATTTGTATTAATTTTTCCAAAAAATCTTGTCCTTGTGTTATATTTCCACTCAGATTTTAAAACTTTTTCACCAGCTCCGTCAAGCTCCCATCACCTAAATCCTTTACTCGAATAATCATCCAAAACAGTCATGTCCTCCATGAGTCAAATTTGGAAAATATCTGAAACCTATATCTAGCCTTAATGCTTATCTAAATCCCTCGTTTCCATCACTTCAATCATTTTTACCCTTATTATCATATTCCCGTTGAAAACTAAAAACATTCATTTTATTAAGATTAATCTCCCTTATCATATCCACAAGTCATGTGATGAGCCTCATATGCCCAAAGTCCATAGAAAAATGGAAAATGGTTTATTATTATTAATATAAATATTTGTATATTAAAATATTTATATTAATATTTAATCCAAGATTTAATTCATGACCTCACATCAAGTCATGGGCACGAATCTCAATTTTAAGTATTGAAAAGTCAAAGGGTGGATGGAGGGCGCATATCCATTTCGGGGGTTGAAAGTGATCGAGAGTTTTTTTTTTTTAAGTGGTCCCAAAATCCAAACCAGTGTGTGATTGGATACCCGTTCTTACTTGGTGCATTTCGGGAGATGGAGAGGTGTGGACTAAAACCACTCTCCACAAACTCTGAAATTTCCTTACTTTAAATTTAGATTATTCCCTATTCCTCACAATAAAATAAGATTATTTTATGAATATGTGTGCCCTAAGTCTGAACTATGAAGTTTTTATGATAAATGTTTCCTCCCAGTGAAATAATTTCATAGAGGTGAAAAATAAATTTTACAACAGATAAATAATTTTTTTTGAATGGGAAAATGTACGTGGACTAAAGATTTGGATAATTGTTTTTCCAAAGTTTTTACAGAAGTAAAAAGGGAAGATCAAGGGATATTTTCATAGTTTACCAAGATGGTTTCCAACACATGGTTTTCAAAACCACGAGAAACAAACCAGTAAATAGTTTTCACGGTGAAATGGTAAATATTTATTGGGAGAAACAAGACATGGTTTTCAAACCACGAGAAGCAAGCAATAAATGGTTTTTCAAAACCACAGGAAGCAAGCAAGAAATGGTTTTTCAAAACCATGGGCATGAATTAAAATATGGAAATATAATTCTAGAGGATAAAAAATATTTGGGAATTATTTTTATTCAAATATATTATTCCCAAATATTTAAGGAGAATATGGATAAATGAAATTAGATTTGAAAGAGTACAAGGTGACATTCAAAGAGAATCTGGTAGTCAGTTTTCACAGCAGTTGAGGATGTAGAGCAGATTTACAAGACGATTTCCAGATGAACCAAAATGAACTTTCAAAATTCAAAGGAGGTTATTGTCAAGCACTGACCCAAGAACATTAACCTTGTTCATTTTTCACACAGGTGTCAAAGATTGGGAGATTCCAAGGAATCTTGGAGCCATATTTTTTAGTTATGATTTCTTGTTCAAGACATGTTTTTTTGACACGTATTCCAGCCAGTTGGAGATGAATTTCAAGAAACTCAGAGAGTCTCTTCTTCAAAACAAGATTATCTACAAAAAATGTTATCATATTTTACACAACTATTATGGTTTGAGAATTAAAGGTGGCGTTTTGAAGCCTATTTTTTCTCCTGAAAAGCAGCAGATTAGTTAAAACGTGTCATGTTCTGTTTGTAATTGTTTCTATTTTGGGAAAGGAGTTGGAGTTCGAAATTGTGAGCTGGAAGGGGCCTTTAGTGCTATATATTTCATTGTAAAAGAGTAGAGAAAGGGGGGCACTTTCAACCAAGAAGGTGAAGGGACTGTGTGTAAATTTCTCAGAATGTTCTCATGAATTAATACAGTAGTACATTGCTTTTAATAGCCGAGATTCATCACCATGTATTGTTTAGTGTGTTTTCCTCTAGTTCACATTCATTTGACTTCTGTTATTTCTTTTAAGCATAATTAAGAGTACATTATTGGAATTCAACCTTGATAGATTCTCCTTTCATATAGTTAATGCAGTTATCGTGTTTAATGATTACAGGTCTAGAATTCATTCTTTGTTAAGTTCTATGTTCATTGGAGTCAGCCTGATGTTATCTGTTATAAAGTTACAATTGAGAATTCATCTTCGTTTTATGCTCTCATTTGTAGTGGGATTTTCTCTTTTCTCTCTTTCCATCATCTGAATACTATTTATTGTTGAAGGATATGCTTACTTTGCCTCTGTTCCCTCAGGAGTACACTAGATGTATTAATATTCATAGTATATCTCAGGATTTGACCCCATTCCCCAATGTTTTCTTCCTCTTGTTTTTCCTACAAACCCTTTTAAAAACCTAAGCAAACATGTCCTATTGCAGAATCTGACCTCTGTGTGTCCATTGTCAAATATTTTTGAGTATTTTCAGTCTCTACATGTTTGAGAGAGCCCTCTCTGGTTGGAAGGGTTAGAATCCAACCTAAAGTTGGTTTATAGGTTATCACTGTCATTTGTTTTATCAGTCAAACAAATTTATAGAATGCTAACATTTTGGCGTCGTTGCCAGGGAACAAAGGTGAAATATTTACTGGGATAAACAACAAAGTTCATATCTAAGTATTGATGGTGAAAAGTATTCAGACACAGAAAGGTTGTACATTAGTCACCTAGCAACTCCATTTTCAAGAATCTAGAATTCAAAATTTTCATAGCGACTCCACTGTCCAAAGACTTAGTAGCCTAAAGATTTTATTAATGACTCCACTGCTGCAAGATGGATCACAGATCTGCAAGGTATGCTCCAATGAATCTCTCTCACATTCTCAGCTTTCCAAATCATATTTCTCATATAGATTGGAAAAAATATTTGCCTAAATACAAAGATGGGAAAGGAAATGATGTTGCCTTACACTTGATTAGATTTCACATGCACATATGTAAGTTGGGGGTTGAATTTCATGAGGATTGTTTGATGAAAATGTTTATGGCTACTCTAGAGGGGAAAGCAAGATTATGGTATGAAGGTTTAAAACTAGGTAGCTTATACTCTCTTAAGGATTTCCACATAACATTCTTTAAGCATTATTGAGAATCTAATCCTTCATTCTTGGTGTTTGAAGATTGTTGTGAATTTTGTGAACATTTCATTAAGTACCTTGAATTTTTTTTTGGTAATGAAGAGTGTATGAATGATGAAATAATAGAATCCCTTTTATGAATATTCATCCCAACAACAAATAGTATCCCCCCCTTTGGCCGAAGAGGAAGATGATCAATAAATTGTTGTTAAAAGTCATTTTCCTTCTCCTGAATTTGATGAATATATTCAACAAGATTTCCAGCAAGACAAAGTGTTTCAAAGTTGTCTTTCTTCCCCTCTGAATGATGTGGTTGTTCAAATTCTAAGTGGCCTAGACATGGATGAGGATTCTGAAACTGCATCTATGGAGACTTCAAGTATTGAACAAACAAATGACGTAGAGTTTCAGGAAAGAAACAAAACTGTGTATGCTACTTTTCAATCAGAAATATAGAAAGATAATGAAGAGGCAGTGGTTTTATTAGATTCCTTTGAAAATCATAGTTTTGGAAATGCATCCATGGGAACTCTAGACTATGAAATAGTTCATGCTGTTAGATTTTCACATTTGCAAGAATATTATGAACAAGAACTTATTCCCCTTCATTCATTCGAAAGTCAAAATGACAGTCCTCAAGCAAAATTCCTGAAGGTTAATGAAACCAAATCAAAATTGTTTGATGAACAAGAGGATAGCCTTGATGCACATAATATGGCTTTCATATTTGAAGATGTTCAAGAATGTATGAATGTTTTTGTTGATATGCATGGAAGAGTATACAAACCTATTGTTTCCATTTCATTTGAAAATGTTCTCAGAACTGAAGAAATAGAGCCAAAACAATAAACACTTATGAAATAGGCTTGTCTTTCTATTTTTGTTCATCAAGAAGAAATTATTTTTCATGGTTTTCAAGATCCTGTGGCCATCCTATTACAATCGTTAGTGAAAGAGAAATTTTTTTCATTCATAAGCTCTGATTTTGGATTCAATTTGTGTTTTTAGCTGCCATCTTTTACATTTGTCTTCCTGCTTAAGAAAAATGTAAGCAGAGGACAATCGGGAAGCCAATTTCTTGATTGGCTGCATTGGCACTTTAGCATCGCTTGATTGAGTATTCATTTCAACATTTTTAGAGTAGACAAGAGTGCGCAAATAAGCTTGTTGGCCAAGCATTTTTCAGTTTACATTTTCAGCAGTGTGTACATTCAGATTGTAGTGGTGTATTTACCATTTATTTTTCAGTTGACAGCAGTGTATAGACTTGATTTTTTAGTGGATACTAGTGACAGGTCAAAGAAGGGTACACACATGTTTTGGGAGAAGCCCAATGGATCAGGCACTGGGTCTACGAGTTCTTTGCTACCTCACTGGGAGGATAACATCCCCGTTGGAGCCAATGTTATCACATGCTAATTTGTATTAATTTTTCCAAAGCATCTTGTCCTTGTGTTATCTTTCCACTCAAATTTTAAAAACATTTCACCAGTTTCGTCAAGCTCCCATCACCTAAATCCTTTACTCGAATAATCATCCAAAATAGTCATGTCCTCCATGAGTCAAAATTGGCAAATATCTCAAACCTACATCTAGCCTTAATGCTTATCTAAATACCTCAGTTCCATCACTTCATTCATTTCTACCCTTATTATCATATTCCTGTTGAAAATAAAAAATATTCCTTTTATTAATCTTAAGCTCCCTTATCCTATCCACAAAGTCATGTGATGAGCCTCATATGCCCAAAGTCCTTAGAAAAATGGAAAAAGGTTTATTATTATTAATATAAATATTTTTATATTAAAATATGTATATTAATATTTAATCCAAGATTTAATTCATGACCTCACGTAAAATCATGGGCATGAATCTCAATTTTTAATATTGAAAAGTCAACGGGTGGATGGAGGGTGCATATCCATTTCGGGGGTTGAAAGTGATCTAGATTTATTTTTTTAAAGTGGTCCCAAAATCCAAATCACTGTTTTGGTGATTGGATACATGTTCTCACTTGGTGTATTTAGGGAGATGGAGTGGTGTGGACTAAAACCACTCTCCACAAGCTCCGAAATTTCCTTACTTTAAATTTAGATTATTCCCTATTCCCCACAATAAAATAAGATTATTTTATGAATATGCATGCCCTAGGTCTGACTATGAAGTTTTTATGATAAATGTTTCCTCCAGTGGAATAATTTCATAGAGGTGAAAATTAAATTTTACAGCAGAGAAATAAATGTTTTTGAATGGGAAAATGTATGTGGACTAAAGATTTGGATAATTGTTTATCCAAAGTTTTTACAGAAGTAAAAGGGGAAGATCAAGGGATATTTTCATAGTTTACCAAGATGGTTTCCAATAAATGGTTTTCAAAACCACGGGAAACAAACTAGTAAATAGTTTTCACAGTGAAACGGTAAATATTTATTGGGAAAAACAAGACATGGTTTTCAAAACCACAGGAAGCAAGCAATAAATGGTTTTTCAAAACCATGGACATGAATTAAAATATGGAAATTTAATTCTAGAGGATAAAAACTATTTGGGAATTATTTTTATTCAAATATATTATTCCCAAATATTTAAGGATAATATTGATAAATGAAATTAGATTTGAAAGAGTACAAGTGACATTTCAAAGAGAATGTGGCAGTCAGTTTCCGCAACAGTTGAGGATGTAGAGAAGATTTATAGGACAATTTCTAGATGAACTGGAATGAATTTTCAAAATTCAAAGGAGGTTATTGTCAAGCACGGAACCAAGAACATTAACCTTGTTCATTTTTCACACAGGTGTCACGGATTGGGATATTCGATGGAATCTTGAATCCATATTTTCCAGTTATGATTTCCTGTTCAAGACATGTTTTTGTGACACGTATTCCGGCTAGCTAGAGAAGAATTTCAAGAAACTGAGGGAGGATTTTCTTTAGAACAAGATTATCTACAAAAAATGTTCTCATATTTTACACAGGTATTACGGTTTGAGAATTAAAGGTGGCGTTTTGAAGCCTATTTTTTCTCTCGAAATGTAGGAGATCAGTTAAAACATGTCATGTTCTGTTTGTAACTATTTCTATTTTGGGAAAGGAGTTGGAGTTCGTAATTGTGAGCTGGAAGGGGCCTTTAGTGATATATATTTCATTGTAAAAGAGTAGAGAAAGGGGGGGACGTTCAGCAAGGAAGGCGAAGGGACTGTGTGTAAACTTCTTAGAATGCTCTCATGAATTAATAGAGTAGTACAATGCTTTTGATAGATGAGATTCATCACGGTGTATTCTTTAGTATGTTTTCCTCTAGTTCACATTCATTTCACTTTTGTTATTTCTTCTAAGAATAGCTAAGAGTACATGATTGTAATTCATCCTTGATAGATGCTCCTTTCATATAGTTAATGTAGTTGTCATGTTTAATGATTACAGGTCCAGAATTCACTCTCTGTTAAGTGCTCTGTTCATTGTAGTCAGCATGATGTTATTTCTTCTAAAGCTACAATTGAGAATTCATATTTGTTTTATGCTCCCATTTGTAATGGGATTTTCTCTTTTCTGTATTTCCATCATCTGAATACTATTTATTGCTGAAGGATATGCTTACTTTTCCTCCGTTCCCTCGAGAGTACACTAACTGGTTATCATAGTAACAAGGGGTCTTTATTTTAAAAAGGTTGATATAGTTTTTGAATCATTCAAGAAAGAAAAAACATAAGGATATAAATTTTAAGATGAAGGAGATTAATCTCTTTAAAATATTTCAAATAAAAATATACGAAAAAATTAATAACAAGATCATAAAAACATGAAAAAGCCTCATCGTTGAGAATTTGATTGGTGGAAAATTCAAGCATCCTTTTTAGAACAGAAATCTTACTGAATTTAAATTTTGATCCAAGAAACACAAGCTATATTCTCCACATTGTCACATCCAAATTTCCTTTCAAACGTCGATGAAATTATCAATTGATATTCTAAATAAACATAGTTGCGGAAATTTTTTAAACTCATTTACAATTTAAATATTTTACAAGTGCAATCTCAAATAAAAATACTGTATCTAACGAGATGAAATTAGAAGATGTTCTCCCGCACTTGCACTCCATCTAGATCCCTGCTTGCTAACCGCGAAGACTTCACCGGTACCTCCCAGCCAATGCTACGAGTACTCTTCTTCCCCCTTAGCCCCTGAGCTGCAAAGGGGCCATGCACAACACAACCATAAAACTCTATCTCCCAGCTCACCTCACAAGGTCGATCTACCACTCTCTTTCTCGATATGGGTATCCCAACTCTGACAAGAAAAATCAGTCAAAGAAATTCTGGCAGCATAACCTTACTCCTACCAATCATGATCCATTCCTCCTCTCAACCAATTTTTTTACATATTTTTTCTGACTGACCACTTTCCATTTGCACATTTATTTCATTTTTTTAAAGTAATTAGGAATTACTCCCCCCCATACACTTGTCACTCGTTCCCTTAGTTGCACCAAAAATTCACTATTTTATTTAATTAAATGCCAATTTCCCTCACCCATCGTAAAAGCGCTCCTAAAATTACTCCTAGATGTCGCTTTAATCCCTCTATTTCCCTTTTATTTACTGACACCTTTCTAAAACTTAGTTGTGTTTAATTTAGGAAAGTTCTTTAACTAGACTAGACTAGATACCTTTCTATGCTTCCACATTCTTTTTACTTTTATTTCCTTTCTTATATTAGTTGCCAATTTGGTATTATTTTTCACATATTTATATAATTAAATCTTTAGATATAAATTTTTTTACTCTTTCAATTCCTAACTTGATTTTTCTTCATCCCCAACCATTTATTATAAATTATTTTTTTGTCTTCTTACCCACTTTAGACTTAGGCTCAAATTTTTAAAATAGGGTTAGAATTTTTAAGGAGATTTAACAATTATTGAAAAATACCCATTTAATAACTATTTTAAGTCCGACAATGTCAAAAAAAATTCTTGTTTTCTAGGCACCTAGGTTCATTGACTCAACTTTATTAAAAATCACGATGTGCCCTTCAAGACACACTCTGTGTTCCAAGGGTGCCACTCACCTTTATTCAAGTTTGATTTATGTGATGTGACCTTCAAGATGCACTACGTGCTCCAAGGGTGCCACTCGACTTTGACTGGTTTTGGTAGTTTTCCAACCCTTGGAGTCAATACTCCATCAAGCAACCTTGTGAGAGACTAAGGTCCTCTAAGGAATAAGGACCCTACCTTATTGCACACCCCTTAGAATCTCTGTGAGCAACTGTCTCAGTCTTCCCTCATGACATTGTGGATCTCTCAAACTAGTTAATAGTTAAACTACAATTCGAGCCATGACGAGAGTGCTAGTAGGCTATGGAAGGGTCGTTTCCACACCTCTCCCTCAATATATGGTTGTTGTGCATGTCCCCTTTACTCCTTATGTGAGTCTGATTAGAAATAAATCATCAGCCTGCATCCATCAACGAAACATTGTCAATGATCCATAAATAACATCATAATATACTCAATCACATGTCACATATGCATAAGATAAAAATACCCAAACCAATACAGTCCACTCCTTGACTTGATCCAGATTCCAAGGAGGTCCATTGATGCCAGTGGCATCCTCAGTCTGTCAAGTTCCCTCCATACTGAAATTTTTGGAATTCTTAGGGTCTTTGGACGTCTATGGTTTTTGGAATTCTTATTTATTGTAAAAAGGCCTTCAGAGCCTCATTGTAATCATCTTCTTGTAAGCATTTTATAGTTTTAGCTTATTTCCTTATTGAATAGAAAACCAGTTTTACTGTATCTCTATTATTTTGTGTTAAGCACATGTTAATAATCTATAGTCATTTTTTTCTGCTCATAAAATCCAGATCAGTGGTATCAGAGCAGTCTTCTCCTTGTCGTCTTAATGCATGTCCCCAACGAGGTCGGAGTATAAAGAGTTGGGTCTCGAGCTTATTTCTCCTGAGGAAAAAATCTCTCACATGCCTAAGCGACCTCTCATGGAAAGTGAAAATAAAGATGATGGGATAGGATATCCTTTCAAACTGTTGATTGAGGAAGACCTCATGCAATAGAGGAACGAGATGATGGATAGTTTCACGCAAATCCTTTGGCGGCTACCAACAGGCGATGCATATTCTTCGAGTGGAGGTGTCACCCCCTACAAGATACAAATAAACTTTGATATTCGTATATTTGAAGGTCAGATAGACGCATATGTTGTAGACAAGTGGTTGAATTTACTAGAAGAGTATTTTTCTGTCCATAAATTTTCGAATAGAGAAAATATTACTTTTGCGCTCCTCAAAGTTGTTCCCCATGTCAAAGATTGGTGGGAAACTTTATCTGAGAAAAAGGAAATAGAGGAACTCTTATTATTTATAGTCACGGCCACCTGGGAATCCTTTAGGGATGTTATTAAGGAAAAATACTACCCTATCGGAAGTTATGATGACTTGTATACCAAATGGACCACACTGAGGCAAGAAAGAGACCAAGTAGTGACAGATTTCACAAATATCTTCCATACCTTGCACACCAAACTGGGTATCAAAGATTCAGAGTGACATATGGTGCTCAAGTATCATGGTGCTCTACATAGATACATCTAGACCAAAATGGAATTTTTGGACATCTCATCCTTGGGCACGGCCTACCGATATGCCATCAAAATCGAGCAGAAGCTCAAACAAAAGACGTGGAAATTTGGGCCTGGGAGCCCCGCACAACAAAAGCTAGGAAAGGGAGGCCCCAACCCACAAAACAAAGGACGACACAAAGATGGATAGTATCAAGACAACCAGTCCAAGCCGCAAGCAAAGAAGGACACCGAAAAGATAAATAAAGATACCGGGAAGTGGTGTGACTTCCATAAGAGCCCTTAGCATAACACTGCTGACTTTCGCTCAAAGTAGTCGATGGTGGCTGAAGTGAAATCCTTTGAATCAGATGCAGGTTCTGAATTTGAGCCATAACCAAAAAGGGGAAGATGGATCATTGATGTGGAACCCAGTGCCACCATTGCTACCACCAAGCTCCAACCTGGTGAACCATATGAGCTAGAAGAAGGAGAGTGCCTCTTCCATTCACATATGTGGGTAAAAGGAACCCCATTACACTTCATCGTTGATAGCAATATCCAGAAGAACCTCATCTCAGTAGAGGTCGTCAAGTGGTTGGCCCTGCCGACAATGCCACACTCACAACCCTACACCATTGGATGGCTCCACCAAGGAAGCAATCTCCACGTCAGCCAACAGTGACAACTGTCATACCGCATCAAGCCCTTCAAAGACGAGGTATTGTGTGATGTTTCTCCTCTCAAAGTTTGTGATGTTCTTTTGGGCCAACCTTATTTATGGAAACGTCATGTTGTATAGGATTCTAGGCCTCGTAGTGTTATTATTAATTTGAACAAGAAATTGTACAGGATACCCAAGGCAGTCCCACCTAGTGTTATTTCCTTGATATTTGCTAAGAAATGAAGGAAGGTCATCTCTCAGATGGAGAAGTTTGTCTTATTCGTGATTCTCTCTCAGAATAAGGGAAATATCACAACCACATCTAGGGTCTCTGCGGCCGACCTCTCCACACAACAGAAGCAAGTAGATAAGGTCGTGGAAGAATACTTAGATATCTTCTCCTCACTTACCGTTGTAACTCTATACTGCCAGCTCAAGCACACCATCGATCCAACCACCGATGTACCACTGCCCAATGGGCCAGTCTATCGCCACTCTCTGTTAGAGAATGAGGAGATCAAGTGATAGATCCAATAACTTCTCCACAAGTGGCACATCTGTCCCATATCATCACCTTGTGAGAGCCCAATCGTGCTAGTACAGAAGAAAGATGGAGCCTGGCGACTCTGCATTGATTACCGGGATCTGAATAAAATCATAGCCAGAAACCGGTACCCGATTCCCCGAATCAACGACCTCCTTGATTAACTCATGGGGGCCAAATAGTTCAGTAAGATTGATCTGAAATATGGCTACCACCAGGTCTCGATAGAACAAAAAGATGTATGGAAGACCACCTTCAAGTCAAAGGAAGGCCTTTTTGAAATGTTGGTCATGCCCTTTGGTTTGAGAAATGCTCCAGCCACTTTCATGAGGATAATGGATGATATATTGCGACCATTCACCAATACTTTTCTAGTGGTGTATCTGGATGACATTCTCATTTACAACAAGACTTGGGCCGAACACTTGCAGCATATTCAACAGGTTTTGCACACCCTGGGACAACACAATCTATACGCCAACTTGGAAAAATGCTCCTTCGGCATGGATAGGGTCCATTAACTGGGCTACATCATTGATCAACATGGTGTACATGTGGATCCAGCCAAGATCCAAGTCATTCGTGACTAGCCAGCCCCAACCACACTCACTGAGCTTCAAAGATTCTTGGGCCTTGCTAATTTCTATCACAGGTTCGTTTTGGGATTCTCTCATATTGCATGGGCCCTAAGCCAAATAACCAGGGGTGGTGGTAAGGAAAAATTTGCGTGGGGCTAGTCCCAAAAACAACCATTTGATGATTTGAAGAAGCACTTGTGCTCATCCCCAGTAATTTCACTACCATACCTACAACAACCCTTTGAGATCGAGTCAGATGCTTCAGACTATGCTGTGGGCATCATTCTCACTCAGCACAACCACCCCATGGCCTATCATAGTGAGACACTATCATATGTTGTCCGTAAGTACCCTACTTACGAAAAAGAAATGTACTCCATTGTGCAAGCCTACCGCCAATGGATACATTACATTCTTTGGAGGGAGACAGTCATCCACACTGATCATAAGCCACTATAGTTTATGCATACACAAGGAAAATTGCAGAATGACCGCCATCAAAAGTGGTCCACATACTTGCAGCAATTCCACCTCAACATCAAGTATAAAACAGGAAGCACCAATCACATCGTTGATTTCCTCAGTAGACCACCAGTCGCGACACTCACCACAGTTCTAAACTCTTGTAGACATGAGACCTCTGGATGGCCCCAAATCTATGAGATAGACCCAGAGTTCGCCACCACCTACCAAATGTTGGGTGCAAACATAATTGACGATAATTTCCATATTCAGGATGGGTTGTTGTGTCATCTGGGCCATATCTGTGTTCCATCAAGCGAGCGAGTGAAGTTGATCTGGGAATCCCACTACAGTCGGGTGGCAGGACACTTCAGCATCAAAAAGACAATGGCGATGCTACAGAAACATTTCTAGTGGCCGAAACTTCGACAAGATGTCAACAAGTATATCAGGTCCTGCACTGCTTGCACTATTTCCAAACCGACCACTAAGAAATAGGGCCTAACACCCCTCTTCCTACTTCTAACAGGCCATGGGAATCCATCTCAATGGAATACATGTCGGGCCTCTCTTCCACCAAGTGGAGAAATGACTGTGTTTTTGTGGTTGTTGATCTCTTTTCTAAGATGGAAATATTGGTTGCCTGCAAGAAGAGCATCACAGAAGAGGCCACTGCCAAGCTCTTATTTAAACGAGTCTGTGTACATATTAGAATCCCACAAACCATTGTCTCAGATCAGGACAGTTGATTTCTCAGCACATTCTAGTCGAGCCTCTGTTCACTACTGGACACCAAGCTCACCAAATCCATGGCCTTCCACCCCCAAAAAGATGGCCAAACTGAGGTCGTAAATTGAATGATTGTGCATATCCTTCGCATGTATAATTATAAGCACCCTCACACATGGGATGAGATCCTTCCTTATGTCCAACATAGCTACAAATGAGACCTTAATAGCTCAACCGACCACAACCCCTTTCAGGTGGGGTTGGGATTCCAGCCATTGGGTCCCATAAATGTTGCACTTCTCCTTGTGGTCACCTCAACCAAATCATCTCCTACTCCAACTGAAGCTAATAAATCCACCTGATTCATTGAGCGGATCCAACACATCCATTAACAGGTAAAGGTTATCCTACAGAAGTGTAAATTCTAACCTTGTACAATATCTACTGCAAACTGATATTCAGAAAAGAACAGAAAAGATACAATGGAAAACACAAACATTACATAGAGATTTTTCACCTGGAAACCCAAACCGGAAAAACCAGCATATATCATATTGATACACATTATGTTACATTGTTTACAATACAATATACATATAGGAGCTAGCGGCATCCAAAACCCTAACCCAATGACCTGGATTAGTCCAAAACCCTAATTCCTTAACCGGAAATAGAAAACCATCGGCAAAAACCATGTGCCGAAAACCACCTAATATCATGTGGTCCCGGAAATATGTCCGCCCGGCCATAATATGTCGGCCCGAAACCGGTGAAAATATGTCGGCCCAAAAAACAAATTTCGGGGGCGCTGCCCCTGCACCCCCCTCTTACCCCCCTGCGCACCTGGCGCAAGCACTCAGACACTACTACTCGTGCAAAGAATATAACACATACCCAACATTCTCCCACTTGTTGTTTTCTTTGCACACAAGGGGTTACACGGTTACATAGTCAACAATCCAGAGCAACAATGCCCATGGATCCTCTACACCAAGAGAACTTCTCAGTGCTCACAGATTTTGTTAATGAATCTGCAACATTCTTCAAAGTATCTACCTTCATCAGTGATACTTTCTTTTCTTCAATCATGTCTCTCAC
>ML782718.1:462617-483830 GCA_009831015.1 Picea engelmannii
ATAGGAGCCAGCGACATCCAAAACCCTAACCCAATGACCTGGATTAGTCCAAAACCCTAATTCCTTAACCGGAAATAGAAAACCATCGACAAAAACCATGTGCCAAAAACCACCTAATATCATGTGGTCCCGGAAATATGTCGTCCTGGAAATATGTCGGCCCGGCGATAATATGTCGGCCCGAAACCGGCGAAAATATGTCGGCCCAAAAAAAAAATTTCAGGGGCACTGCACCCCCCTCTTACCCCCCTGTGCACCCAGCGCAGGCGCTCAGACACTACTACTCGTGCAAAGAATATAACACATACCCAACAAGAAGTCCAATGACAAGTACAAGCAACGTGATTACCAACATTGGGTGCCACATAAGTTTCAGGTGGGCGACAAAGTTTGGTTGCACTTGCAGAAAGAACACCTTACAAGACCCCATCGGAAGCTCCGCCCACTCCGTTATGGGTTGTACACCATCACCAATTCCATGGGGGATAATACTTTTGAGCTCAACCTTTTGTTGATGGGACCTAAATCCCTTTGACTCAACAGTAGGAACCAAACCCACCACCGAGGCCCAATTAGACTCTGCAACATTTAAAATGGAATGGTTCTCTAGATCTTGCGATTCGGTTGATTTATCAATGGGATTTATGTTTCTTTGTGAAGGCTCTTCCTTCAATGGGGACTATTTTCTTCTGTATTTTCTCTTGGGTGGGGCTGGTATGAGAGACGCAAGCTAGTATAAACCAACTTGACTAGTAATAGGATTGAGTTTTAACTACTGGGAAGAGGCTGGGCTTGGGATAACCCGTTCCTCAAACATGCAGATAGTGATTCTATGTCAAAGGGCCTAGTACTAATACATTAACCAAATGAGCATCCAATTACTGTCTGAGAAACTAACTATCAGAAAGAAAGCACATGTGTAATAGGATAGGGGACAGCAAAATAATTCATCTACCATAACCATGAATCACATAATAACACAATGATTGATCTCCATCATGAAAGCAAAGAACATCAATACATTGCACCAGATAACTTGACAACAAAATTAATTGCTCTTACTCATTACTACATCATTCATGAAATAGGATAGGAAGTAGTTCTTCTCCAAGTCCATTCGCATTGCGTCTGATGGAAATAGTTTGTCTCTGGTCCAGAAGGACTTCTAAATTCATAGAAGTCTCAAAATAATTCTCCACGGCCAAAAAAAAAAAGAGTTCTTACAACAACCATCGACCTTAAACTAATTGGTCGATGTCCTTATTTATAATATAAAATTCAGAAAAAATTACGGCTATGTACAGTTTGAACCAAACAAAAATCACCACGCGGCATGATCATCCAACAGTTTCTTTAATAGTCCATCCGAGATATTTCTTGAAAAGGATGTCTTCTTTCGTATTCAGACCAACTGATAAACAGATCTTCACAGGTTTGGGCCCATGGGAATCTGTGTTGTTCCATTGGGGTTGCATATATTCCTCTGATATCTGCTGCATGTGATCAGTACTTTACCAAAATGGCGTTCAGTTGTTGCAGCATGGTTCGATCTCTGATCAAGTGTTCCATGAATTATTGCACTTGCCCTGGCCTTGCATCAGTTATTTTTGCGCATTCTTCGGCCCATAGCGAGTCTTGTTTGACATGTGTCTGGAACTCGTCGCTCAGGTTGATAAATTCATTAGGGGTGCTGAACTCGGGGAGCCCGAAATTCTTGATTACTTTATTAATTTTACTTCAGTGTTTTTGGCACTTGGCCCATTGATCTTGGATTTTTCGGTGTCGGTCCCAAGATATCTTAACCCAGTACTCAACAGATCTCTTCATGCAGTCGAGACTACTTTTTCCTACCAGCTAAATGCCATGTCTTTCCTGTTCTCGACCCTACTGGACTGCCTCAATATATTTGAGTCTCTCTACCACTTGCTGTGACTTTTCATGCCATCGCTCCATCTCTTTGCACATCGCAAGTGCCATGAGAGTGTCCTCCTGGAACTCGACTATGTTATCGGTTAACAGGTGCATTTCCTTCTTGAAATCGTTGTAAACTCCATTGAACTCACCTTTTAGATACACAACGGTCTGCGTAGCGCTCTTGTAGTACTCGACCAGATGGCGCATGTGCTCTATCTCCTTTAGGATGGAAGCTAATTCCTTTTCATCCCTCCTAGATCTATCCTAGGTGGCATCAGAGAGTGCTTTTCCCACGCCGATCAGTTTAGAAGTACGAGCTTCTGCTGTGTTGATTAATTTTTCTTCTGTGGTAACTAAGAAGGAGTGATCCCAGGTGATCCTTCTCTTCTTTGCGGTCCTTTGAATGATGGCCTTTCTCATTAGATCATAGGATATCACATAGATGTCCACTACCTTGTCTACCAGTTCTGGTATCTGTTGATCACCTAATGTGAGCTTGTTTCCCAGGATACCAATGGTGTATAATTTTTCAAGAGTGGGCTCTTGAAATTCTTCACTTTGCGTTGTAGATTTGATCTCTACTTGTCGTTCGTCGAGGATTTGAAAATTGGGCAGAATAGAGGTGTCGGGTATAGACTCATTACTTACTTGCTTGTCAACTGTAGAACTGTCGATTTTCTTTTGTGGAGGTTCATCACTCGGACCTTCTTCTGCTTCCTGGTCGTTGAACTCTCTTGTGTCGAGGCTGCCTTCGAGTCTTGTTTCCTTTTGTGAGACCTCCTTGTCTTGAACCTCAGGCTCAAGGGAAGAGGTTTTCTCGGCACCTTATTCTTCTTGGACGCGCACCAGGGAGTTGCCAATGGGTTCCAGACTGTCATCGTTTCTGTATATATGTATAAGTGTGATCAAGGGATTGGGCGCTTATGTTTCTATCGACACCCGACCTATCTCTAGTTCAGTTATCCCTCCTTCTGAGGGATTGATCGACGATGTTGTGGATTCAAGGTTGCCTAACCCATTGGTGTTATTGGGAACTGTGGAACCAGGATCGCTTGACTTTGTCGGGACGCTTCAAACGGTAGTTGAAATCACAGGTCTTATGATAAGGTACGGTTCATCTTGCATCCACTTCATTAGTAGCTGGGTTTGCTGATATAAAAGCACACCCCTCTCTTGTGCAGCTTGATCTTCAGGGAGATCACTGATTTGTACCTAGGATTCATGATAAACTGTCACTGCCTCGATGCCTTCCCAGAGATCACCTATTTCCTCGCTGGATTCAGATGTTGTAGTTCCTTCCTGAGCCCTAAGGATTTCTTGGTCTTCCTGCTCCAAAGATGTCACTTGTTCTTCCAAACTCATAGCTTTGAATCTGGTCGTTCGAGGATCATCCCTTTTTGACACCACTTCATCCCAATCTTGAGCGTTTTTGGTGAAGATTTCATCTTCGAACCGATCATGGGCATAGGGCCAACATGATGATACCTGTGATACATGTTGCAAGACCAGTCCCTTGGGGTCATGCTTTTGAAATCAACTATTTTGGAGTCAAAATTCTAATTGACCTAGCCCAAGTTGCTTAGCATGTGTGGTGTCTTTGACCATGTAGAAGCCAATATAAAACCCATACGGTATGAAGGCCCACTTCTTGTATTTTAATAAAGTTGCATTGTATCCTTGCAGGATGGTCTGATAACAGATCTCCCCTAACACTAGTCGGTCAGGAACATAAATGGGTAATAAGTGGGGTGCCCTTGTAGCGCCGAAAACCCTGATGTAGGTTTCTTGCTCATCTAAATACCAGTGACCAACTTTGGCTATAACCTTCTTTTCTTCATCTAACAACCTAGGGCATTCTTTCCTAAATAGAAAGAAATAAATGTGTGTAATAAAATGATCACAGATAACAACATAGGACTTTTTGTACCTGTTTTCCCATAAGATGTTGAAATATACATGGACCGGGAGCTCCAAAGAGTGCCAATTTAGGTTCATCCTAGAGAAAGCGTTCCTGGCGTAGATGATGTCTAGAAAATATGAAGCCATGTAGAAGGTGGGAGTATCTCCTTCCTTTGGCACCTGAGCTTGCCTTATGCAAGTGCTCAGCTGTTTGGAGATAATGGCATCCCAATTGAAGCCCGTGCCTGAAATGGCGACTGTGAAAGCTAGAGGCATCCAAGCCTCTGAGAATCGGGAGAAATCTTTCTCCTCATGCAACCTATAGAGTAGGGCCATGAGATATATGTATGGGTCTCTGAGATTGACTGTCGGGTACCAGCCAATAGTCCAGTTCATGAATTTTTTGTCTTCTCTCCACCATGATGCCATGATTTTGTTGGTATCGTGCGATGCATAGAAGATCAGAATGAAATTAGTGCTCAAATTTAGCTCAGATTCCCTGAGCTTGTAGTAACTCTGAACCTACGATGGCAGGAAAACCCCAACGCATTCTTCATTATCATCGTTAATAAATAAAAATTGTGTGTCGGCGTGGTCTATCAGCCACTTCAAGAGCTCAATGCAAGGAAATACCGGAGATCGACTTGCCACCATGTGTAGATAAGCCCTGCGAATATTTGGGAGGACCTAGTCATCGAGCTTCCTTGTATCAAGATCATTGTGCGGGGTATATTCGAGGGGTTCTTCTTTCTTGATTTTCTTGAACACTTCCTCCCAGCGAGGAAAATTTGTCTTGGCTCCAATACTTGCCTCTATGTCTCTGAAATCTGGGGGCTAGACAAAGGGATCCTTGGTGATCATCTTAATGACGGACATTGTCTTGGAAGAGAACTCTAATTGTCATGCAACTGCTGGGGAGGAGCCTTCTCCTACTTCTGAATCTTGTAGTTTTGGATCTCTCGCTGATTTCCTAGTGGAGGGATTCTTTGGAGGCATTGTCCCATGCAATTAAAAATTCCCTTTAAACATGTATACAGAGTAGCGTTGGGTGAGGATATATAAAATGGAATGTAATAACACCATCAGTGGATACATACCTATAACGCTTACTAAGATAATTGTTTAATACTCACTGAACTTTGGGGATTTCCTCTGGACTATTAGCTTTGCTCCTCTATTTGTTCTAAATTTCTTTTTGCGCAGAATAGGATCATACATAATGACTCGAACAGGATATAACTGGAGAGGTACTACCAGTCATATCAATTAGTTAATACGAGTAATGAGTGCAGATTCAAAATAAACTACTATCGGATTTATTCAGATAAATTTTAGTTGGTCGACGGCGGAAGCGCGGAGGAAGATGCATTGTGTCAGTGGGTTTAACAGTTCCTTTTGATTCATGCAGGAATTAGTAACTAATGCGCAATCTATGAATTAACTACTAGCTTTGAATGTGGTCTGCGGTGTCACTCTTGTTTATGCATGGTGCTTACTATTACACCTTTCCATAGAAGTCAACGGATCAGTCTTCGGCAAGATCCTTCCCAAGGCTTATTCGTAGAAAAGAAACACTTTCATTGGCTGACATTGATGAAGGTCGGTATTCAGCTATTTTGACTTCTCAGACGATTTTCATCACCTTTAACTTTTACCGATGCCGAACTTCTAAAGCGAGTCGGGGAAAATTATGGGTCGTCGATTCCTGGAGTAGTTGTTAAGTCTTTTTTAGAGTTAAGATGATTCTTTGTTGTATGTTCAAGTAAAATTTAATCAATTCAAACATGACATATAATATAAGAAAAAGTATCAGTTTCATACCGAGGCAAAAACAGTCAAATGGAAAATATCGGGTGGTACCCAAAAAGGAGATGGTCACAGACCTTTTAGGGTGTGTTGAGTGCTCAACAAATGGAGATTCATTGGGCGAATGCAGAATCTCTACTTTCTACTTTGTTTACCTTACCGAACCATGAAGTAGATATCTCTGGTACTTCTTTTATCCATATTATCTGATTTTATTATTATTATTATTATTATTATATTATATTTTATTGAAAATATTGTTTTAGGGCTTGCCCGTTTACTGGGAGGGAATCAGGTTCCCCTCTCAGATTTTGCAACCGGTAAGTGCATGCCCTGATCTTCTCAACCACCTGGAAAGGTCCAAGCCACAGGTTCTGAAATTTAGAATGTTTCCCCTTCAGTTCATTCACTCTGTCCCATTTCAGGACCAAGTCTCCTACTTCAAAATTATTCTCTTTAGCATTATGCTTATCAAACCATCTTTTCACTATATGTTGGTGCGCTAAGAATTTTGACTTAGCCTTTTCCCTCTCTTCTTCTTGGATGAGTAGAGTGTTGATTCTTTGTTGCATGGCTGACGATGGTTCCTCGTTGGAATCTTGGGCCAATTGAAGAGATGGCAGATAGAGCCCATTTGGGAGGATCGCTTCTTGTCTGTAGACCAGGAAGTATGGGGAATTCCCTACAGCTTCTTTGGGTGTGACCCTATTGGCCCATAGGTCATTATGAAGTTGGTTATGCCAATTTCTTTGGTTATCTATAACCATCTTCCTTAGTATCCTTACCAGGTTCTTATTAGTTGATTCCACCACACCGTTTCCCTGAGGGTAGTAATTCGTAGAGTACTTGATTATGATTCCTTTGTCCAGAGAAAACTTTGTTAATAGGGTAGACGAGAAGTAAACTTTGTTAATAGGGTAGACGAGAAGTAAGTTGAATTATCAAAGACCATAATGGAGGGGACACCAAACCTTGTGATCAACTTTTGTTCTATAAATTGGATTACTACCTTCTCATTCACATGAGTCGTAGGAATGGCCTCAACCCATTTTGTGAAATAGTCGGTGGCAGTAAGAATGTACTTGCGGAGTTTTGCAGAGTTAGGTGTAATTTCTCCTATGATATCCAACCCCTACTACTCAAAATGCCTAGAGACAGTCACAGGATGAAGTGGGACTGCTACCTTTTTCTCCTTTCCAATGCTTATTTGACAAGTCTTACAGTTCCTAGGGTAAGTATGAGTGTCTTTAAGTAAGGTGGGTCAGTAATAGCCGACTCTCAAAATATTATGAGCGATGGTGTTTCCTGCAAAGCGTCCTCCAGCAGGGTCGTCATGGAGTTCCTTTAGTACTTTGTCATCATCTTCTCGTTCGAGGCATTTCAATAGTACCGTATCATAGTTGATCCAGAAGAGCACCAAATTTATAAGGCGATACTTTGTAGATTTTATCCTCAGGGCTCTCATTTCCCTAGGGTTGAGGTTCTCAGGACATGTCTCGTGGTGTAGAAGATAATTCAAATCCTTGTACCAGGAGCCTTGTCCTCGAAATATGTATGCTACCTCGCCACACCATAGTGCTATTTCATTTTTCCACCCGTAATCTTCAATTTCTTGATCCTGGGATTCGACTGCGAGATTGCACAAACCTTGTCCCTTTACTAGTTTGGCAGGTTTTATTTCTAGATCAAATTCCTAGACTACTGCCATCTAGTTCCCTCTTCTTTCTCCCATATCTTGTTGGGTAAATAGGGATCAGACCGCAGGGTGTGGCACAATCACCTTAGTGTGATTCTTGAGGATGTAAGACCTGAAATGTGTTACTTCCTTATAGACCATGTAGGCCTGGTTGTCTATGTCAGGATAATTGAGCTCAAGTCCTTGAATATTGGTACTCATAAATGACACTGGGGATTCTTTGTTGTCCTCATCCTTCTGGGTCAAAACCGTAGCTAGCAATTGGTCGGAGGTGAAGGTATAAAGGAAAAAGTCTCTATTGAAATCAAGACTTCGCAACACTGGGGCCCGAGATATGGCAGATTTGATATTGTTGAAAGTATCTTTTCACTCATCATCCCACTTAAATTCAAAATCCTTGTGAATCATCTTTTGTAAGGGTTTGATGATTTCGGCAAAATCGGGAGTGAATTTTCTCACAAAATTGATTTTCCTGAAAAAGGACTGCATAGATTTCTTGTTATGGGGTAGCGGGAGTTGAGCTATGGCCTTAATCCTTTCTGGCTCTATGTGACTCCATACCCAAGACATAATATGACCTAACAACTTACCTTCCTCGACACCGAAGATAATTTTCTTAGGGTTCAGTGATATACCGTATTTCCTACATCTCTCAAAAATCTAAGTTAAGTGTTGGATGTGCTCTTCTCTATTCTTCAAATAAACTGTTACGTCATCTAAATACACTATGACACACTTATTAATAAGTCCCCAAAAATCCACTTCCATGGCCCTTTGGAAGGTTTCTCATGCATTTATTAACCGAAAAAGCATGCATTTATAAGCGAAGGTTCCCCATTTGGTTCGGAAGGTGGTTTTTAAACGATCTTCCTCTAAAACCAGAACTTGGTTGTAGCCTAAGAAAACGTCTAATAGAGAGAAAATCTATGAGCCCAACACGGTCTACAGGATTTGTTCCATCGGCGGAACCAGATAATTGTCCTTTTCTGAATCTCTGTTGAGGTTCTGAAAATCTACGCATAGTCGTATTTCTCCAGACTTTTTTCTCACCAAAACAAGATTTTCCACCCAGGCGAAATGCATAACCTAGAAAATTATCTTTGCATATAGAAGCTTCCTTAATTCCTGATACATGAGAGGCTCTAGGGATGGGTGATACTTTCAGAGCTTTTGCTGGAAAGGTTTCATTTCAGGTTTCAACGGGATGGTGTGTTGAATAATGCGGGTATCATATGTTTTCAAATCCTTATAGGACCATGCGAAAACATCTTGGTATTGTCTGAATAATTTGAGGTAAGATTTCCTCTCTTCCTTAGATATAGTTTTGCCAAGATTAACATTCTTTGGGTTCTCTAGAGTCCCAAGATTTACAGTTTCATGGAGGGGACAAGAGCTACCAATATTTGCGTTTTTAGGTCCTTTAAATAGTTCCTCTAGATCAAACAGATTCTCTAGATTAGCTATCCCCCTCAGGATCGTGTGAGCCTTCGATTTACCGATATGTCACCCTACTTGAGAATCGGTTTTAGTTGATTTCTCTTGGAAATCTTCATCGTCTATCGCGAGATCTTTGAAATTTTCTTGGTTGGTCAAGAATTTTATGATTTGTTCGTCCCCTTCAAAAAATTTCCAATTAGAAATGTTATTAGGTACTGATGGTTTGTAGAGAAGCTCTACAGTGAATCGGGAAACTTCGTAATCTTCTAGGGGTGTGGTGGCATCCCTACATGTTCTTTCTTTTCAAATGACAAATAACACTTCTTGTAGCTTCCATCACCTCACCCCCTAAATATTGTTATTTGAGGGTGATTGTTGGGTGATAAAAAAGAAAAAAGATGTTTGATTATTATTGTTTTACTTTTATCTTGTGTTTTCATGCTTGAGTCATGACTGTAAGCATGAATCAAGCATGAAAACTTGATTTCGCATTATAGTTCTATCCAAGACTTGTTTTTTTTTTTAAATCAATGGGCTTACATATTTTTCATTTTAATGATTTTTCTGAGCTTATACCCATGAAACACTTATGTTGAGTTTCTCTTATACTGTAAGCTAATATTTTGAATACTTTGTAAATATGCCAAGAATTCATTAACATTTGGACTATAATGCTTGTTCATTTAACATTCTTGGTAAATCAACTTTGATTTTAATTTTTTATTTTCATTTGAGTTGTGAAAGCACATCCTCTCCTAACCTCTGCAAACCAATTTTACCTATTACATGTCATGTGAACTGATCACACTATGATCGTACCTTGTACCTTGTTTTTGGCTGGCAAGTTGAAGTGACAGGCTTCTCATGACAGATCAGGGTCTAGTGTTATGCTCTGCTTCCAAAGAATTTATCACCATAAGTTCTCGAATTTGGTGTGTGAAACCCTTATGCTTACATTATGGTCATGCTAGTGTGATTGCTTGTTTTTCCCCTTTGTTTTTAGTCTTAGAATTTCCTCTGTTGTTGCTACATCATAAGCCCACAATGAGTTCAGGTCACTCCTATTACCATATGTTCAAACCCTTATGGCCCCTGTCATCCGATTTGAGCCAAATGGATCTCAAACTTTGTTGTTGTATGATGATGCGAGTGAGGACCTTAAGAGCCAGGGTTGGGACATGTTCATTGAGAAATTCCAGGGTTATAACTTGCGAGTAGCCAAAGAATTTTCCCTTACATTTGATGGATGCAGAGCCAAGGTGGGTGATACGCAGTTGGAGATACGCAGTTGGGCTTCCTCTCACTGGTCAAAGGTGGTTTAAAAATTCGAAGTTGGATGAAATACCCTGGAGTCTGTTCGTCACCTCCCAAAAAATTCAATGTTGTGACAAAGGTATTCCGGTCTCCTTACTCAAGGTTAAATGGCATGGTTTGTTGGCAATTTTAAGACAATTTGTCACCTGTGAAGGTCGTTTTGTCTTGGTGTTCCTTTACCACATCCGATTGCTCATGCATTTTATTTTCTTTCATTTAAACATGTCGTTTTACCTGCTAAGAAGTTTGTATAAAATGTCAAAGAGATATAAAAGGAAGAACTTGGATTCCATCTTATTTCACTATGGTTTGATTAAGTTACTGTTAGTTCATCATTTGAAATCACTTGGTGAAAATTGGGACGGTTTCATAACTCATGATGGATTTGTTATAGTAAATCCTGTAGAGACCCCTGTGGTGGATAAACCTATGATAGAGAAACCTCTTGGGCTCTCAAGTGTATGGCAAGACTTCTTGTATGAAAACCCTTGCGAAAGGGCACTGCCTGATCAGCCTTTGTGTGAGCAACAAGATGCTAGTTCTAGGGTTATTAAAACTCCTGAGCCTGAACAAATTGTTTTCCCTAATCCCACTATAAAAACCAACAACAAACACCCACACAAACAACCAAAGAAAAATCAAGAAACATGGTTTCGTAATAAGAGGCATGGCCGACTCATTTCAAGGAGTCTACGAAATAAATCCAAAGCTCATGTGAGCTCGATCGATTTGATAGAGATCCATGATGATTATGACTCCGAGATAGAGAGTTTTCTGGCACAAGAAGATCCGAATTGTTCCGAACCAGATCAACCATTCGACTATGTGAATAATCTCCCATTGTTTTTGAAAGACAACAAGGATTTTGCAGGTATAAAAATTGGTCAAAGACCGATAGTGGGTAGCAGTGATGTTTTACCACACAATTACACACTTCCTCAACTGATTCTCCCTACTGCACATTGTGAAGTTTGTTTACATTGGATAGGTCAGTACTACACAGAAATCCCTATCCTTCAAGCGAAGATCAAAGATCTCATGGCTCAAAATGACTCATTGGCAAATAAAAACTGTGAGCTCAAGGCCAATGCACAAAGAGAAGTAAAATGTTTGAAGAGGACAGGCAATATCATATTAAAAAATGCTGGTAGTGTCAAAGTTGTGATCAATTATGAGATTTTGTGATTCAAATTTTGTTATCAGTTGGATGGTAAGATTGGTTTTTATCAAAATTATGCTTTTTGTTATTTTTCTAATTAATCTAGATTGATTTGGATTTCTATTACTAATAATAAGTCTGGCTACATAATCGAGAGATTTTGTAGCGAAGTCAATTTCTCATATAAAATTTACAAATTGTTAGTTAATAAAATATTTGACTTGCTCATTTCGGTTTTTCAAGATAGTATGTATTTGATGTTGATCTGATGGGATGGAGCATGCTAAACTTAGTCGATCAGATATCTTCTTTTTGCTTATTTTGTAAATAGGAGAAAATCCTCATAATTTTTGAAGATTTAGTTTGATCGTGAGTGGCTTATAGACCCTCTATATTTGTAACTTTTAGATATTTTTTGAGATCTGATCCTATCTTAGAATATAGGAAGTTTAGCTTACATGAAATTTTTAAAATACTCCATATTTTGTAATGGAAATCATCTTCGCTGAGGGAAAGACATGGACGAGTGATTCCCGAACTTAATGAAACAACATATATGCATTTTGGATTTAGCCTTTTGTTAATGATGTTTTCATTTACGTTTGTTAATCCTAATACATTAAGAGGCCTGATAGATTTAGACTTAATGATCTATTATGTGCAAGATGTTTATATTATAGATACCATTTACAACTTGCTTCTCAAAATATAAATGCTATGATCATATCTTCAATTAGAATGATAGGATTTATCTTTGAGTTTTAATCGAATGATGAAATGCACAGGTTGCTTTCAGATTTATCTTGTTGTAATCATGCGTAATCATGAGATCAAAGGTTTATGTTTGTGTTTCATTTTATGTCATTAAAACCTAAGCTACTAATACATGTTCTGGATATATTTAGAATAGTCACAAGGTTCATTGCAGATTTTTCTCTTGGACATGGCAGTTAGATGTTCTTCACCCATACAGGCACTTGGATGCACCTCACTAACTAATAAGAAGGTTAGCTCACTTGTATTTCTCAATTCTATATTTTACATATTAATGAAATCAGAATGTATGGTTTGTCTTTCGTCTACCTACTCATCTGAGTTTCTCAGTTTATTCCATATTAGTTTGGATTTATAAAAGAAAAATAGAAAACATTTTTATGTGCTTTCTTTATCTACTTCCTAGAAGAAATCATTTTTCACATTGATTTTCGTAAGTTTCGATTAAAACTTGCAATTTGTAAATGTTGTGCATATGTGAGATTTGTATATTTTCTGCTCAAATACACCTACAACAGCTACATTAGAGCATATGTACATATATAAACAATGTTTAGTAATTAGTTATTTCTTTCTTTCTTTTATTGGTTTCTTTTAGGATTTTTAGATTGGCTAACGGAGCCATTAAACTCGTCAGAACAAGTTAAACTAAATGGCTTGGGTTACTTATACAACCACGAACCGGACTCGTTCTTCCAGTTGACGGATGATCAATTTCACCCACCAACAAATGGCGCTAGAAGGAGGGCCTGAATACAATTGATGGCATGTGGAAGTCGCAAGACTCCTCCCCCACATACTCACTCCCCTATAGTAGCATTAAGTCATTCTGACAACAACGTTACTTCTGAAACAACAACTACCTCGAACAAAAATCCCCATATTCTCATTGAGCTAGTAACACCACACCCTCAAGGTTTCAATGTACAAGAAATTGTTCGTCGGTCACTTTTAAGGACACAGAGTGCTTTAGCACGTATCAGACAACCTGGTAGGCCACTGAATCAACCCTTAGATTTTTTTGATATCAGAGAACATCTTGAAGGCACTGGTCTACTTTTAAACCCTCTAGGAGATGATACTATCAATCCTAGCGATACACCCACTCTTGGAGCCAGATGATTTGGTATTCCACCTTCCCCACCTCATTCATCTCCATCCTCTTCAGGAGGAGAGTCATATGATGAAGGCAGTTCATCATCTAAGCCATCTCAACCTTCGATACCACCTACACCCATGGAAAACCAAAAAACTCCCGCCAGACCATGGCTCGATCAAGATGTTGTGGTTGTACCTGGACCCCAACATTCTTTACCAAAGCACCCGGAGAAATGGTTACCTAAGCTCTATCCAGATTCTAAGCAAATATCCAAGGATCACATAAAGAAATTCATGCTAGCCATTCTTACTAGGCCTCCCCAAACCAAAACCCAATCAAAAACTTCAGACTTAGAAACTTTGCAAAAGGTTGTCCAAAAATTATCGAATTAAGTTGTAGACTTGAAGAGATCAGTCGAAGAAGCATCCTCAAGAAAAGGAAGTTTTAAACCTCCCTTCAGAAAGACTTTTCCCCCCAACCGACTGAATTCGACCCCTGAGGGTATAAATTTTGAAAGCTTACAATAAGCTCTACAAACTATTCTTGAAGCACATGGCAACTTGGTCCCTTCTGAAAGTTCAGAAGACATAGTCGAAGAACAAGTACTTGAAGAAGAGGAGTCATCTCCCAATATCTTCGAGCATTTCTCTGATAGTATTTTTCAAGCAAATTTTGAAACTGTCCATCCTTACAACACCAGAAGCAAAAGACGGAGTAAACCCTCTTCCAAAATAAGTATTAATGTGCCTCCGAAACAGTTGAAACAAGTTGAAACAAAACAGAATTTAGCAGCCCCAGTTTTAGAGTATGATTTGATTGAAGACCTAAAGAAACTCAGGGCTAATATTTATGTTTACGAACTTTTGAAATTCCCTCTTCTTCTGCAGAAAATGCTTTAGAAAATCGTAGAAAATAGTAAAAACAACAATCTGAACAACAAGAAAATTGCAGAAATCAGTTCTAAAACAACTCAAAAGATCTCTGCTAAAACAACACCTGAACCCATAGATAAAAGGGATCTCACTGAAAAAACTGTATCAAATGTAGATAAAGTAATTTCAAGGACAGTGGCTAAAAATCAACAAAATTATGTTGTTAATACTCGCAAAAATGTCCCACTTTTCTTGTTAAGTTTTGAAATTTTCAATACAAATATACATAATTGCATGGTATATTCTGGCACATCATCAAATGTGATGCCCTTGTCTATTTGTAAAAAAATTAACGAAGAAGTTTAGCCTTCCAGTCTTAAAATCATTCATCTCGATCGGACGAATGTTAAGGTAATGGGTGAACTACAAAATGTGCTCATTAGGTTATCTTCTAATCCTAAGGTTCACTAGATTATCGACATCATTTTTGTTGACATCCCCGAAGTCTATGGTTTATTTTTGGGCAGGGATTGGTCCGAGCAACTACATGGTTACTTTGCAACAGATTGGTCGTGATGTTGACGCACGCTCCCTCCACAACCTGCAGGTCGAAGGGTCCACGTCAACACAAGATCTTTCCTTTACCACCGGCCCGAAGAACTCTAAACTGCTCTTCTATTTCCCTATCGGGAAATCTACACACACAACAAATCCTCGTGGAATACCCTCTTTGCACTTAAAATATCATATTTCACGCTTTCGCGAATCCATAGGTCGAATGTTGGTCTCTTGAATCTCTGAAACCCAAAAACAGTCAACGTTGACCCTATTTCTCTCTCTCTCCTTCGGACTTCTTCCTATCGCAATTTCGGCACTCGTGATGTTGAGTAACTCGCCTCCTCGACTCCCGAAACCTAATATCCTAAAAATCTGATGCACTCGCGAGATTTGACCTTTTAACACCACGTCACTTCTGTCGGGACTTTGAACTTCGCAATATCACGAATCCTAATGCAAAAGTTTTGGAGCTTCACTCCACGAGATCCCGAAATGGTCAACGAACTTTGACTCTACGACGATAACCTACCACCTGTCCACCTTGCTGACTCCTCTGGTCCCACACCATCCTTTCAGCCTTCAGGACTTCGTGTTTCTTGATATCGCAACTCCCGTTGCATAAGTTACGGAACTTCCACCCACGAAACCCCGAAATAGGGATTCACTTGAGAATCCAACGGCCCTTGTGGCTTGGATCTATGGTCCTACTCCTCCTGAGCTTAGAACCCTTGGGAATACTTGTCATATCTCCCCTACTCTTCCCCGAGATCTAACGGCTCATGGAACTTCGTGATTTCTCCTTAGAGAATTATGACCGTCCATTCCTCCTTGATGATTTCTGCGAATGAACTAAGTGTTCCTCCACAAACTTGTCCACCTGCGGCGCAAACTTACGATGCCTCCTTAATACTTCTAGTCACAACTTCCCTGCACTGTCCTTCAACGATTTTCGAAGGCTTTACCCTTCCTGAGCTTTTCCATGGCTCTCAAGTCCTCAGAACGAAAAACCTTTGCACGCACTCCTTGCGGCAAACTTTCAAACACCTTCAAGTGTTGAGTTTCCTTCGACCCTGCGCACACCTGCAGCAACAATCTCTCAATACTTTGCTCAGATTCACGAGTCTAAGACTTTCCTTAGCCTGCACACTCCCTGCATGTCTCCTATATCCCAAATGCACTTCTGGGGGAATGAGAACAAAATTTATCCTATCTGAACCCTTTGTCAACGCACTTCTTGTGGACAACTTCAACTGCACTCCTTGCAGGAATTCTTGCTCAGATAGAGAAACAATTGAAATTCATTCCTACTTCCTCTCAAACTTCAAACTCAAACATGAAATCATATACACAGCATATAAAGCTATTGTATAACATGAAGTAAACATTTATGAGCATAACATTCAACATATATACACAGAGAACAAACACGACGCCATGAATTTGAATCAAAGATTTTTCTATTAATTCAAATATATGTACATGGGTGTTCTTACACAGCTCTCTGCATGCTCTTGATCTTCCTTCTCTAACTGTATCATGCTAAAGTTACAATACACAATGAGGGTGTCTATATCCTGTTTCCCTCTTGCGCTCTAAAACTGTCTAATCTACACATTCAATTCTACCTACTTACATTTAATTTCATAAATGCCTCCATCTACTAAGGACGAGAGAAAATCACTCAAGGTCCATTTACATTTTACAAGTGAGCCTTCATTTAATTATCACATTTAAGGTTGGCGCATTAACTTCAAGAAAATTTCAAAATTTTTGCTGGGCTTGTCTAGCTGTCCGATGTCTCCGCGCTGGCTCACTTGATGTTGGCGATGCTCATGCATCATACTGCCTCGCTTGAAAATTTTCATGGGCTCCTGTCCATGAGCTTGTGCACGGTCTATCCATGCCTTTGGATTTCCGCTTCATTTTCCCAGCTGGCATATTCAACTGGATGGTCCTTCCACTTGATCAAATACTCAAAGTATTCTTTCCTTTTGGTCTTCTTACCAATTCATTTATCTAGTGTGCGCTCCATCTGTGGCTTTTCTACAACTAGCATTTGCTTTTGCCACTACACCTCTAGCTGCTCATTTTCTGTCCCTGTTTCCTCAGGTTTATATGGGTACAAATCTGAGACATTGAATATCGGAGAAATTTCGATCCCATCGGGTAATTCAATCTCATAAGCATTTGCCCCGAATTTCCTCAAGACCTTGCATGGTCCGATTTTATTCATTTTCAATTTATTATATGTTCCTCTCAGGAACCTTTCCTTCCTCGGATGTGCCAGAATCAAATCATCAACTTCAAACTGAAGTTGTCTTCTGTGTTGATCTTCTCTGCGCTTATATTCCTGATTTGAATTCTGTAATCGGTCCTTCACCTTGCTGTGAAGTTCCTTCATCACTTCTGCGAACTCTTCTGCACTAGCACTCCTAGTTGAAATCTGTTCGAAATCCCTCAGCTCATAAACTCCTCTTGGCTGCATGCCATAGACAATCTGAAATGGACTCTGCCCTTTGCTCCTGTTTACTGAGTCATTATAAGAAAATTCTTCCTGTGGTAATATGTTGTCCCACTAGCTATGGTGTTCTGTCACCAAGCTCCTCAACAAGTCTCCCAGACTTATGTTTACCACTTCTGTCTATCCATCTGTCTGAGGATGATAAGCTAAACTAAACGACAAGTTAGTCCCCAGCTTCTTCCACAATGTCCTCTAGAAGTGTCCTACTAACTTTGTATCTCGATCCGAAACTATGCTTCTTGGTAAGGCATGAAGTTGAATGACCTCTTTGAAAAACAGGTTCGCAATATGAGTTGCGTCGCTGGTTTTCTGATATGGAATGAAATGTGCCATCTTGGAAAATCTATCCACCACCACAAAGATTGAATTAGAACCTCTTTGTGTTCTTGGCGACCCCAATATGAAATCCATGCTGATTGCATCCCACGACCTTTCTGGTATGGGCAATGGTTGATAAAACCCCGCATTTTGTCTTCTCCCCTTCGAATGCTAGAAAATTTTGCATCTGTCCACAAATCTCTTGACCTCTGACCGCATTCCCAGCCAAAATTATGACTCACTCAACTTTTCAAATGTCTTTTCGTGACCAAAGTGTCCTACCAATCCTCCACTGTGTTTCTCCTTCAGCAGATTCTCCCTCATGGAGCATTTCAGAATACATAGTTGATTAGCTTCAAATAGTAATCCTTCCTGGATCATGTATTTGGCCCATTGGCTCCTATCTCTGAGAATTGGATTCTCAATTGCTTCGTACGCCTCCTTAAAATCTAGATCATCTGTGTACATGTTCCTAAGATCATCAAAACCCAATGTTTTGACTTTGAACTCCTGCAACAACAAACACTTCCTACTCAAAGCATCAACAACTTTGTTAGCAGTACTAGAAATATGTTTAATCACAAATGTGAAGCTCTACATATATTCAACCCATTTGACATGTCTCTGATTCAACTTTTCCTGTTGAGTCACAAACTATAATGCATGATTGTCACTGTACAAGACAAACTCCTTCGGAATCAAGTAATGTCTCCATTTCTTCAATGCTTGTATGATAGCATAGAACTCCTTATCATATGTGGAGTACTTCACTTTCACTTCGTTCAACTTATCGCTGAAGTATGCTATTGGCCTATCTTCTTGACTCAAGACTGCCCCTATTGCAAACCCACTTGCATCACATTTCACTTGAAATGTCTTTCGGAAATCTGGCAACACCAAAATTGGTTGTTCCGTGATCTTCCTCTTCAACAAATTGAAACTTTTCTCGGCTTCTTCCGTCCAGTGAAAAGATTTGTGTCTTTTCTTCACTGTGTCCATCATCGGTGTACTAATTCCACTGTAATTCCTGTTGAACCTTCGGTAGAAACTATCCAATCTGTGAAAACTTCTCACCTCAAAAATATTCTTCGGTGATGGCCAATTCTTGATCAGTTCCACCTTATCTAGATCCATCCTCAACTTATCTGCAGAAATGAAAAACCCCAGATAAATGAGCTCCATATTCATGAATGAGGATTTCTTCATATTTATCAACAGCTTCTCCTACTGTAATTTCCTCATCACTATAGCCAAATGCTTCAGATGTTAAGCCACTGTTTTACTGAAAACTAGTATGTCATCCAAATACACAATGACACATTTTCCGATGAACTCCTTCAGGACTTCGTTCATCAATATCATGAAGGTACTCGGGGCATTTGTTAAGCCAAATGGCATAACAAGCCATTCATACAACCCTTCGTTTGTTTTGAATGATGTCTTCCATTCATCACCTTCTCTCATACGGATTTGATGATAATCGCTTTTCAAATCAATCTTTGAAAAATACTTCGCTCCACTCAAGAAATCCATCAGATCATCCATCCTTGGCAATGGAAATCTGTACTTGATGGTTATCTTGTTAATCACCCTAGAGTCAGTACACATCCTCTAGCCTCCATATTTCTTCGGACTGAGTATTATTGGAACAGCACACAGACTCAAGCTTTCCCTAACCAAACCTTTGTCCAACAAATCCTGGACTTGTCTCTTGACCTCTTCATTCTCTTGCGGCGTCAATCTGTATGCGGCTTTGTTTGGCAAAATAGCTCCTAGTATGAGATCAATATTATGACTCACACTTCTGATCGGTGGCAACGAACGAGGTAGTTCATCCACTACTATATCAGGGAACTCTTCCAGCAGTTCCTGAATCTCTTCTGGTAGATCATCTACCCTTGTGCTGGTCAAAACAATCTTTGGTTTCCTAACCACAATAAACTGTGGTTCTTCTTTCTTCTTAACCTCTGTAAGAAGTTCCTTCCCACTCATGAGAAGTACTGTGTTGCTTACTTTCATTGTCACCTCCTTATCCTTAATTGGAAGCAACATGTGAGTTCTCCCATTCTTCTCCACGGTGTATGTGTTCATTCTCCCATCATGAATCACATTCCTGTCATATTGCCATGGTCTACCCAGAAATAGATGACAAACATCCATGGGAATAACATCACAAAGTATCTTATCATTATATCCTCCTATCTTAAATTCAACTAAACACCGTTTAGTGACAATTACCTGGTGTCCTTTTTGCAGCCACGAAATTCTGTATGGGCTTGGATGATCAATCGTCTCCAGCTCTAGCTTTTCTACCATCTCTATAGAAATGAGATTATCTATGCTACAGCTATCTACAATGACCTTGCATACCCTGTCCTTGGTCTTGCAAGCAATCCAAAAAAGTCTATTTCTTTGGACTGAACTCTCCGCCTCCTTCTTTGGTGTCAAAAGATCTTTTCGCATCATCAGCGATCTTCCGCCTTCAGCGTCTTCCGCCTCAACATACCGCCTATGTGCTTCGACGATGTGAGTTTCTCCACTCTCTTTCTTTTTATCTGGACACTCGTAAGACTTGTGCCCATTATTTCCACATGTGAAGCATGTTATTAATCCACCTATGCCTCTTCCTCTACCTCTAGTACGAGGAAAAGTATTATTATCAACATAATCTCCTCTCTGCTCAGTATGATGTCCTCTCTGTTCAACATATTTCCCTCACTGTGAACTTCCACCTCTCTCAGTTCGAGTCTGAGGTTTCTTCCAGTCTTCCTTGGGCTTCTGATATTTATCTTGGGCAACTGATTTGCCTCTGGCCTGGCTTCTACCTCGACCTCTTTGACTCTGCTATCGGCTCAACTTCTCTTCCACTTTCAGAGCCATATGATAAGCATCTTCCACTGTTTGGATGGTTACCATGCTCATATCATCCTGGATATCATATCTTAGGCCATTCATATATCTGGCTACTTTTTTATCATCGCTCTCCCGACGACCTACCCTGATGTTCAGTTTGTAGAATTCTTCAGTGTATTCTCTCACTGACATCAGCTTCTGTCTCAGGTTCTGCATTCTCCTGAACAGAGTAATTTGGTAATCTCTGGGGATGAATTTTTCTTTCATCTTCGCGATCATTCTATCCCATATCTTGATCTTCTGCTTGCCTTTGCAGCGTCTGTCAGCTTGTAGTCCATCCCACCACAATGCTGCATGTCCCTTCAATCTTGTGACAGCATGCTTGACCTTCTTGTCTTCCTCGACATCTTCATAGTCAAAGTATGTGTCTAGACCTCTAATCCAGTCTAGAAGCTCATTTACATCCAAGTTTCCCTCATAAATTGGAATGTCCATCTTCGCTCTTGCACCCATCCTTGCAATAGCTCTAATCAAGCGTTCGTTTGTAGCATCTTCGGCTGCAACTTCCTCTTCATGTTCAACCTCAATTTCACTTTCAGAATCACTAAGATACCCAGCACTGACTGTACACCTTTTTGTTGTCTCCATGTCTTTGAGTCTAGCTCGTAGATCATGCATCTCTCTCTCCATAGATGGATCATTCATCTGCCTACCTTTTCTTCTCGGCATTTCCCTATCCTCTTGCGGATTGGGTGATTGTCTGTCTCTTCTCCTCGGCGGCATGATGAATCCTCCTCTTCTCTGCTACAGAAAACAAAGAATTACTTCTGGGCTCTGATACCACAACTGATGCAAGATACCAGATATATAAAATATGCAGAACAGGAACGAAATGCTAGAAATAACAGAATAACAGTATAATATCCAGCATAATCTTCACAATACACAGAAATGATATACGAAATAGCAACAGAAATAGCACTTGAACAGAAA
>ML782718.1:490440-512153 GCA_009831015.1 Picea engelmannii
ATCCGCCTTATTCTATTTTATTGAAAGGTCTTATTTAATATTGACCTTTATTACATCCGAATACATTGATCTACCTATGTGTGGGTTAGGACCTTAACAACTGATGCTGACGTACGCTCCCTCCACAACCCGCAGGTCGAAAGGTCCACGTCAACACAGGATCTTTTCTTTACCACCGGCCTGAAGAACTCTAAACTGCTCTTCTATTTCCCTATCGGGAAATCTACACCCACAACAAATTCTCATGGGATCCCCTCTTTGCACTTAGGAGATTGGATTTCGCTCTTTCACGAATCCGTAGGTTGAACATTAGTCTCTTGAATATCTGAAAGCCGAAAACAGTCAACGTTGAACCTGTTTCTCTCTCTCTCCTTCGGACTTCTTCCTATCGTGATTTCGGCACTCGTGATGTCAAGTAACTCGCCTCCTTGACTCCCGAAACCTGATATCCTGAAACTCTGATGCACTCAAGAGCTTTGACCTTTTAACGCCACGTCACTTCTGTTGGGACTTCGAACTTCGCAATATCACGAATCCTAATGCAAAAGTTTCGGAGCTTCACTCCACGAGATCCTGAAACGGTCAATGAACTTTGACTCCGCGATGATAACCTGCCACCTGTCCACCTTGCTGACTCCTCTGGTCCCACACCATCCTTTCAGCCTTCGGGACTTCGCGTTTCACGATATCGCGACTCCCATTGCATAAGTTATGGAACTTCCACCCATGAAACCTCGAAATAGGGATTCACTTACGAATCCAATGGCCCTTGTGGCTTGGATCTACGGTCCTAATCCTCCTGAGCTTAGAACCCTCAGGAATACTTTCCGTATCTCCCCTAATCTTCCCCGAGATCTAACGGCTCACGAAAATTCGCGATTTCTCCTCATAGAATTTCGACCGTCCGTTCCTTCTTGACAATTTCTGTGAATGAACTAAGTGTTCCTACACAAACTTGTCCACCTATGGCGCAAACTTATGACGCCTCCTTAATACTTCTAGTCACAACTTCCCTGCGCTATCCTTCAACGATTTTCGAAGGCTTTACCCTTCCTGAGATTTTCCACGGCTCTCAAGTCCTCAGAAAGAAAAACCTTTGCATGCACTCCTTGTGGAAAACTTTCAAACACCTTCAAGTGTTGAGTTTCCTTCAACCCTACGCACACCTGCAGTAGCAGTCTCTCAATACTTTGCTCAGATTTGCGACTCTGAGACTTTCCTCGGCCTGCACACTCCCTTCACGGCTCCTATATCCCAAATGCACTTCTAGGGGAATGAGAACAAAAGTTATCCTATCTGAACCCTTTGTCAACGCACTTCTTGCAGACAACTTCAACTGCACTCCTTGCAGGAATTCTTGCTCAGATAGAGAAACAATTGAAACTCATTCCTACTTCCTCTCAGACTTCAAACTCAAACATGAAATCATATACACAGCATATAAAGCTACTGTATAATAGGAAGTAAACATTAATGAGCATAGCATTCAACATACATACACAGAGAACAAAGATGACGCCATGAATTTGAATCAAAGATTTTTCTATTAATTCAAATATATGTACATGGGTGTCCTTACACAGCTCTCTGCATGCTCTTGCTCTTCCTTCTCTAACTATATCATGCTAAAGTTACAATACACAATGAGGGTGTCTATATCTCGTTTCCCTCTTACGCTCTAAAACTGTCTAATCTACACATTCAATTCTACCTACTTACATTTAATTTCATAAATGCCTCCATCTACTAAGGATGAGAGCGAATCGCTCAAGGTCTGTTTACATTTTACAAGTGCGCCTTCATTTAATTATCACATTTAAGGTTGGCGCATTAACTTCAAGAAAATTTCAAAATTTCTGCTGGGCTTGTCCAGTTGTCCGGTGTCTCCGCACTGGCTCGCTTGATGTTGGTGATGCTCCTGCATCAGGTCACATCTATGGCTGCCAGAAAATGGATAGCCAAACAAAATTAGGATTAACCATGAACATTATCTCAAACACACTGTGACAGATTTGAATGATGCTAATGAACCATTTACTGCTTCCACTAATTCACTTGAAATGTAGGGAATGAAAACCTTCTTCGGTAATTTCATGGGCGAAACTTCCCCCATCACTGATCCGGAACAACAATCAGAGATCATGACATGTACTCAGTCAACAGCTTTGCCGAATGTACCAAACACTATCGATGAAGTTCAGATATAGACTCTTTACTTCGATGGATCCAAATCCAAAGAAGGAGCTGGTACAGGATGTGTACTCATTGACCCAGCAGGTAATAAAACTTTCATCATCTGTCAATTAGAGTTTGAATGCACTAACAAAACTGTCGAATACAAGGCACTTTTGCAAGGACTCAAGAAATCTGTAGATATGGACATAAAGAACTTAATGGTATTCGGTGATTTGGAAATTCTGGTCGGGCAGGTAAGAAATTCCATACATTGCCTATCACCACACCTGAAAAGTTACCAAACTGAGGTATGGAATCTAATGCACAAATTTTCAGCATTTAACATTAATTCCATTCCTATATTAAGTAATTCTGAGGCTGACTTATTGGCTAACGTCGCTTCTAAACTTTTTCCAGCAGAAGGCCTTTCTCCGAATGCATTTTCGATTGAGTTATTGGTCAGACCATCGATTCCAGACAACATCACTAATTGGAGAGTGTTCGATGATGATCAATAGATCATCATATTTTTGCATATGGAGGACACTTTCCAAGGTGCAATTATCGATGAAGGCACTCATGATGGAAATCTCCGCAATTTCACGATAATATCAGAGCCTAGATCTCTCGAATCAACATTTGATATAGTAAACTCTATTCCTTAATCCATGGTAAGACTATAGAATTTTTATGATTTGCATGATAAATTCAAAAGGTCGGTAAATTGTAAAACAAACAGTTCTTCCTTGACTCCTAAAACAATTAATCTAGGATCTAATGATAATCCACAAAATATCAATGTGGGAATGGGATGCTCCGAGCAAGAACGGTTCTCTTTTATAAAACTTTTTAAAGAATTCAAGGATGTCTTTGCCTGGACATATAATGATTTAAAAACTTTTGACCCTAATATAATACAACATATCATCCCTGTGAAACCCCAGACTCAACCTTTTCAGCAGAAGCTGAGAAAGATGCACCCTAAGTTGGAACCAACTGTCAAGAAAGAACTAAATAAATTATTGAATGAGAAGATAATTTTCCCAGTGAGGCACACACAATGGGTGTCTAATCTAGTTCCTGTAAGAAAGAAAAGTGGCGAAATTCGACTCTGTGTCGATTTTCATAACTTGAACTGAGCGTCTAACAAAGACAATTATCTTGTTCCTCCAATGGAACAAATTCTCTAGCAGGTATCTAGTTCCGAAAGATTATCACTGCTAGATGGTTTTTTGGGATACAACCAGGTCCTCATGTCTCTACCAGACCAGTTAAAAACCACTTTTCATACCCCATGGGGCACTTACGCCTACAGGAAGATGCCTTTTGGGATTATAAATGTCAGGGCCACTTTCCAGAGAGAAATGAATATTGCTTTTTGTGGTCTCATAAATCAATTTGTAGTGCTTTATCTTAATGACGTTACTCTTTTCTCCAAAAACAAGAAAGATCACTTATATCACCTTAGGGTTTCCCTAGAATGATGTCGCAAATACAGCATATCTCTCAACCCTAAGAAGTCGATTTTTGGAGTGGAACAAGGAAAACTTCTCGAGTTCATAGTATCCAGTGACAAAATGATCATCGATCCCAAAATAACTCAAGCCATTGCCAAACTTCCTCCCCCCTCCAAAAACTCTATGCAAACCTTTTTAGGCCAGATTAATTTTGTCAGAAGGTTTGTCCCAAGTTTATTAGAAATGGTAAGGCCATTGCAGAATTTAATTAAAAAGGATGTTCAGTATCGTTGGGGATCATAGGAAAATCAAGCCTTTGATTCCATCAAAAAATCCATATTGGAAGCCCCTTCCTTGATGAGTCATGATTTCTCACAAGACTTCACTCTTTACGCTTTCGCCTCTAATCGATCTTATACTATTGTGTTGACCCAAAAGAACGCTGAAAGCAATGAAATCCCCATTTCCTTCATGATCTTAGCCTTCAAAGGCTCAAATAGTAACTACCCGGCTGTAGATCAACAGGCTTATGCAGTTTTCAAAGCAGTGAAACATTTCCGATCATATTTGTTGAAATCCAAAACTTAAGTCGTTGTGCCTTATTCTATTGTTAGGAACTTGTAAGTACAAAAGGAATTGGATGAAAAACGAGCAAACTAGATGACATTATTACAAGAGTATGACCTCGAAATAACCCCTACACAAATTTTCAAAGGTCAAGGCCTATGCAAACTAGTGGCTGATTCAATTGAAGAACAACAAAGTCAGAATAATGTCTCAACTATAAATCAGCATAATGAAAGTCAGATCTGTTGTACACAAGGTGTTGCTAATTCTTTGTTTGATGATATTAAGTTTTATTTAACACATGGTTCTTCTCCTCGCCATCTCGATCCAAAAAAGAGAAGAGCATTAAGACTAAAATATGCACCTTTCCAGTTGGTAAATGACGTATTATTCTGTAAGAACTTTGATAATGTTCTCATGCGTTGTTTGGAAAGAGACAAAGCAGAGAAAGTATTATTTGAACTGCATGCAGGTGTAGCTGGTGGGAACTTCAGTGGAGACAGCATTGCTCACAAGGTATTAAGAGTTGGGTACTATTGGCCCACATTGTTCAAATATGCCCATGTGTTATGTTGTAAATGCATAATCTTCCAAAAGGCTGTTGGACGAGTAAAAAAGGTAGCGTTCCCTTTGCAACCTGTCTCAGTGGATTCACCTTTTCAGCAGTGGGGTATCGACATCATAGGGCCAATTAACCCCACTTCCTCACAACAGCATAAATACATCATTACAACAATGGATTATTTTACCAGATGGTCCGAGGCTACACCGCTGAAAGTGGTCTAAAATACTTGAAGGGAACTCAAGATTTTGGACTCAAGGATTCTAAGGTGGATGACTTCAACTTGATTGGATATTCTAATTCAAAATTTGATTAGGATACAAAAAATGAAGTGTCAACTTCATGCTATCTCATGAGTCTTGGACAAGCAACTATCTCCTAGAGATCACACAAATAATCAGTTCCAACAGATTCCACAATAGAGGTAGAATATGTGGCATTTTCAGAAGCAACAAAGGAGATTTTGTGGCTTGGGAAAATACTTGAATATTTACAGGAGAAATAGGTGAATTCTACTTCTCTTTTGGTTGACAATACTTCTACAATCTAGTTCGCCAAGAATTCTGGATTCCATGATTGAAACAAGCACATCTACAAAAAGTACCATCTGATTCAATATTATGTAGAGGCCAAGACTATTTAATGTTCATTTGAGACATTGTTCCTAAAATGAGAAAATCACGGACATCACCAAGGCAAAGAGAAAAGTTTGAAAAGTTCATAATGATGTTTTGACTCACAAACACCCCTTCAGGTTATTAGGGGAATATTAGATACCTGATCCTTAGGGATTGAGGTACATTGTAAATATTAAACTAGGAGAAATATGAAGAGTCATAGGTGAATAGGAAGAGTCATTTGAACCTCTTGAAAGATCAGACCAAAGGTCACTTCCTATTGTACATATGCATGATATAAGTTAATAGGCATTGCACATATGAATGATTATTTCTAGCTAATTTAACTCCCAAATTAACATATAATTGAAATATTCTTTCAAAACGTTGTTACTATCATATGATAATGTGTCTATCTTAAAAAAAAACACCTTCGTGTATTTATATAAGCATTATTAAATTATTGAATAAATCAACCAAAACCAAAATCATTATGATATGTGAAAACAAAATCAACTCTTCTATTTATTAACATGGTATCAAAACCTAATGTACTCTCCCACATAAAAGGTATACATGATCATGGTTTTTTTTTACACGTTAATGTTAATCCTTTGTAAATTTAAAATTAATGGAGGAGAGTATATTATTTCTGCTGTGATTTCTTTCTTTGTGTGTTATGCTACCTGTCTTCATGGATTTGGCATGTCTTAATTATGGGGAAAATGTGTTTAACAATAGTTTAAAGATTTTGAATATTATTTGAAAGATTTTGATTAATATATTTAGTATTTATTAAAATTGATACAAAAATATTAATATTATGTAAAATGTGATCAAACTTATGAAAATATTAATAGTATGTAAAATGGGATAAACTTATGAATGCATGGACCTGCCGTGTAATATAAAATGTTTATCATTTTACATAAAAACTTAAGCTGGGATACAATTACTTCATCATTTTACATAAAAACGTAAACTGGGATACAATTACTTTATCATTTGTTTATCTTTTGATTTTCTTTGGTTACTAAAAATAAAGAAATTCCTTCCTTACGAAATGATGTAGTTTAAAAAAATATTAAATTCGTCATAAAAATATCATTTAGAAAAAAAAGGTGTTTCACTATGTAATTCATTCAAGTGAAAGCTTCCACAATCATAATCATGGCATCGAAGCACTTAAAGCCTTTGAAAGCGTTCCAGGTTTTATTAATTTCGTGATTTTTTTAATTGGATGTAAAATTGGATTTCAATAATTATGAATTTCAATTTTGCATTAATTGGAGATTATAAATTTATTTAAATATTTATAATTTCAAAATTAATATAGACGAATTCGATCACCCTATATCAAACGCTATATTAAAACATTTATTTCTTATTAATTCATTTCATTCTTTGAAATAAAGAAATTCCCCTACGGAATGATGCCATTTTAAAACATTTATTTCTTATTTCATTCATTTGATTCTTTGTAATAAAGAAACTTCCCTACAAAAACCCCTACATGGAGTTTGGTCTCATCATCCCAAATATTATTGAGGGAGAAGTATTGTTCCATTTGAGAGACCCACCCTATGCGGTTGGATCCATCAAATTTATGCATGTTAACTTTGGGCACCTTATTCCAAGAGTGTGGAGAACCCCAAGGGGAGTGGGAGGAATGAGTATGCTCATAATGAGAATGTTGAGGGTCCTCTTCATTGGTCTCTACTTGCTTTCCTTTCATGAATGGTTGCATGGCATCCCCAAAGGACTTCTTGGATTGTTGCAGGGATGGAGTCATTGATTGTTGTTTGTATGGTATTGTGGATGGAGTCCATTCACAATTCTAAGTTGGATAGCCTAGTATCGTTGTCTTCTTGGGTCTGAACTCGGGTGGTTGGCATGATTGCGGATTATATAGTAGATGAGGTGTCAAGATGGAAATTGGGACCACAAAAAGTGAGATGTATCAGGGTGATCAAGACAAAGATAGGATTCCAAGGGGATAGGTGTAAGATAAGGGTGTCTCGGAAAGGGGTGGGACCATGGAGAAAAAAAAGGCTTAAAAGTGAAGGATACCAACGCGATCAGAATGAAGAGAGGAATGCAATGGAATAGGTTACAAATAAGGGTGTTGACAAGCCCAATCCTTTTTTTTTAATACTCCGATGAAGTTAAACTCTGATCTGAATAATATTGTAGTGACGCAATGACCAAATTCTTAACAAGAAGAAATGTGTAGGAATTTCGCAACCAGAATGCAGGAGACACAATTGCACGACAATAGATCTTGTCAGTTCTGTTGATTTTTTCGTGCCAAGGGTTAAGGTATTCAAGGGTTCTACAGACAAGGGTTTTCCCTGTACTATAGCTCTCTAATATACATGTGGGGTCCAACAATAGTACTCGTCCGAATATCTAAGGGCACCAACTAAGGAGGATCGACTGTACTCTTAGTTGTACTACCCGATTTCCCAAGTACTAGAGAGTATCTTCTGAGTGTTGTTATCAGTGACACTATAGCTCAGACAGTCGATCAATTTATCTATGGAGGGCTTTAGGATGCCTAGGCCAATCCGTATATAGGTGTTGTCTGATGTGCTACCACTCAAGGGGGTACCAACAATGGTTACAAGGGTGGCCAAAAGATGTGTGCTTAAAAACCACGTGTACTTCTTGCATGTATGACTCCCCAAATGTGTAGGAATTTCGCAACTAGAATGCAGGAGACACAATTGCACGTCAATAGATCTTGTCGATTTTGTTGATTTTTCCGTCTCAAGGGTTAAGGTATTCAAGGGTTCCTAAGACAAGGGTTTTCCCTATGCTATATCTCTCTAATATACATGTGGGGTCCAACAATAGTACTCGTATCAATATCTGAGGGCACCAACTAAGGAGGCTAAATTGTACCCTTATTTGTACTACCCGATTACCCATGTACTAGAGATAATCTTCCCGAGTACTATTCTCGGTGACACTATAGCAGTCAGGCGGTCGATCAGTTAATCTATGGAGGGCTTCAGGATGCCTAGGTCGATCCGTATATAGGTGTTTTCTGATGCGCTACCACTCGAAGGGGTACCAAAAGTGGTTACAAGGGTGGCCAACAGATGTGCGCATAAAAACCACTTGTATTTATTCTGTGTATGACTCACCAAATGTGGGTTTATGCACGTAACAACATATCTCTATAGCTTAAAGACGTCGAAATGTGTCTCTACCCTAAAAAAACATTACCCCATAAGTCGTGCCCTCTAAAGAGCTCTGATACCACTTGCAATATTCCAGATATAATATAATATGCAGAACAAAAATATTGAGCAAGCAATAGAAAAACAACAATGATATATTTAGAATAATATCAGAATAATACCAGAATAACACTAGAAAGAGAACCTTTATTAATGATAACAATGTTCACTTGCCTCTTCAAGGGGGAAACCTCCAGCAGAGTAGAGCTCTATTACAATAATATCCAAGAAAAAAATATACAATGCCTCCTACTCTTATTTATACTAATTCTACCTTCTAAGGAAACTTCTAGAGGAAGATCTTTCTAGAAGTGGAAGCTTCTATTAGGTCTTCTTACATTGACTTATTCTCCTTTATTTATTAGGCATTATTAACTAATGTCAGCCTTTATGACATAGAAAACATATTCTATTAACTAGTGACCCATGGAGAGGGGTTAGGATCAGATCCTAACAGAAGTAGTGGATTGTAGGACTATATGAAACAGGGATCATGAACCTGCTATAGATTCCCCACTTTGGGATGGGAAAATATGTAAATGCTTGTGTGAAACAACTATTGGCACTAGTACATGGATGCATCTTATGGATGGAGATACTTGTACCAATAGATGTGGACTTAATTGTAGAGATCAAAGGTCTACCAACAAATGAAGAAAAATCAGAGCACTACCTGGATGACAAGAAAACAAAACAATATTTAGCAGGGGAGATGAAGAATAAATATGGCACTGAGAGAGGGTCCCAAGGAATAATCATTAACTGAATCAGTGAACTAGAAATGAGGTTGGTGACAAAATTTATGGCATGTAAACTTTTGAGGAAGTGTCACAAGGAGTGGTGACAATTGAGGTATTATGTCACAGGAGAAGTGCATTGAGCCATGAAGGATTGGTCTGAAGAATGGAAGGTGCCAGTAACTCCAAAGAAGGTACCAAAAGATAAGAAACAAGTAGAGGTTGGAACTTCAAAGAAGACAACTAGCTTAATAGCCAATATAAGGAGGGAAACAAAGCACGCCAAAGAAACAGGGGGTAGTACAGCCACTCAAAATCCAAGGCAGAAGAATACTATTCCAAAGACTACAACGTAAGAGAAGGAACACACAATAGAACCAAATGGAGGATGCAGAAAGATACAAGTCTTCATATACTAGAGGAAATAGGAGGTGGAGATCTCCGAAATATGGATATACCAGTGACAACTGCATAGACATAAACATTGCCAATTAAAAGGACAATATTGCAGTCAGCAGGTCAGCACAAGAAGATGAAGATTCATAAGGGCATTCCTGAGCTTACAATTACTAAGGATGATGTAGAGTTAGTCATATATAAAGTGTAGGATCAAACAACAGAAGCATGGTATGATGTTGAGAAGAAAAAGAAGGAGAAAATCCAGAAATTGGCATAGGTCAAGGATACATTGGAACAATTGCAACTCACTATAGCGTAGAAGAAAGAACAGGAGCTAAAAAAACAAAATGTGAAGGAAAGAATAGTTCCAGAACATGAGACATTACAAATCATAGGTATGGGAACAAATTTTTTTGTATCACTCAGGGAATGTTGCAAGTGGATGAGAATACAGTGTAGAATCCATTAAAGGACATTGATCATTTGGATTTGGCATTTCCCAAGGTTCTAACGAAGGCACTATACAAAATTCAAATAAGTGTCACGTAATAAATTCAATCGAGGTCCGGTGCATATGCTACACATTTACAATTGTACAATGAAGTAAAGAAGACAAGGGAGATGACACTTAACCAGGTGCATTTTGAGAGGGAATAAGCAAAGAAATGCACTGGAAGATTAGAGTTGTACCTGGAAGAAGTGTTCAAAACTATTCCCGATAGCACGCAAGAAGGGAACATACCAACAGAGGAGAGGATTTAAAAAATAGTGTAGGCTATGGAGAATTACAGGAGCCACGTTACAAAGTTGACATAACTCCTTGCAACACCTAACACTCCAACAGAAGTATGGAAAAAAAGGGAGTAGGAGGATATAGGTCATCCATAATGCATTGTGCAGATGATTCAGGAAATCACAGAGATATATAATAAGAGCGCCTAGTTATGGATGAATATTCAAGAGGATGAGAAACTGCAGGAGTTAGACAAGAAATAAGAAGGGGTAAATACTACAGTGCAAGAACTAAATCAGAGGCAGAAAGTGATGACAATATCAGAAAGGTTCAAAAGTTCCCAGGAGTTGAAGAACTTGTAGGAATAGTTGAAGACTATACAAACAGAAAAGAAATCAAGAAAGGTGTAGTTGGAACCACTACAAGGAGTAGAACAAAGGCTAACAGATATTGACACAACAAAGGGTCAGATTGAGAAAGTTGGATTGGAGAGTGAAGAATTGTTGAAGGAGCATATTACTGCATAAATTTTGGAGACTGTAGCAAAGAAGAGTGTGGAAGTAAAATATCAAGTTCAAGAGGTTTCAAGTAGGTTCCAGGAGCTATAGAAGTCATTATAGGAAGCAAACACTACCTTAGTGGTTCAGGATGATCCACAGGTGAGTATTGGGGCTTGTTGGGGCATGAAATTTTGGTGAAAAACGTGGTAATTTATGATGGCAGTTAGAAAATGGACTACAAAAGGAGCGTGTGCCAAAAAATAGGGAAAAACAACACCAGGAAACGAGGAAGGTCAAAGGAAGGAAGAAGGACGCAGATCGATGAGGAAAATGGTTGGATTATGAACCAACTACGCTCAAGGAGTTAGAAGGTGGACAAACCTAATCCACTTAGGGTTAGTGGGTTAGGGTTTTGGTCATTTTGTAATGGGTTTTAACCCATTTTTGTAATATAAATAGATGGTAGTGAGATTGCTAGAGGATGAGCTAATGTGGAGAGATCTTAGAGCTAGTTTTGGAGTCAAAGTCATTTTTGAGAGACAGAGAGATGAATTGTAATTGAGGGTAAGGTCGCAAGCCGTGGAGCTTGGTGCGATATTTCCAACCTCATATATCTATGCACCTCATATGCACTTCTTATGTAATGTGCAACGCTATAAACTTGATAAAGAATAATAAAAAGAGGAATTCTAGTTCTTTGTGGATGTATCCCAGGGGGGTGAACCATGGTAAAAATTTGTTTCTATGTGTGGAAAAGTTGTCTTATTTCTTGCAGTTACTTAATTATGATGAATGAATGAATCTGGTAGAAGTAAAATGTAGTGCGCACTAGAATAGCTATGATATTTACTGCAAAATGAATCTCAGTGAATGCAAATGGTTATAGAATGGTAGATATGGATAACATGATGTGTTAGAATAATATATTTGATGCATGTTGAGGTAGAAAAAATGTTTGACATCCCCACAAAAGTCACTCATAAGCCATCTTAGGTGAGACTTCATTTTTCACTTTGTGCGTAGTTTTTCCTGCTTGTTTCCAGAAGGATCGATGGTTTATAGGGTTTTGTTGGAAACCTAAAGTAGAACTAGGGTTAGCCCAAACAAATCCAACAAAGTTCCAACCACATCATCAGAACATGAAGTTCGTTTGTATGATGTGATTAATAATATTGAAAGGTTGAGCCTTCATGGAAATGCAACAACATCTCAATCAATGGAGCAACCTGGACCATCTCATAAAGGTCCACCAAAGCGGCTCATAAATACACTTGACAGTGTTCATCTTGATGAGGTTCAAAAGACAAGAACCAAAATTTCTATAAGAAAAGATGGAGGTGCTGTAGATAATTCAAATTTAGGTAATGTACAGATCATATGGATCTTTCATATGGCCCTGAATTAAATTTATCTAAATTTGAACCAACTTCCTTTAAAGAAACTACTTGTCATGATGACTAGAAAGAAGCAATGTAGAAGGATTATGATTCTCTCACCAAGAATGGGACATGGAATTTGGTGGACCCTCCATTCGGAACCAAACCAATTGGATGCATGTGGGTCTTCAAGAATAAGTATAAATCAGATGGCTCACTTGACAAGCACAAAGAAAGGCCCAGGGAAAAATGATTTACACAGAAAGAAGGCGTTCATTATGAGGAGACTCNCCCCCCCCCCCCCCCCGCATCCCATAAATAAAACATGAATAAAGGAAAGTGGCACCCTTGGAGTACGTAGTGCATCTTGAAGGGCATGCCACGATTTTAATAAAGGTGAGTCAATGAACCTAGATGCCTAGAAAATAATAATTGTTTTGACATGGTCGACCTTAAAACAACTATTAAATAACAATTATTTATTAATTATAAAATCCCCTTAAAAATTCTAAGCCTAGTTAAAAATTAAGCCTAAGTCTTATAGGGTAAGAAGACTAAAAAACTAAATAATAAATTAATAAAAGGGGAATGAAGAAAAATCAAGTTAAGAATTAAAAAGGACAAAAGTTTTATCTAAAGATTTAATTATACGGTTATGTGCAAGTAATACTAAATTGGAAATTAGGTTAAGAAATGAAAGAAATAGAAAAATAAGGTGTAAGCATAGAGAGGAATCTAGAGTCCAGTAAACTAGAGAAGAATCCCATTTTTAACTCCACACAAAATTAGAAAGGTGTCAGTCTTAAATTCTGAATAAAGGAATAAAATACAACAAGGAGTGATTTAAGGAGCGCTTTTAGGCGATGTGAGGGAAAACAAATTTTAATTAATTTAACTTTTGAAATTTTTCCTTGTGCATCTATTGAGAGGGTGACAAGTGTACAAAGGAAAAAAAGTTCTAAATTTTTTTAATTAAAATGTGAATTAAAATGTGCAAAGGGATTGTGTCTTGGAAAAACTTCTATAAAGAAACTAGTAAGAAGGGAAGGAGGATCATGACTGGTATGCGTAAGGTTATGATGTCAAAAAAATTTTGAATGACTTTTCTTGTGGGAGTTGGGATATCCAACTCAAAGAAGAGAGTGGTAGCTCGACCTTGCGAGGCGAGATGGGAGCTAGATTTTTCTCTGGTTTTGCGTGTGTGGTCCATTTATGGCTCGAGGGGCTAAGGGGGAAGAATAGTACCCCTAGCGTTGTCTAGGAGGTACCAGTGAGATCTCAACGATTAGCAAGCAGGGGAAAGGAGGAATGCCAGCTGCCGAAGAACATCAATAATCCTTTTCATTGGTTACGATAATCACGTTTATTATTGTAATTGTATTGAGCTAAAAATTGTGTAATGGATTTCTCATATTAGTTGGGCAAGTTTGCTTGATGTTGTTAGTTGCGATAAATTTAGATGGATTTCCATTCTTTGATTATTAGAATTTTCAATCGATGTCTCCCTTCCAAACCCCTTTCTCCAAGAGTAAAGAATGTAATCGTTGATTAATATTTTGTTTTCTCCCCGACGAACCCCTGCTCTAAATTTGAAGGATTGGTTCTCTGAATATTTATTTTCATTTTTCTCTACGTTGATGAAAGTGGCATGGCTCTACGTCCTCTTGCCTTGCTCAAATTTTAATTTCGTTTTATCTCTTCTCCCTAAAGGAAATTCTCCCATCTTCCCTTGTCACTCGACATTCTACCCTCTGAATTCGTAAAATCGTAGGCTTGGTTTTCATGGCTTTCCACTATGGGTAAATTTCAACATTTTTTCTTTTCACTTCAATTCCTTTCCCAATACAAAAAAGAAATAAAATTTTTATGGTTCTCTGCATTTTCAATCCTTCCTCTCCAAATTTCGTAGAGCTCACAACTAATTCCCCTCAACAAAATCACAATATATCTCTACATTTTTCTCAACGAATTATTCATTCCCAACGAACAACAATTCTTCCTCTACATTTGCTTCCCTTCTGCATTATTTTTGGATTAAACGTCTTTTTATATTTACTCTTCTTGGATTTTTATTGAGCAGTTTGTGAAGAATGAAAACTTCAATTTTGCTTGCACTATGTTGTCAGTTAAGCTTGTGCGTTGAGCAGTTAGAGTCAATGTTGTCATTTTTTGTTTATTGTGGGCTTTGCTCTATGAGTGAGAGGCCCAGGGCACTTCCCCCATCCCTCTCTCTTCACACGGTGAAGAGCTTCATTGTTCCTTGCAAAAACTCCGTGCTTTTAACCCAACGAAATTGGGGTGTACCTCCTAGTATTCAAAACGTTTTCTTCTCTACAGAATCCGTGCTTCCTCCCAACAAATTCGGGGGTGCATCTCCTGGTATTCAAAACATTTTCTTCTTTGCAGAAATCATGCTTCCTCCCAACGAATTTGGGGATGCATCTCCCAGTCTTCAAATGTTTTTCTTCTCGGAAAAAATTGTGATTCCACCCAATGATTTTGGGTTGTATCTCCTAGTATTATGAGAGTGTTTTATCCTCTGGGAATTCATGTATCCACCCCACAATTTGTGTGTCCATTCCCAATGAATTTACTCTTGTTACCACAATGAATTCACAACCACTTTCGACTCTGCGTTGCACAGGCGTGTTCCTCAATGGTTTTTCCTTTTTTTAAGCATCGATTTAGTCTCCCTAGACAACGTTGTTTTAATTCTTCATTCTTTTTTAAATGCCACCTGCGTGCTCAATGGTTTATGCCTTCTAATCATCCTTGTGACGGGGTAATTGAAATCTGATGTATTGTTTGTTAATTGTTCAACCTAAAGGTTTATTAAATGATCAATTAAATGTTTATTAATTGTTCCTTTAGGTGCTTATTATTATGTGTAATAAGTTATGTGGTTTATATGGTCGATTAAAATGTATTGAGCCCTAATTAATAAAATTTTATTCATATTTTTTTTAATTTTAAGACTATGGGACTTGAATTTCAATTAATAAAATGGTATCCATATTTTATTCAAAATTTGTACTATTTGATTTATGGCCATACATCCTTCAACACTATGGTTATTGTATTGATGCCTTTTTCATTTTCTAATGCTATGTGGCTTGGTCAATCCACCTTTATCACATATTTTAGTTAGTCTTCCACTTTAATAACATATTACAACAAGTAGGCTTTTTGGGATGTCGATGGTTGGCTGCACGCTGAAACCCTAGAGCCTCTTTCTCACGCTACAGCTGCGCCATGTCCACTCAGGGAGGAGGGGGCCTCCAACCCCCCCCCTCTCTTACCGTCGCATTCTGCAAACTCATTGAAGCTTGCGAAAACAAGCACCAGACTGACACCCCTCCAAGCTTCGTAAAGAAAGTCGATTCAATTCCTGAGGTTGAACTCCCACTGGATCAGCCTATGAAGGTCGCGTTATCCCTTTCAGAGTGAGGACTGGTAGGGAAATTCATGGGACTCTGGCCCTCATCCCGATCCATGGACAACTGGATACAAAGGAATTGGTGACCACTGATAAAGAATAGTGTAACCTACTACGCAGTCGGAAGGGGGTTTTTTATCTTTGAGTTTATTTCCCAGGAGGACAGAGATCTCATTTTTAGGAACGACCCGAATTTCATGGGCACCCAAGGGCTGTATCTAAATCCTTGGACACCAAGCTTCGATCTAGCCTCAGAAGTCCCCAAAGATGTCCCAGTCTGGGTCAGATTTCTGAACCTACCAATCCACTGCTAGAATCCCTCCTCACTTTAGGTGATAGGTAAAGGGTTGGGCCATTACATAGACAGAGCGGATCTGAAGGATCAATACTCCTGCACACAAATCTGTGTGGAAGTAGATCTAGAGGTAGGCCTTCCAGAATCTTTAAAGCTAAAAGTAGGAAACTGGTTCCACTATCAGAAACTGGATTATGAGCAACTTTCGTTCAAGTGTAGGGGATGTCATGAATACGGCCATTTCATGAGAAGTTGCCCTAAAGCTCAAGCAGCGGAAAAGGCAGGACAAGAAGGTTGGCAACAACCAAGAAGAGGACGAACCAGATTCAAATCCAAAGGCCAAGGAATGGAAAGAGGAAGCCCGACCAAAAGCAAAGACCGAGGCAATAAGGATGACAAAGGAGAAGAAAACTCATTCAGGATACTAGTTCAAGATGAACCAGAAGGAAAAGGAGAAGAGAATGGGCAGGAGGAGATCCAAACACAAGAAACAAATGGAAACCAGATCCAGGAAGTCGAAGGGAACCAAGGATCGATAGAAGAATAAGAACAATGAATCTCCTCCCTAATAAAGGAGGCAAGCCCCAGAATAGAGGAAGGGGAAGTATCATCAGAAAGTGAGGAAGAAGGTCCCACAAATATTAGAGCTACACCAAAGAAAACAGGAAGAGGCAGAAAATCTAAAAAATAAGAAAGAGATAAAGAAACCTATAGAGATGTCCTAAAAGGATCACATCCAACAATCAGGCAGTTGATAAGTGTAAGGCAAATAAGGAAGCACTCCAAGGCCCCACAAGGAGGCCAACCCCCCCCCAATGACACTAATGAAAATAACCTCCTGGAACTGTAGAGTTTTCGGAGGAAAAAAAAAGGAAGAAGCACTAAAGGACATCATAAGAACCTTGAAAACAGATGTAATACTACTTCAAGAGACCAAAATGGATAGCCAAGCGCTACTCAAAACAATGCAGGTAGTTTGGAGAAATAGCCAAGGAACCGCAAAAAATGCAAGAGGAGCCTCAGGAGGGTTAGGCACCATGTGGAACACAAACAAATTCAAACTGATAAGCGCAGACTCGACCATGCACTGGATCCACACCAAACTCCTACACAAAGCCACAGATAGACTGGTAATCCTTTTTAATATTTATGTTCCACAAATTCTATTGGAAAAGAAGTAGTGTTGGGAGACGCTGAAAGACTATTTACAACATAATGATTTAGATAATATCGTCCTAGGGGGGGACCTTAATGTGACCCTAGCTCAAGGGGAAAATAAAGGAGGCTCTATAGTGAGAGATCTAGCAAGAGAGTGGGTGGAAGATCTAATGTCAGACTGGGATCTTGAAGACGTCAAGCCTACCAAAGGAAGATACACATGGTCAAACAAAAGGGTTGGTATGGGGCATATAGCCACCAGATTGGACAGATTCCTAGTACAAAGTTCCTACCTGCTGTTAGGCCTCAATACCGCCTCAACAATCCTTTTCCATTGTTTCTAAGACCACAAACCAATCCTCCTAGAAATTTTAAGCGACAATTCTTAGGGGCCCATTCCTTTCAGATTCAACCCAGCCTGTATCCAAGACAAAGGCTTGAAGAAATTAGTGACCACGGTATGGAATGGCAAAGTAAAAGGCTCAGCCTTCTATGTGAGGGAAGAAAAGATAAGAAGATTAAAGACAACCCTCAAAGCGTGGGAAAAAGGACAGCCAAGCCCAGCGAAAGCTCGGGAAGAAATTCAAAAGCAATTAGAAACACACCAGCTAGAAATGGAAAATAAAGAAGTCACCCAAGAATGCCTTCAAAAAGAAGACTCTCTGCAACGACATTGGCACAAAGCTTATAGGGAGGAAGAGAATTACTGGAGACAGAAGTCCAGAAGTCTTTGGTTGGAAGCTAGGGACAAAAACACAAGCTTCTTTCACAAGCAAGCTGAAGCCATAAAGCACTTTAAAAATGTAACAGAAATACAAAGCCAGAACCAAACAATCACAGACCCAGAACAAATAAAAGAATAAGTAGTGGCAACCTTCGAGACCCTCTACACAGAGCCGCAAAGGACTGAGATAGACCCCAAGAATTACCCACTTTGTCTCATCCCAAATCTCATAGAGGAATATATTAACATTAGGCTAACCAAAGAAGTCTCACAACAAGAAATAAAGGAGGCACTGGATCAGATGAGCATGGACAAGGCCCCAGGACCGGATGGATTCACAACTCGATTCTATCAGCACTCCTGGGACACAATAAAATCAGACCTAACAAAGATGGTCCGGAAGTCCCAATTAAGCAGGAAATTGGGAGGGGGAATGGACTCTTCCTTTCTAGCGCTGATCCCAAAATAGAAAGGAGTAGCCAACTTCAGTAGATTCCGACCGATCTCCCTTTGCAACACCAGCTACAAAATCCTTACAAAGGTCATAGCCAACATAATCAAAGAAATTCTACCCCAAATTATCCCAGAGAACCAAGGAGGGTTCATCAAAGGTAGGCACATAATTGACAATATAATCCTGGTTCAAGAGGCCCTTCATTCAAGCATCCGGTGAAAGGACAAATGTATGATAATCAAACTGGACCTAGCAAATGCTTTTGATAGAGTTAGACATAGTTTTTTATTCAAGGCAATGGAACAATTTGGATTCTCTCCAAACTTTGTAAGTTGGATCCAGGCTTGTATTGGCCATCCATGGATAGCCCCTCTTGTGAATGGAAAGGTCACAAAGTTCTTTCAGGAAACTAGGGGGCTGAGGCAAGGTTGCCCCCTCTCTCCCCTCCTTTATGCAATTCAGGCCTCAGTTTTAATCTTTCAATTGGAACACTCCCAGAACCACAACAGCCTATATGGACTAAGAATAACGCTAGGAGTAAAGGACATAAACCATACCCAGTTCGTAGATGACACCCTGCTCTTGGGAGGAGCGAGCCAACAAATAGCAAGAAAATTCAAGTCTGGATTGGAAAAGTTCACTGAAATCTCAAGCAACATTATAAGCTACACCAAAAGAAAATTCTATGGATGGAATGTAACGCCAAAAGAAATGTTGGGAATCGCCAAGACTCTGGAAATTTAAGGGACTACCAAATGGGAGGCCTTCAAATATCTTGGAGTTCTAATCTTTAAAGCTGCCTCAAGAGTCTCCCATTGGACTCTGTTGATTGAAAAAATAAAGAACAAGATTTCATCCTGGGGAGTGCAATGGTTAACTCTAGCAGGAAAAGTGGTTCTCATCAAGGCAGTTTTGGCTAACATCCCAATTTACCAGAGCTCTATGCTCCTAGCCCCTAATTCCATCATTCAGAAAAATGAAACCATGCAAAGAAGGTTCCTATGGGAAGGGGGTAAACAAACAGGATGGAAGCTTCACCTCATAAGCTGGGAGAAAATCTCTAGACCTATCCTGGAAGGGGGACTCAACTTCAAAAATGTGTTGATGCAAAATCTAGCACTTGGGGTAAAGATACTCTGGAATCTAATAATAGGGAAGCCAACATGGAGCAAAAAAGCACTTTGGAAAAAGTACTTCAAGAGCCCAAGGAATGATGTTTATATCGCCCAAGTTCGGAGAAAAGAGGTTGCACTATCTTTGCCCTCTGTCAAAAGTCAATGCCACATTTCAAAGCTAATATTACTTGGATGCCGAAGAATGGGAAAAAAACCAAAATCTGGCAGGACTCAATCATGGGAGACACCTCTATTGAATCGAGCCAGGACTTGACACGACTCTGAATTTGGATGGAAACTCAAAGACAATCTTCTCTTTGGGACATCTCCACCTGGGGGAATGACTAGAATGGAATGTGGCAGGGCTGGGAAATAGACAACCTCCCACATGGTCTGGCAGAGGAATGGGAAGAAATGAAGCTCTTCCTACAAGGAAAATCCCCATTAAAGAAAAGGGGAAAAGACAAATGAGGTTGGGGAACGAATGCAAGAGCCTATACAATGGCAATAGGATACCACCTTTTAAAATCCATCCCAAATGCCCCTCCTAATACAGGAATCTGGAAAGCGATTTGGAGCTCCAAAACCGTCCCTAAAATAGACATGTTCGTCTGGACACTGGCTCAAAAAAGTATTCTAATGGGAGAAAATATTAGGAAAAGGGGTTGGGAAGGCCCCTATAGGTGCCCACTCTGTAGTAAGTCAGAAGAAACAATAGACCATCTCCTCATTAATTGTGAATTCTCCAAGGAAGTCTGGAGAAGAGAAATGGGATTGCAAAGTGAAGTAGATATCCCTGCTGATACAAGTAGCCTACTCCAAGACTAGGCCTCCAACTTCCCGTTTCATACAAAAAAAAGCAACCAGAACTTGGCTCTATGGAAAATACTTCCCAAGTTTACTCTATAGGGTTTATGGCTGGAAAAAAATAACAAACTCTTCAGAGAAAGCAAAAGAACCCTTGGACAAGTAGCAACCAAAATCCAAGCCTCCATGGGGGAAAGTGTCCCTTACCAAAATCAGTTCAAGCGATCCAGAGTACTAGGGGAGGAAAATGAACAATGGATGACCCAGTTTAAGATCCAAAGCATCGCTAAGGATAATTCCCCTCCTAAGGATAAGTTCCCTTGAGAACTCAGAGAAAACGAACAAGAATTTGATAATTGGAAAGCAAAGGAGAAAAACCACATTTTGTTCTTTGATGGAGCCTATAAAGGAAACCCAGGCCTAGCAGGAGGAGGTGGGGTAATTGAAAGTCCAAATGGCACAAATCTTCTGAGATTCGCTTGGGGACTAGGAGCTAAAACCAATAACCGAGCCGAAGCCCTAGCACTATGGCAAGCACTTAACCAAGCAATCAGCAGTAACATTCAAGAGCTAGTAATAGTCGGGGACTCCAGGGTAGTAATTAAAGCTTTGATCCACCACTCTTCTCTTCAAAACACAAAACTGAATAATCTGTTGGACAAGATACACCTTCTCCTGAGAAAACTCCGGAAGTTCAAAATTTATCACGTTCTGCGGAAGTTAAATGGAACCATGAGGCAAATAATGGAGCCTGCCTCAAAGCGGGGGTCATGCACCTAAATGGAACCATGATCAAAGCAGATGTCCCATGAGTCAAGGAAAAGAGACCACGGATTTGTAAACACATGTAATGGAAATGAAAAATAGAGGGGGATGGGATGAGCCAGATTCAAATCCAAAGGCCCAAGAATGGAAAGAGGAAGCCCGACCAAAAGAAAAGACTGAGGCAATAAGGATAACAAAGGAGAAGAAAACTCATTCAATATACTAGTTCAAGATGAACCGGAAGGAAAAGGAGAAGAGAATGGGCAAGAGGAGATCCAAATGAAAGAAACAAATGGAAACCAGATCCAGGAAGTTGAAGGGAACCAAGGATTGATAGAAGAATAAGAACAATGAATCTCCTCCCCAATAAAAGAAGAAAGCCCTGAAATAGAGGAAGGGGAAGTATCATTAGAAAGTGAGGAAGAAGATCCCACAAATATTAGAGCTACACCAAAGAAAACAGGAAGAGGCAGAAAATCTAAAAAAGAAGAAAGAGATAAAGAAACCTATAGAGATGTCTTAAAAGGATCACAACCAACAATCAGGAAGCTGATAAGTGTAAGGAAAACAAGGAAGCACTCCAAGCCCCCC
>ML782718.1:512235-529109 GCA_009831015.1 Picea engelmannii
GAACTGTAGAGGTTTCGGAAGAAAAAAAAAGGAAGAAGCACTAAAGGACATCATAAGAACCTTGAAAACAGATGTAATACTACTTCAAGAGACCAAAATGGATAGCCAAGCGCAGCTCAAAAAAATGCAGGTAGTTTGGAGAAATAGCCAAGGAACCGTAGAAAATGAAAGAGGAGCCTCAGGAGGGTTAGGCACCATGTGGAACACAAACAAATTCGAACTGATAAACGCAGACTCGACCATGCACTGGATCCACACCAAACTCCTACACAAAGCCATGGACAGACTGGTAAGCCTTTTTAATATTTATGTTCCACGAATTCTATTGGAAAAGAAGTAGTGTTAGGAGACACTGAAAGACTATTTACAACATAATGATTTAGATAATATCATCCTAGGGGGGGACCTTAATGTGACCCTAGCTCAAGGGGAAAAGAAAGGAGGCTCTATAGTGAGAGATCCAGCAAGAGAGTGGTGGGAAGATCTAATGTCAGACTGGAATCTTGAAGATGTCAAGCCTACCAAAGGAAGATACATGTGGTCAAACAAAAGGGTTGGTACGGGGCATATAGCCACCAGATTGGACAGATTCCTAGTACAAAGTTCCTACCTGTTTTTAGGCCTCAATACCGCCTCAACAATCCTTCTCCATAGTGTCTCAGACCACAAACCAATAATCCTAGAAATTTTAAGTGACAGTTCTCAGGGGCCCATTCCTTTCAGATTCAACCCAGCCTGGATCCAAGACAAAGGCTTCCAGAAATCAGTGACCACAGTATGGAATGGAAAAGTAAAAGGCTCAGCCTTCTATGTGTGGGAAGAAAATCTAAGAAGATTAAAGACAACCCTCAAAGCATGGGCAAAAGGACAGCCAAGCCCAGTCAAAGCTTAGCAAGAAATTCAAAAGCAATTAGAAATAGACCAGCTAGAAATGGAAAATAAAGAAGTCACCCAAGAATGCCTTCAAAAAGAAGACTCTCTGCAATGACATTGGCACAAAGCCTGTAGGGAGGAAGAGAATTATTGGAGACAGAAGTCCAAAAGTCTTTGGTTGGAAGCTGGGGACAAAAACACAAGCTTCTTTCACAAGCAAGCTAAAGCCAGAAAGCACTTTAAAAATGTAACAGAAATACAAAGCCAAAACCAAACAATCACAGACCCAGAATGAATAAAAGAAGAAGCAGTGGCAACCTTCGAGACCCTCTACACAGAGCCGCAAAGGACCAAGATAGACCCCAAGAATTACCCGCTCTGTCTCATCCCAAAGCTCATAGAGGAAGATATTAACATTAGGCTAACCAAAGAAGTCTCGCAACAAGAAATAAAAGAGGCACTAGATCAGATGAGCCTGGAAAAGGCCCTAGGACTGGATGGATTAACATCTCGATTCTATCAGCACTCCTGGGACACAATAAAATCAGACCTAACAAAGATGGTCTGGAAGTCCCAATTAAGTAGCAAATTGGGAGGGGGAATGAACTCTTCCTTTATAGCACTGATCCCAAAAGAGAAAGGAGCAGCCAACTTCAGTAGATTTTGGCCGATCTCCCTCTGCAACACCAGCTACAAAATCCTTACAAAGGTCATAGCCAACATAAGCAAAGAAATTCTACCCCAAATTATCCCAGAGAACCAAGGAGGGTTCATCAAAGGCAGGCACATAGTTGACAATATAATCCTAGTTCAAGAGGCCCTTCATTCAAGCATCCAGCGAAAGGACAAAGGTATGATAATCAAACTGGACCTAGCAAATGCTTTTGATAGAGTTAGACATAGTTTTTTATTCAAGGTAATGGAAAAATTTGGATTCTCCCCAAACTTTGTAAGCTGGATCCAGGCTTGTATTGGCCATCCATGGATAGCCCCTCTTGTGAATGGGAAGGTCACAAAGTTCTTCCAGGCAACCAGGGGGCTGAGGCAAGGTTGCCCCCTCTCTCCCCTCCTTTATGCAATTCAGGCCTCAGTTTTAAGCTTTCAATTGGAACACTCCCAGAACCACAACAACTCGCATGGACTAAGAATAGCGCCAGGAGTAAAGGACATAAACCATGCCCAGTTCGTGGATGACACCCTGCTCTTGGGAGGAGCGAGCCAGCAAATAGAAAGAAAATTCAAGTTTGAACTGGAAAAGTTCACTGAAATCTCAGGCAACATTATAAGATACACCAAAAGAAAAATCTATGGATGGAATGTAATGCCAAAAGAAATGTTGGGAATCACCAAGACTCTAGAAATTGAAGGGAGTACCAAATGGGAGGCCTTCAAATATCTTGGAGTTCCAATCTTTAAAGCTGCCTCAAGACTCTCCCATTGGACTCTGTTGATTGAAAAAATAAAGAACAAGATTTCATCCTGGGGAGCGCAATGGTTAACTCTAGCAGGAAAAGTGGTTCTCATCAAGGCAGTTTTGGCTAGCATCCCAATTTACCAATGCTCTTTGCTCCTAGCCCCTAATTCCATCATTCAGAAAATCGAAACTACGCAAAGAAGGTTCCTATGGGAAGGGGGTAAACAAACAGGATGGAAGATTCACCTCATAAGCTAGGAGAAACTTTCTAGACCTATCCTGGAAGGGGGACTCAACTTAAAAAATGTGCGGACGCAAAATATGGCACTTGGGGAAAAGATACTCTGGAATCTAATAACAGGGAAGCCAAGATGGAGCAAAAAAGCACTCTGGAAAAAGTACTTCAAGGGCCCAAGGGAAAGATGTTTAGATCACCCAAGTTCGGAGAAAAGAGGTTGCACTATCTTCGCCCTTTGTCAAAAGTCAATGCCACATTTCAAAGCTAATCTTACTTGGGTGCCGAAGAATGGGAAAAAAAAACAAAATCTGGCAGGACTCAATCATGGGAGACACCCCTATTGAATCGAGGCAGGACTTGACATGACTCAGAATTTGGATGGAAACTCAAAGACTATCTTCTCTTTGGGACATCTCCACCTGGGGGAATGACAGAATGGAATGTGGCAAGGCTGGGAAATAGACAACCTCCTGCACGGTCTGGCAGAGGAATGGGAAGAACTTAAGCTTTGCCTACAAGGAAAAGCCCCATTAAAGAAAAGGGGAAAAGACAAACGAGGCCGGGGAACGAATGCAGGAGCCTATACGACACCAGTAGGATACCACCTTTTAAAATCCATCCCAAACACCCCTCCTAATACAGGAATCTGGAAAGCGATTTGGAGCTCCAAAACCGTCCCTAAAATAGACATGTTCGTCTGGACATTGGCTCACAAAAGTATCCTAACAGGAGAAAATCTCAGGAAAAGGGGTTGGGAAGGCCCCTATAGGTGCCCACTCTGCAGTAAGTCAGAAGAAACAATAGACCATCTCCTCATTAATTGTGAATTCTCTAAGAAAGTCTGGAGAAGAGCAATGGGATTGCAAAGTGAAGTAGCTATCCATACTGATACAAGTAGCCTACTCCAAGACTGGGCCTCCAACTTCCCGTTTCATACAAAAAAAAGTAGCCAAACCTTGGCTCTATGGAAAATGCTTCCCAAGTTTACTCTATGGGGTTTATGGCTGGAAAGAAATAACAGACTCTTCAGAGAAAGAAAAAGAACCTCTGGACAAGTAGCAACCAAAATCCAAGCCATCATGGGGGAAAGTGCCCCTTACCACAATCAGTTCAAGCAATCCAAAGTACCAGGGGAGGAAAATGAACAATGGCTGACCCAATTTAAGATCCAAAGCATCGATAAGGATAATTCCCCTCCCAAGGATAAGGTCCCTTGGGAACTCAAAGAAAACGAATAAGAATTTGATAATTGGAAAGCAAAGGAGCAAAACCACATTTTGTTCTTTGATGGAGCCTCTAAAGGAAACCCAGGCCTGGAAGGAGGAGGTGGGGTAATTGAAAGTCCAAACGGCACAACTCTTCTGAGATTCGCTTGGGGACTAGGAACTAAAACCAATAACAGAGCCGAAGCCCTAGCACTATGGTAAGGACTTAACCAAGCAATCAGCAGTAACATTCAAGAGCTGGTAATAGTCGGGGACTCCAGGGTAGTAATTAAAGTTTTGATCCACCACTCCTCTCTTCAAAACACAAAACTGAATAATTTGTTGGACAAGATACACCTTCTCCTGAGAAAACTCTGGAAGTTCAAAATTTATCACATTCTGTGGAAGTTAAATGGAACCATGAGGCAAATAATGGAGCCTACCTCAAAGCGGGGGTCATGCACCTAAATGGAACCATGATCAGAGCAGATGTCCCACAAGTCAAGGAAACGAGAACACGGATTTGCAAAGGCATGTACTGGAAATGGAAAATAGAGGGGGATGGGACAACAACCAAACAACATTAGCGCTGGCACTAAAGGACAAGAAAGGGGGCCAAAAGGGACATCACAATCCCCATGAGGCAAGTAAATCGGATAAGGAGGGGATCCAAGCAATAGACAACCCATACCATTCTGACCAAGGAAATCAAGCCTCAGATTCGCGCAGAGGACATAGGCAACACCATAAGAAAGGGGTAACCCCTCCCCATCAAGTTCATACAGCAACAACCAAGCCAGAAGAAGAGAGGAGTAGAATGCAGAGGGCGCGAGTCAGTGAACAGAGAGGAAAGGAAACACAAGAGGAGAGGATGGAGACCAGCTTGGGAGCAAAGCTGACCACAGAAGAGAGGCTGAATGCGATGGATCAAGCATTGGAAACGCTGAAGCAGATGCTAAATTACGAGCTTGACTTTCTCCAAAACTTGGATGAAGAGGCAGGAAGGCGAATGGAGCAGCTGGAAGGGGATCTCAACATCCTCAAATTCAGAATTACTGAAGAACTTGGAAAATTACATAAGGAGCTAAAGAGCCCGAAGGAGGAATTTGAAGAAAGAATAGCCCAGCTTGAAGATAAAATGGCCAAGTTGAACAGTGACTGGAACCAACAGCCAGAGAAATAACTCAGGCTCCAGCCAAAATTTCGATGAAGACAACAACCCAACAAAATTGGCATTTTGTATAGAAGCCATGGCTGTAAATAAAGTTGTAAAAAATCCCTCACTGGAAGGCCATATGAACCTCCAAAAAGGTACTCGGCTAAGTATAGCTGTACTCAAAGATGTATTAGAACCAGTGGCTAAGCCATTGCCTTTATATTAATATACCATTATCCGTTTTCGTAAAAAAAAAAACATATTACATAACAAAATGTGTTGATTGATAACTTTGTTTGGCCATGTACAGTATTGTTTAGCATAATATTTTAAAGTTTGGCCATAATGTATGATGTTAAAGTATGATAAGCATTGGGAATTCGTTGCGCCATGAATAATAGATAGTGGCTCTTGTGTAATGATTTTTCATTGTCGATGAATGACTAGTTAAATAAATAGAACCATTGAGTGCATTGATAATTGAATGTAATGTATGTTGTATATATATTAGACCTCTTGCGTGCAACGAAAATATGATTTATGGAGTGATTGTTAAGTCATAGGGTTGCTCGCGCTATGAAATTTTTGTTGATATATGTTAATTTAACAATTATTTCCTTGCACCATTAAATTGTCAATGTATGATGGATTAATAACTAGATTACCTTGCACCCTTGAATATTGATGTTGCTTGATTGAATTAGAATTTAGTTACTATTGAGCCTTTAAGTATTGTCAAATTATGATTTATTTACTAATGGTATCCTCTTGCGCCTTGCAAAATAAAGTAGATATCTCATGCGTCTTGAATGGTTGATGTGTAAAAGATGGATTAATTGCATAGACTGCTCGCGCGCAATTCAACAATGTGATGTAGGCCTAGTTGAGTAGTTAGACTCTTTGTGTGCACTGAAATATAATGTAATGTATGGTTTTGGATATTAGTCTTCATGCACGAAATGAAAATTTATTAAGACGGGTGATTGTTATTGTGATTGGGATTTGCGCCATAGATGATTTTAGGGGCTAAATTTCGCTCATGGGCTAATTTTCCATGGTTTTTCCAAAAACAAGATTCACTATTTTAAAAAAGATTCGCCCAAATTCTATAGGATAAAATTATTTAACCTTAAAAATCGCAAAAAAATTATAAAAACTATATAAAATCCTTAGAAATTTGAATAATTTTACAAAAATATCGCCAAACATTTATAGTTGGCATATGAAGGATTAGTAAGATTTGCCAAGGTTTCTGTAAATTTAAAATAAATTTCCATCCTTAAAATCATCCCTGATTTGCGCCACGAACATAACTGATATTTTCTTTTGCGCCTTGGAGCTAATGTGGTCTATGTTTTGTTATGCGAATGATTAGTTGCATGCCATGTTTAATTGTGGATTAGGATTGATGGATTGATGGATTGATGAATTTGATTTCCATTGATGTTGTCGTTTTAGCATAGTTAGTTTGGACTTGATTGTGTTAATGGGATGTAGACACCTCCTTGTTCCTCAGAACAGTCGCCAACCCTGATACCTTAAATGGTTAAAATCAATTGGAACCTGGGCTTGAGCATTCTTTGTGTGTCCTGGAGGTCCTAACCTTGCAGGGTAGGTTGGGTGGGTAGTATCTTATGTCATTTTTATGATTATCTTTATGATCCTTAAGTTATTGTTATGCTATCTCTTGTTATCCTGGTGTTATCTGATGATTATCTTTATAGATGAGTTGAGTAGTTTATGCTTCGTACTGTTATACGTCAGTACTAGTTGTTTGAATGCAATGATTATGGGTCGTTAATTCTTTGTGTTAATACATCGATAAACATGTCGTCGGTCCTCGTGATGATGTGTCGGCATTGTGTCATGATTGTTTGTTAATGCATTAATATTGTTTCGTTAATATAGTGGATGATGTGTCGATAACGTTGCTATTAATCGTGATGTTTAATTTCCTAACGCAATTTTTTTTTTTACCTTTTGTGCTTTGACTTTTCTGATACATAACGGAGGGCCGTTACAACAGAGAAAAATGGCAAATGTCAAAAGAATACCACTGAACGGTCTTTCTTTCAGCAACGCTCTCACGAAAAAAACCAACAATCTCTCACGACAAACAATGTTGAAACGGGTGCACACAACAATGGTCTCTTCTCCCAACCGAAAGCTCTAATACCAACTTGAAAAATAGGAAGAATGAAATGGAACCAACTTCTCTCGGGCAAGGCAACACCTAAAGGCCATTAGAGCAAAGCCACACACTGCATTTTATTAAATCAATTAGGAGTACATTATATAGGATGACATTCGCATTAGACGATTGAAACCATTATTCGGTTAACTAATCTCCATTATTTCTAAGTCTTTCTTCGTGTAAAGTTCCCTATATCCATCCATTTGGCATGTGCTAATTATTGGAAAAGAACTTAAATTATTTTAAAACTTTTGAATAATATATTTTAATAATAGGAAAATGTTAATACTATGTGAAATGGAATCCAACTTATGAATGGATGGACCAGCCGTGTACGTATAAAATGTTTATCATCAATTTACATAAACAACTTACACTTGGATAGCATTACTTTATCATTTGATTTTATTTGGTTACTAAAATGAAAGAAATTCCTTTCCTTACCAAATGATGTAGTTTCAAAAGCATTAACTCCGTCATGATATTCTTTTATGTCCAATTTAAAGGAAAAAAAAATTATTTGGTTACTAAAAATAGAGAAATTCCTTCCTTACGAAATGATGTAGTTTAAAAAAACATAAACCCGTTATAAAATATTTTTATCTCATTTAAAGGAAAAAAAAAAAAAAATTTGGTTACTAAAGATAAAGAAATTCCTTCCTTGCGAAATGATGTAGTTTTAAAAAAAAATAAACCCGTTGTAAAATAATTTTATCTCATTTAAAGAAGAAAAAAATATGTTTCACTACGTAATTCATTAAAGTGAAAGCTTCCACAATCATGGCATCGAAGTACTTAAAGCCTTTGAAAGCTGGCCAGGTTTTACTAATTTGGTGATTTTTTAATTGGATGTAAAATTGGATTTCAATAATTCTGAATTTCAATTTTGCATTAATTCGAGATTATAAATTTATTTAAATATTTATAATTTCAAAATTAACATAGACGAATTCGATCAACCTATATCAAACGCTACATTAAAATTCGATGACCCTATATCAAACGCTACATTAAAACATTTATTTCTTATTAATTCATTTGATTCTTTGAAATAAAGAAATTCCCCTACGGAACGATGCGATTTTAAAACATTTCTTTCTTATTTCATTCATTTGATTTTTTGAAATAAAGAAACTCCCCTACGGAATGATTCGATTTTAATAGGAAATCTGTGTGCTTAAAGGCATTCAGAATGTTTTTTTTTTTTTAATTATTATTGTTACACTTTTTTATAAATGTGACTTATAATTAATTAATGATGTAGTTTTAATATGACATCTATTTTTTGGATTTAATATAACATCTATTTTTTATCTTAACTTCTAATTAATTAAAAAAAAAAAACATTCTGAATGCCATTAAGCACACAGATTTCCTATTATTTAATTAATGGCATTCAGAGTTGCAGTCATGATAGCAGCCATTGGTATTGCTTGCTTCATGGATTGTTTGTATATGTATTCGAACAGCTTGTTTTTCGATGAGAAGATAGATTATAAGGTTTTGTCAGTAATAATGTGGGAGATTGTATGCATTGTAGCCGGCAGTGTAGTAGCTACAACTCTGGGTATAAAGCTTTTTGGGAAATGGGTATATATTGCTTTGCAACTGCTCGTTTGGGTAAAGTGGATAATTGGGAGTTATATTCTTGATGAATACTCGAGAGAATCACCTGGAAACAAAAATGACGACTGGAAAGTTTTGGTGTTCTCTTCTGCGTTCTTGCTCAATGCTGCCTTAGCTGGAGCGAGGAGTAAGTGGACGCCCTCTTGGCCATGGAAGGACAATTATTTATTTCACAGACATTGTTCACTCCATGCTTCTTATCAGCCATTGTGAGACATATCACTCCATGTCTATAATTTAGGATAGTAATGGCTTGTGCTTTTGCTATATTTTGGCCATATTTAACAGAATTCTAATTAATATCCATTTTATAATTTTTCATCTTATGTAATATATTTTTACTTTTTAACTCGTAAAATTGCTTATTATTATACTTCATTATACATTTTTATGTGTAAACATTTTTCTTTAAATTATTATGAGTTTTTTTCTTAGATAAAGTAAGTTATATTATGAGTTTTTTCCCTTAAATTAAGTTATATTATGAGTGTGTTTTTTCCCTTAAATTAAGTTATATTATGAGTATGTTTTTTTTCTTTAAATGAAGAAGATGCGTTATAGTTACAATATGAGTTTATCCAGTTTTGAAATTAATCAAGTTTAAATAAAATGTATCATATTATTTATTTTGATAATTTGTTATTAGAAATGCATGTATGAAAGTTATCACAATTTTTTTAATTTATTATTTAATTATATTTAATGAGTGTATTTTTTCCTAAAATGTAGGAGATGAGTTATAGTCACAATCTAAATGAAGAAGATGAATTATATTAGCAGTTTATCCACTTTTGAAATTAATAAAGTTGGAATAAGTATCATATTACATATTTTTGATAATTTGTTATTTCTGTATTTGAATATAGTAGAATTGCTCTTATCAAGGTTATCACAATTGTTTCAAAGTTATTTCTATATTTGATTATGAGTGTGGCCTTTCCTTTAAATAAAGGAGATGAGTTATAGTCACAATACAAATGCAGTTTATTCAGTTTTAAAATTAATCAAGTTTAAATAAAAGACATTATATTAAGTATTTTGATAATTTGTTACTTTTATATTTGAATATAGTAGAAGTGCATGTATCAATGTTATCATAATTTTTTATAAGTAATTTAAATTAGTGGTTTTTGTAATGTAAAGCCTTTCATTAGGGCTTCAAGTTAAATGGTAAATTTGTAATCTAAATTTCTTTTCCTTTCTTGAACACGATATCAAATTTCTATTTATGTTTGCATTAGAACAAATCTAACTAATTTATGTTGAAGTTCTAGCAAAATTAACCAACTAAATATCAAATTCTCATTTTATACATTTTAAAATAGTCACAAAATAGATTACTCGGCATATTACACAATTTCAATACATAGGTACATATCATAACTTTCATTTAGACAAAATTAATACTAGTAAAATACCTCTTGAAGAAGAAGTTTGTCATTTTCTTTATTGTTGTTGCTAATTGCTTGAAGACTGCTTGAAACTGCCTGAAAACTGAATATTTTCCTCCCAACCAACTAGGAACATAGTCTCTCCAGCGCCCTAGCTCCAGGAACCCTTACAGTTCTTGGCCCCCTAAATTTCTTTTCCTTTCTTGAACACGATATCAAATTTCTATTTATGTTTGCATTAGAACAAATCTAACTAATTTATGTTGAAGTTCTAGCAAAATTAACCAACTAAATATCAAATTCTCATTTTATACAGTTCAAAATAGTCACAAAATAGATTACTCGGCATATTACACAATTTCAATACATAGGTACATATCATAACTTTCATTTAGACAAAATTAATACTAGTAAAATACCTCTTGAAGAAGAAGTTTGTCCTTTTCTTTCTTGTTGTTGCTAATTGCTTGAAGACTGCTTGAAACTGCCTGAAAACTGAATCTTTTCCTCCCAACCAACTAGGAACAGAGTCTCTCCAGCTCCCTAGCTCCAGGAACCCTTGCACTTCTTGGCCCCCCATGCCCAAAATCCCCAGAAACCCCGGTGCCCCCTGTAACAGACCTTCAACAAGCTCCACAGCAAAACCACAACAAGATCCTCCAAAACAGAGCCCATAATACAATCCTCCCCTCAAAATAATGCTCCCCCCTTGCCTTATCTGCCCCTCCATCATTCACCACCTTCTTCCTTCATTTAATTCTCAACTACCCCCCCTCAATTAGGTGTCAACCACCTTATCCCCTTTTCATTAATGGATTGATCTTCCGATACAAAATAATAATTAATAATTTATTAAGTTGAATTTTATTAAACAGATATTAAATCATGAAATTAATTAATTAATTAAACTAATATACATTAAACAATTATTTAAATCCCGACAATTGATTAATTACTTAGGGTTGTTACATACACCCACCCTTCAGGAAACTTCATCCCGGAGTTAAAGTATTTTATGATACAATGGAAATGACACATGGTTAACACATTCATATCCAATAAACAACATTATCAGTAAGTAAGCCAAGAAAACTCATACATACTAGTGTACATGTACAAGAAATGCATGTGTAGCTAGTACATACAAGTCTAGTGCATGTACTAATAACAATAACCATCACCTCTATAGTAATTTATGTATGCATCCAATCCAATCAACAAGACTATTCAATTTATAAAAGATAATAAACCAATCAACTGTACCCCTTAATTACAATAATCTAGCTCAACAATGTTTATTTAGGCAATTGTAGTTTAGTCAAGTAATTATGAATATACATATATACACATTTTCTTTTCAAAAGAAAAAACAATAAATTCCACCATAAGGCAAATCTCCAAACACTCTCAACTATTTCTATTCATCCTTTCTCCCTAACTTACTTCCATCTTCCATTCCTATCCTTCCTCTGCTGAACTATCTTGGAGCGTCAACTATATTGACCTAACTCCAAATTGAACCTGTAAGTGGAAGTGTCACTATCTTGACCAAGCTTCCCTAGCAGGCAACTGACAATCATCATCACATGTCTAGGGGAGCGTGAGCTAACACCGTCCTCCCATGACTCCAAGTTTCAGAGAATACACGGTGGGAAATGTCTCCACCTCTCCTAATAGGACTAGGGTCCACACCCTACAATGGAATATATAGTGGCACCCTGCTGCTGGGAATTTTGTCATCGTTTATTCTGTTTTTAGGCAGTCTCATTACCTAAAATCCTGCATTGGTCCACATATCATAGCTATGCATTCAGACCAATATAATTTCACATAAAAAGATTCATACCATATTGTTTCTCGGTCGGTGGTCATGACATCCACTTTCATTACCATTATCCCTTGGCTATTTCATAGCCCAATGGTCTACAGATTAGTTTATAACATAAAACTCATACATATCTATGCATTATCATCATGTAATTACATACAACCATAACCTCAATTTGGTATCCACATATCAACAGCTTAATATCAAGTTTTCAAGTTAGAAATAGATCTCATAATATCCCCATAATTCAATTAACGTTACCCGTTCATAGAATTTTCATTTACATAATAGATTGCATCATATCCATCATCATTCAAATAACATTTAAACCTTCATAGGATTCACATAGTATATCGCATCATATCCATCATCATTCAAGTGATATTTAAACATTTATAGGATTTATATTCACATAGTAGATTGCGTCATATCCATCATCATTCAAATAGCATTTAAACATTCATAAAATTTACATTCTCACAATATATCACATCATATCCATCATCATTCAAATACATTTAAACATTCATAAAGGTTCATACGTCTTAAAAGTTCAAGTGTTACATACACCCAACCTTCGAGAAACATATTCTTGAGGCGATCAAAATAGTGAGGGATAATCTCATTGTAATGTCTCGGCATCCTCTGAAGTAGAAGATCTTGGACTATACTTGTCCCACTGGACCTTAGCTTGGTCTACCAGACAGTTCCTGGGCTATCGGACTCTACGGTCCAATATGCATAACGGTTCTACCGTGAGGGTTCCCGCGTTTGATACCTACAATTCCTTCCAATCTAGTTTATGTGATTCGTCAGCAACATAATGACGTAGAACAGATACATGAAAAACATTATGAGTTTTATGAAAGTGGGGTGGCAGTACGAGACGATAGGCAACGGGTCCAATTTTCTCTTGGATTTTGAACGGTCCTATAAATCAAGGTGACAACTTTGTCCCCTTCCTGAACTGAATGGTACTCTTATTAGGCCTGATATGAATGAAAACCTGATCTCCCACTTTATAACTTCGGTCAGTCCTATGTGCATTCGCATAACTTTTCTGTCTATCATGTGCTTCCTTTAGTCTCTGCCTAATCTGAATCACTTGTTCCTCTATCTCTTGATTCAACTCTGGCCTAACTGTTACTCGGTCTTCTAATCTTTCCCAACTCAATGGTGTTCTGCATGGCCTTCCATACAGAGCTTTGTAGGGTGGCATTCCAATGGAGCTATGAAAATTGTTATTGTAGGCGAACTCTACCAAAGGTAGGTACTTCTCCCAATTGGTTTGATTATCCACGACATACATCCTAAGTATGTCGTGGATAATCAATGACATGATTTACCCTCTTAGTTTACCCATCTGTTTCAGGGTGATAAGTTGTGCTTAAGTTCAACTGAGTCCCCAACGCTGACTGCAAACTTGTCCAAAATCTAGAAGTGAATCTGGAGTCCCTATATGAAATGATCTTCTTAGGTATCCCATGCAAACGAATGACCTCACTTAAAAACATGTGTGCCACATCAGTGACATCGTAAGTGTCTCTAACCGGAATAAAATGATCACTCTTGGTTAACTTATCAACTATCACAAGGATGGCATTGTGTCTATGAGATGTGAGCAGCAACCCCACAAAAAAATCCATAGAAATGACTTCCCACTTGGTCATAGGAACATCATGTGGTTGTAGGAGACCTGCCAGGTGATGGTGGTCTACTTTCACTTGTTGACACTCTAGGCACTTGGTGACGAAATGGACTACATCGCGCTTCATGCCTACCTAGAAGAAGAGATTCCTCATGGGTTCCTTCATTATGATGTTTTGAATATCCCCCCCTTCGGGGATGTACATCCTTCCTCGATATCTTAATAGTTCGTCTGCTTCCAGACTATATCCTTCATACCTTGGATCTAATTGCTTCCCACTCTGGAGGTTTGAAGTAACCTTTAAATACAAACTGTCTCCAAGGATTTGCGTCAACACATGTTCCCTCAGATTGACTTTTAAGGGTACCAAGGAGAAGACACGCGGTCTCCTGCTCAAGGCATCCACGACCACATTTTCTTTTCCCTTGATGTATGAAATACCAAAATCGTATTCACTCATAAACTCACTCCATCACCTTTTCCTGGCATTCAGATCCCTTTGAGTGAAGAGATGTTTTAAACTTTGATGGTCCATTTTGAGCTCAAAGTTTCACCCCACTAGATAGTGCCTCCAAAGTTTCAGAGCTAGCATTACGGCTGCCAATTCCAAATCATGAGTAGCGTAAAGATCCTTGTGTTGCTTTAACTTCCTTGACACATACGCTATCACTCCTCCATCCTGCATTAACACGGCCCCTAACCTTTTCTTCAAGGCATCTGTGCAGACTGTGAAGTCCTTTTCCATATCTGACACTCGTAGAATTGGCACACTAGTTAGTAACCTCTTAAGCTCGATGAATGCAGTATCACATTCTTTTTTCCATTCATACCTGATCCCCTTGCGCTTCAAAGTGGTGATGGGTTTTGCTATTTTAGAGAACCCTTCCACAAATCTCCGCTTATAACCTGCTAGCCCCATGAAGCTTCTTACCTCATGAGCATTTTTCGGCACTGGCCATTCCATAATGGCCTTTATCTTTTCCGGGTCCACAAAAATTCTTTCACCGGAAATGATATGCCCTAAATAGTGAATTTCTTTCTAGAAGAAGGAACACTTCGACAACTTCCCATAAAAATTTTTCTCTCTAAGGTAGGAAAACACCACTCACAAGTGTTCATCATGCTCTCTTTCATTCTTGGAATAGATGAGGATATCATCTAAAAAGACTTGTACAAAGCGGTCTAAGTACTTCCAGAATACACCGTCCATGATGCTCATGAATATTGTTGGCGCATTGGTCAATCCGAAAGGTACTACAACAAACTCGTAATGCCCAAACCGATTTCGAAAGGCAGTTTTAGGAATATTGCCTTCCTTAATCCTTAACTGGTGATACCCTGATCGCAAATCAATTTTTGAGAATATCGTTGATCCTTTCATCTGATCAAAGAGGACATCTATTCGTGGCATTGGGTACCTATTTTCATTGTAGCATGGTTCAAGTCTCTATAATATATACACAGTCGTAAGGAACCATCCTTATTCTTCACAAAAATTACTGGTGCACCCCAAGGTGAGACACTGGGCCTTATTAGCCCTAAGTCGAGTAGCTCTTTCAACTGCATCTGCAACTCACAAAGTTCTGGTGTTGTCATCCTATACAGAGTCTTGGAAATTGGTTCCGCACCAGGTTTTAGCTCAATAGTGAAATCAAGCTCTCTCTCAGGAGGTAACCCTGGCAACTCGTTCGGAAAAACATCCTTAAATTCTGACAATACCGGGGTACTGATCCAAGGAGGATCCTTTCCTTTCACTCACTACTTCCACTACATAAAGTCAACACCCTTTCCTCATGCACTGCTTAACCTTCATAGTTGAGATAAAGCATAGAGACACCTTTCTTCGTACACCATGGATCTCTACTGGCCTTCCTTCATCGTCAACATAAAGCACCCTTTTTGCAAAACAATCTACCATATCAACATAATTTTTTTTTTTAAGAAAAAGCTCATTTATCTTTTATGAGGTTTATTACAGGTTCGAAGGTGAACAGGTGTTGGTTCTCATAGATTAAAGACATTTTGGGGTTCTTTTGTACCACCTACCCCTTTATCTTACAACAATTTCTATGGTTTTCTGGGTTATTTTGGTTGTTAAAGGGATGTAGGTTATAATTTGTTTTTGTTGTTAAAGGGTTGTAAGGGTTTCAAGGTTGCAAGCCCAGGTTTTCGTGGTTGATTTAGGATCATAAGGTATAGCATTTAGCCTAGAGTCAAGAGGATGGGTGGGCAGGTAGGCCCTTGGCCCCAGATTTTAAACTAGTGCTCTGATACCATGTGTAAAGCCCTTCATTAGGGCTTCAAGTTAAATGGTGAATTTGTAATCTAAATTGCTTTTCCTTTCTTTAACACGACATCAAATTTCTATTTTTGTTTGCATTACAAAAAATCTAACTAATTTATGTTGAAGTTCTAGCAAAATTAACCAGCTAAATATTAAATTCTCATTTTATACAGTCCAAAATAGTCACAAAATAGATTACTCAACATATTACACAATTTCAATACATAGGTACATATCATAACTTTCATTCAGACAAAATTAATACTGGTAAAATACCTCTTGAAGAAGAAGTTTGTCCTTTTCTTTCATGTTGTTGCTAACTGCCTGAAAAATGAATCTTTTCCTCCCAACTAGCTAGGAACAGAGCCTCCTCGACTCTCTAGCTCCAAGAACCCTTGCGCTTTTCTGGCCCCCCGTGCCCAAAATCCCCAGCAACCCCGGTTCTCCCTGTAATAGACCTCCAACAAGCTCCTCAACAAAACCACAACAAGATCCTCCAAAACAGAGCCCGTAATACAATCCTCCCCTCAAAATAATGCTCCCCCCTTTCCTTATCCTCCCCTCCATCATTCACCGCCTTCTTCCTTCATTTAATTCTCAACTACCCCCCCTCAATTAGGTGTCAACCACCTTATCCCCTTTTCATTAATGGGTTGATCTTCCGATACAAAATAATAATTAATAATTTATTAAGCTGGATTTTATTAAACAGATATTAAATCATGAAATTAATTAATTAATTAATTAAACCAATATATATTCAACAAATATTTAACCAGGACAATTAATTAATTAAACTAATATACATTAAACAAATATTGAACCCAGACAATTAATTAATTAATCAATTAAACTAATATACATTAAACAATTATTTAAATCCTGACAATTGATTAATTACTTAGGGTCGTTACATGTAAACCACTTAATATTGAATATTGAAAGTAATTAATTAAGAAAATTGAGATGGTATGTTAAAAGAAAATGTTATTCATTCTCAATCTCTTTTGTTTGACA
>ML782718.1:529850-589003 GCA_009831015.1 Picea engelmannii
TAAAAATCTTTATGAAAAAACTAATATCTTGAACAATATTCCAAATATTTCTACATAGGATGAATCTTTTTCCATAGAAAACATAAGAAAAAAGTTTTTCCTATTTAAATTTAGTTATATTATGAGCTTTTATTTATTTATTTTTTTATTTTTTTATTTTTTTTTACTATATTATGAGTTATAGTCGCAATACAAATGTAGTTATCCAATATTAAAATTAATAAGTTTAAACAAAAGATATGTATTATATATTTTGATAAATTGTTATTTTTATATTTGAATATGGTAGAAATGTATGACAAGTTTATTAATTTTTTTTAAAGTAATGTAATATTGGTTTTGGTAAATTAATTAATATTGAAAGTAATTAATTAAGAAAATTGATATGATATGTTAAAAGAAAATGGTGTTTCTTCTCATCCTTTTTTGTATGACAAATTGTACAAATTCCCTCATTTCAAGGTATTTTTAGGTTAGTAAATCTATCACTTCCATTGTGTACATCAAGAAGCAATTTCCATTTTAATTTTTAAGATCATAATATTGGAAAAATAATTTTGATGAGTTAAATTAGGATTGATAAAATAGGTTTTGATGAATTGAATTATGATTGATAAATTCTTTGTAAAATTTCATCTTCCTTTTACTAATGATTTCATTTTAGTTACAATTATTATTTTTGAAGAGAGGAATGTGAATTTTTTATATTATGATACTCCTCATTTAATTATCTTATTTATATTCTAATTGTTGATACTGAGAGGGGGGTGAATCAGCCTTTTCAACTTATAATTAAACCATTCAATTATATTCAATGAGCAATGAGCAATGAACAATAGTATAAGAGTTACACCAATACACCACAATACACCATGCACAATATATGAGGAATAATCAATAGTTATTGTTCAAGGGACGTAATATCAACATGTGAGATTCATCTTCAAGCAATCTCCAGTACCAAGTATGTCTTCCCACTAATCAAAAGTTACTTATAATGAGTAGTTGAAGGATAATTTTAGAAAAATAAGTATGTTTTTGTTTGAAATAATATGTCATATTCCACCCTAGCTATTAGAATAATTTTTTCTTCAAAACCAAGTCTGATTTAAAAAAGAAGATGCCTAGAAAACCACCTTCAAGACCAGGAGAGTCTATATCAATGGCTAGTAATGCATTTTGGTTTATGTAATGCACCAGCTACATTTTTTTTTGTTTATGAATGACGATTATGTCCCTATATAGATTCATTTGTAATATTTATTTAGATGACATATTGGTTTATATATCTACCTAGGAAGAGCACATCTCACATCTCATGCAGGTATTAGAGACTCTAAAAAAGAATCAAGTACTGGCTAAACTTAAGAAATGCGAGTTTTCTCAGTAGTCATTGGTTTATTTTTTGTGCATGATTAATCAAGGGGAACTTGAGATAGATCTTGCGAAGATGGAGGCCATCCTCAAGTGGCTAGTTCCTACTAATGTCATTGAAGTTAGGAGATTTCTTGGTAAATCACAATACCTATGGAATTCCATAACATCCTTTCCAGTGGTAGATACAACATTCCATGCCATAACAACCAATGGTAAGAGTTTCCAATGGGGAAAGAATTGGCAAAATTATTTCAACGAGTTGAAATGGAAGATCAGTCAAGCACCAGTTCTTTCATTTCCTAGATTGCGGAATTTTTTTGAAGTGGAGATGGATGCAAGTGGATATGCTATGGGAGATGTATTGATGCAAGGAGGTAATTCAATATGCTATCATTCTAAAATGTTTCATGGGGGAGTCTTGAACTACCCTACATGTGATATGGAAATCTATGCCCTAGTTCAAGTTTTTAAGAAGTGGAAGCACTATTTGATGGGCAAGGAAAAAATTATTTACATTGATCACCAACCACTATAGTATTTATATCCCTAGAGTAAGCTTCAACAAACCAGACACTACAAGTGGATGGGGTTTTTGCAGAATTTTCATCTAATCATCAAAAATGAATTTGTTAGTCTCAAATTGATCTTGAAAAGTATTATGAAGAAAATGAAATATTTTAAAAATTAGTTTTCATGGAGAAGTGAAGTTTAAGTGGATGAAAATATGAATAAATTCCTTCTAAATAAAATGACAAATCTCTAAAAGTATTTGAAAGTATTGGGTTAATTAATAGTTATAATGACTTTGAAGGCCAAAAGACACAAGAATATTTTGAAAAATAGAGTCTATGTACTCACATGTGAAGGCTTTTTGTTTCTTAACAAAATGTAAGATTATTCATCTACATGAATAAAGTGTTTCTTAACAAAATGTAAGATTATTCATCTACATGAATAAAGAGGCCAGAGTAAGAAGATTGATATATACTCTAATATTTAGTTATGGGATGTACTATTCTCACCCTCCTATGTTCTCATAGTGTTTTGTGGGTTGTAACCTTGTGCTCTGGAATCTGTTTTCTTGATGCTTGGTTTTTGTTCACTTATTTTTCTATGACAATTATTAGATATAGCTCTCAATAATTTGTATGCTATCATTGTTCCTATTTATAGTTTACTTTATTTTATATGAAACATGTTCTTCTCTTGGTGTTTCAAGTTATCTTCCAATATGCTTAGAAGGGAAAGTCATTGTTTCTTGATGATTGTATTTTATTCTCTACTTTCAAGAGTATGTCACTTGATCTTTGGTATCGATCATGGTCAACAGACTAATCTCCCTATTTTTATTTTCTATTTCCACCTCTTTCATGTCAAATCACCTTTCATTATTGCACTCCCATACGATTATTTTAGGTTTCATTTCATTTTCATTCGACATTGCACAATAGATGCATTTCATTTATTGCATTATAACATCTTAAATGGTGGATCAGAACACAAACAATGGAACCATAAAAATCATGGAGCAATTCATAATCCCAAGAGTTTTTCATATCAGATAAAGGAAGGTCTAATTGAAACCTTCCACTGGGAAATCCTGTGAAGTTGACAAGGGAACATTTTTCCACGTCAACATATGGTTTTTCAATATAGCTTATAGACACCGAAACCATTACACAAGAAACTAATAATTAATGGTGAAGGTAGTAGCCATGCACCAAATGCCCTTAGAGTAAAAACTATATTAAATTTGTCATCTCACTATGCAACTCAATTGAGAGGCATTTAGTGTTAAGGAATGAATCCAAGTGACTTAAATGAGGTATGTGATCATATCTTTATGTTTGGGATCAAACCTTTTCTTCACCTCACCACTCTACGTACCACTCTCGTCATCCTTACTATTGAGTCTTCCAATGCTAAAAAATAATGTCTTGACACAAACTCATGGGTTGCGTGAGTATGGTGTTACATCATTATATGCAACAGAACGTCAATTCCATATGTTCCAATGCATCATGCATATCTCCTCCATATTCCATTGCACTATTTCCCATTATGCGCACATGTGAAACTTGTTCATTTCTCCTCTTGTTGATATGATATACAATCTCTTATGCTTTTGTTGAAGTGTTATGGAGGTGAGGAATGGAAACCTACACAATAGTAAGCATTAATACATGTTAAACTATGAGATCGTATAATCGATCAAACGCACAAAATTCCATTGTGATCATTCTTATGGCAGAGAAAGAACACACTATTAAAATGAGATTAAAATCAATCATGTGAAATTCATTAGATTAGAATCATCATCAAGAAAGAAGAAAGAGACCATAAAATGAGACTAAGCACATCATAAGGCTAATGCAAAGTTCCAAAAGGTCACATCCAAGAGCACAAGGGGGAGTTCAATCCATTAGTATTTGCATCCAAAAATCCATGCGATTCATAAGGCATTCATAAGTCATAACCCTGAAAACATCAAATCACTCATCCATGCATGAAATAAATATATGTGAGGAAATATAAAACTTGATGAAGAAGCTCGAAAAATGAAATTAAAGTGGGTCCCCAAGTCCTTAGACTTGGGGTTAGTTGAGGAATTAATAGAGTACAACAAGAAAAGTTCTTCATTTTCATATTAATGAATATTGAACTTAGTATGCCTTTTCAATATTCTTCTAAACAAGGAGTGATTTTGACAAGATTGTTACCATTCCACCTCTTAAGTCCATACTATGACACAAATTGTTATAATTTCCCCATGAGTAGATCAGAGATAAGTATTTCTTGATTTCCAAAACAAATAACGTTTTCAATAAATTTTCATGTGCCTTTTCATATTTAGAATCTCAAAAACCGAATAATTTTGTATCCTCTACTAAGTTTGTGTGTTTTACCAATCCGTGTAAGATTTGAAATTGTGTAATAACATTTTTTTTCAAAAAAGTTTGTGTGTTTTACCAATCCGTGTAAGATTTGAAATTGTGTAATAACATTTTTTTTCAAAAAAAGATTAATTATGTGACCAACATATTCTCTTACTATCTGATCAAGATTTTAGTTCTTGAATTCTTCAATTTTGTTTCAATACAAATTCTCTAAAACTTTTCCACCCCTTTGAAAACTACTTCAGATTCCAATTATTTTTGAAAATAGAGAGGGGATAGGTTCCTATAACGACTAGTTAGATTCCATCCATACATATTCTAATAAATTTTGTACATGTGTACATGTAAAACATATGTTACAATATAAAAAATACTTGGTAAATTATAAAGTAGAATATAAAGCAATATTATCAGTATAATATCCATTTGGTGAACATGGTTAAAAATTATTGATATTTCCCTTAATCAAATGCTCGAGAGACTTTCTACTTAAATGCATTGAAGGTTGGCCAATGGATTGACATGAACACTAACCAATGTGACATGAACACTAACCAATGGGTTAGTATATATACTCCTCGTTGATGTCTATGCGGACATCAACTACATTTTCTGGTGGGTTTGGTTCTTCTTGCATGGAATCACCTATGTTTTTGTTGGTTTGTTGGGTTTGATTCTTCATGCATGACATTGTCTTGTTCTCTCAATTCTATTTGTTTCTTTGTAATTTTATCTTTAGACTTATCTCAAGTGTCATCTTGATTATGTATTTTAAGATCGTATTTCCGTGTGTGATTTTCCCTGTTCTCCATCTCGATTGTTGAATTTCCACACTATATGTTCTATTACATTACTTTTAACATAGGTTTTGTGAACTAAGCATAAAGCATGTGAGGATATTTTCTTGTGTTATTTGTTTCTTCTCTTTTTTTAATAAATCATGTGAATTGTGTTTTTGTTTAAGTTATGATAGATCCTCAATTGAGGTCAAACCCTCCAACAAGATTTACACTTCAATAAAGAATTTATTCTTAACCCAACAAGGCCTCAATTGAGGGTTTAATTAACCCTCGTTTGAGATCCTTTGAAATTCCCTCTAATTCCCTCAATCGATTTTAAAATAAACCCTTGATCAATGTATTTTTCTCGATCAAGGGATTAAAAGTTAGGAATCCTTCCCTCTTTCTATAAGATGCCCTTTTATGTTCACTATTGAAAGGGTATATTTCTTTTTTCAATTTACATAGACATGGGAAAAAATTTGTTGCAAACACAAAGGTGTATAAAATGTTATTCAAATATTTATTAGTCAATGTTGAAAGATAATAGAAAACATAATTTAAATATGTGTGTGTGTCGAGGGGGAGGATAAACTGCACTATGTGAAGATGGTGCTTGTATAAAAAAAAATTAATTATCCATTTAGCATTGAAATAGTTGTTCTGAACAAAAGTTACTTATTAACTTTTTTGAAATTTTCCAAGGATAAACATATAACTAAAAGCAAGATTTACACATTAATTTATACTATTTTTTTTAAATAACACTAGAAAGAGAACTCAATTCCCTACAAATTGTTTTTAATTGCACAACAAAATGCACAAGGCACATATCAATTTCATGGGATTCAATTTTTATTTTTTTTTACTAGGGGAATCGGCAACTTCGCGGTTCTCATACTCGCGTGACACTGGGTCGATCCCCGACGGCTACCACTATAACCCCAGGTGCAACCACCCAGCCCGCAAGAATGGCACACGAGTAAGTCCGGGTGAGAATCGAACATGAGACTTCATTTTACAAATTTCCTTCCATTTACACGACACTTGCCAATCCGTCTACACCCGTGTGGGCCTGGGATTCAATTTTAAAATAATGTAAAATACCATTTTTTCATCACCACATTTCAAAGGAAGTATGACACACCTTCATGGATTCAACCAATTCTAGCGTTCGAAACAAATTTTGAACTTGCTATAAAGTTGCAAGTGAGAAAATCCATCTTACTTGATGTGGAAATTTATCATGTTTGGCCACCAAGTAAGATGGAGCTAAAGAAAAGAGTGCAATGCAAACAAGATAATGGATATTGTGTCCTGCTACCATGGTTATTGAATATTTGATAAAAAAATCCTTAAGGTATTGAGTGAAAGTCTCCAAGGAAGAGTTTTCGTATAACTCTAAGAAATAAACATTAACTACACCAACTAGTAGACCAAATCAAGCAGGAATTCAAAATCACCAATTTGTTGAATGATGCAATAATGATAGTCCCTTGAAATAGCACACGAACAATCGATACAAGAGCTTCATAAACTCACACACTCACACAATGAGATCTTTATATGAACTCTAATTGCAAATGTTGGACAAATGCTCTCTTGAACTATCACACAAACAATAGATGCAATGGTTGTAATAAAGTAACCATAAGACACACACCATGCGTTACTCAAGGCAATCATATTATCACACTACTAGTTAAACAATAAATTATAATCATTAAGATGGCTTTAACACATAAACCATGAGTGATCCAGGTGGATATCAGTGGCCACCCACCTCTTCCAGTTGGCTCACATACATCTTTCATCTTGGTAGTTACAGTTTAATTTTGGCAGTTTTTTTATAGTTTTTTGAGTCCCAAACTTTTGGGGCCATTTTGAGGCCCTAAACGACATTTTGTTTTTACTTTTTGGGGGCCAGGGATCGCCAAAATAAATACATTATCCCTTGGAAGAATTTTTACTTCTCGAATAGACCTTTTCAATGAGGTATCAAATGCCTAAAATAGATATCGTGTGCAAAAGTTACGACCACGGGAAGGTTATGTACCAACTTACCCCAACGGGGCCCACATGACTTTTAGCACTTCATCTCCTAGGGTTAGGTTTTTGGATGTATAGGATTTTGGCATTCATGATTGATGTAAAAAGTCCTTTGGAGCCTCATTGTACTCATCTTCTTGCGAAAGAGCACAGTCGTCACATCTCTTATCAGAGATAAGCTACCACCATTCTAGCAAGATTGTTTTAGTCTACATTTTATAGTTTCAGCATATTTCTTTATTAATAGAAGCCAAGTTTTATTGTATATTTTTTATTGTTCACTAAATCTCCATGTTAATAATATATATTTGTATCATTTTTTTCTTCTCATAAAATCTGGATCAGTGGTATCAGAGCAGTCTTCTCCTTGTCGTTCTTAGTGCATGTCCCCGATGAGTTCAAGATACAAAGAGTTGGGTCTGGAAATTGTTTATCTTGGGGTAAAGATCTCTCGAATGCCCAAGCGACCTTCCATTGCGGGAGAAAAGAAATACAACATGAGAGGAGATCCTTTCAAACTATTTCTCGAGGAATCCCTCGCACAATAGAGGAAGGAGATGATGGATAGTTTTGCGCAAATCGTTCGATGGATACCAATAGGCAATGCATCTTCCTCGAGTAGAGGATCCACTCCCTTCAAGGTACAGATCAAATTTGATATTCCTATATTTGAAGGTCATATAGACGCAGATGTTGTAGAAAAATGGTTGAATCTACTAGAAGGGTATTTTTTTGTCCATAAATTTTCCAATAGAGAAAATATTACATTTGTGCTCCTCAAAATTGTCCCCCATGTCAAATATTGTTGGGAGACTTTATGTGAGAAAAAGGAAAGAAAGGAACCCTCATTATTTACACTCTCACTCACCTGGGATTCCTTCAGGGATGTTATTAAGGAACAATACTACTATATTGGAAGTTATGACGACCTGTATACAATATGGACCACATTGTGGTAGGAAAGGGACCAATTAGTGTCAGAGTTCACAAATATCTTCCATACCTTGTGCACCAATCTGGGTATCAAAAATTCTGAGTGACATCTGGTGCTCAAGTACAGCAACGGTTTTCATAGATACATTCATACATAAATGGAATTTATGGACATCTTATCCTTGGGCACAGCCTATCAGTATGTTGTCAAACTCGAGCAAAAGATTAAACAAAATATGAAAGAGTTTGGGTCTAGGAACCCTTCACAGCAGAAGTAGAGAAAGGGTAGAACCAACCCATAGAACAAAGGGCAGATCAAAGATGGACAGCCTCAGGACAAAGGGTATATCAAATATGGATAGCCTAAGGACAACCAGTCTAAGATGAAAACAAAGAAGGACAGTGAAAATATGAAGAAAGACATCGGGAAGTGGTGTGACTTCCATAAGAGCCCCTGGCATAACACTATTGATTTCCTCTCAAAACAGTCTTTGGTGGCTGAGGTAAAAGCCTATGAATTAGATGCAGGCTCTGAATCATAATCAGAACTAGAAAATGGGAGATGGATTATTGATGCGGAACCCAGTGCCATTGTTACTACCACCAGGATCTATCCTAGTGAACCTGATGAGCTAGAGGAAGGAGAGCACCTCTTTCATTCATAGATGTGGGTGAAGGATACTCCGTTGCACTTCATCCTTGATAGCAATAGCTAGAAGAACCTCATCTCAATAGAGGTCATCAAGTGAATGGCCCTATCAACAATGTTTCACCCGCAACCATACACCATCAGATGGCTCTACCAAGGAAGCGATGTTCGCATCAGCCAACAATGCCACCTATCCTATGACATCAATCCCTTCAAAGATGAGATATCGTGTGATGTTTCTCCCCTTGAAGTTTGTGATGTTATTTTGGGCCAACCTTGTTCATGGAAATGTTATGGTGTATATGACTCTAGGCCTCGCAGTGTTATTATTACCTTAGACAGGAAATTGTACAGGATACCCGAGGTAGTCCCACCTACTTTCATTTCCTTGATCTTTGCCAAGAAATGAAGGAATTTTATCTCTCAGATCGGGAAATTTGTTGTCTTCGTGATTCACTCTCAAACTGAGAAGAAGGTTGTAGCCACATCCATGGCCTCCACGGCTGATCTCTCCATGCAATAGAAGCATGTGGATAAGTTCATGGAAGAATACAAATACATCTTCACCTCACCCACTAGGATACCTCTGCACTGTCAAGTCAAGCATTCAATCGATCTGACCCCCAATGCACCACTACCAAATGGGACAGTCTATCATTGTTCTCTGTTAGGGAATGAGGAGATCAAGCATCAGATCCAAGAAATTATCCAAAAGGGGCACATACGACCCAACTCATCACCGCATGGAAGCCTAATCATGCTTGTGTAGAAGAAAGATGAGACCTGGTGACTCTACATCGATTACCAAGCTCTAAATAAAATCATAGTCAGGAACCGGTACCTAATTCCCTGAATCAGAAACCTCCTTGACCAACTCAAGGGGGACAAATAATTTAGTAAGATTGATCTGAAGTTTGGCTACCATCAGGTCCCAATAGAGCAGACAGATGTATGGAAAACTATCTTCAATTCCAAAGAAGGTCTTTTTGAATGGTTGGTCATGCCCTTTGGTTTGACGAAATACCCAACAACTTTTATGAGGATGATGGAGATCTCTTGTGGAATTTCACCAATTATTTTGTGGTGGTTTATATGGATGTCATCCTCATCTACAACAAGAATTGGGAAGAACACTTGGAGCATATTCAGCAGGTTCTGCACACTCTGCAGGAGCAAAAGCTATATGCAAATTTGGAAAAATGCTCCTTCGACATGGAAAAGGTCTAGTAACTAGGTTAAATTTTTTATGAGCATGGAGTGCATGTGGATCCAACCAAGATCTAGGTCATTTGTGACTGGCCAGTCCCAACCACACTCACTGAGCTTCGGAGCATTTTAGGCCTTTCCAATTTCTATCGCAAGTTCATGTTGGAATTCTCGCATATTGCATGGGACCTGAGATAAGTAACCAGGGGTGGTGGTGCAAAAAATTTCATGTGGGGTATGTTACAACAATAATCATTTGATGATTTGAAGCAATGATTTTCCTCAGCCCCGGTGCTCTCATTACCCGACGTGCAAAAACCCTTTGAGATCGAGATAGATGCTTCAGATTATATTGTGGGCGCAGTTCTCAATCAACACAGACACCCTATGGCCTATCATAGTGAGACACTATCATATATTTTCCGTAAGTACCCTACTTACGACAAAGAAATGTACTATCCATTGTGCAATCATGTCACTAGTGGAGGCATTACATTCTCGGGAAGGAGACAATCATCTACATCGATCATAAGCCATTGTAGTTTATGCAAACACAAGAAAAATCACAGCATGACCGCCATCATAAGTGGTCGACATAATTGCAGCAGGTCCATCTCAACATCAAGTATAAGACAGGAGGCACCAACTGCGTCGTTGATTGCCTCAACCACTCTCCAGTTACAACACTCACCATGGTGCTAAACTCCTGTGACCACGAGACCTCTTGATGGCCCCAACTCGATGAGATAGATCCCAACTTCTTCGCCACCTACCAGATGTTGGGCGCAAACACAATTGTCACTGATTTCCATCTTCAGGATGAGCTACTCTACCATCTAGGCCATATTTTCATTCCATCAATTGAGCGATCAAAGCATATTTGGGAATCCCACTACAGTTAGGTGGAAGGACACTTCGGCGTAGAAAAGACAATGGTAGTTCTACAACAACAATTATATTGGTTGACACATCGACATGATGTCAGCAAGTATATCAGGTCCTGCACTACCTGCGCCATTTCCAAACTGACCATTAAGAAACAATGAATGTACACCCCTCTTCCTACCCCTGAAAGGCCCTGGGAATCCATTTCAATGGACTACATGTTGAGCCTTCCGTCAACCAAGCGGGGAAATGACTTGCAAGAAGAGAATCACAGCAGAGGCCATTGCTAAGCTCTTATTCGAATGCATGTGGGTACATTTTGGGATACCACAAACCATCATCTCAGATTAGGACAATCGGTTCCTTGGCACATTCTAGTTGAGCCTTTGGTCATTGTTGGACACCAAGCTCACCAAATCCACTTCCTTCCACCCCCATACGGATGGCCAAACTGAGGTCATCAACTAGATGATCGTGCATATCATGTTCATTTACAATCCTAAGCATCCCCGCACATGGGATGAGAGTCTTCCCTATGTTCATCACAACTACAAAAGATCCATACATAGCTCAACCAACCACATCCCCTTTCAGGTGGGGTTGAGATTTCAGCCATTGGGTCCCATGAATGTTGCACTACTCCTTGTGGCCACCCAGGTAGACCCCTCCCATGCTCAAACTGAAGCAGAAAAATCTACCTAATTCATTGAGTGAATCCAACACATCCACCAATAGGTTCATGACATTTTATAGAATTCCAATTCCAAGTACAAGCAATGCCATGGTCAACACCAGGTGCCACACTTGTTTCAGTTGGGAGATAAAGTTTGGTTGCACTTGCAGAAATAATGCCTTACGAGGGCCTAGAGGAAACTTATTCCACTCCGCTATGGACCAGTCTATCATTGTTCTCTGTTAGAGAATGAGGCAATCAAGCATCAGATCCAAGAACTGCTCCAAAAGGGGCACATATGACCCAAATCATCACCGCGTGGAAGCCCAATCATGATTGTGTAGAAGAAAGATGGGACTTGGTAACTCTACATCGATTATCAAGCCCTAAATAAAATCATAGTCAAGAAATGGTACTTGATTCCATGAATCGAAAATATTCTTGACCAACTCAAGGGGGGAAAATACTTCAGTAAGATTGATATGAATTTTGGCTACCATCAGGTCCCAATAGAGAAGACAGATGTATGGAAAACTTCCTTCAAGTCCAAAGTTTTTTTTGAATAGTTGGTCATGCCCTTTGGTTTGACGAATGCCCCAACAAATTTTATGAGGATGATGGAGATCTCTTGCAGACTTTCACCAATTCTTTTGTGGTGGTGTATCTGGATGACATATTCATCTACAACAAGAATTGGGCAGAACACTTGCAACATATTCAACAAGTTTTGCACACTCTGCAGGAGAACAAGCTATATGCAAATTTGGAAAAATGCTCCTTTGACATGGACAGGGTCTAGTATCTAGGCTACATTGTTGATGAGCATGAAGTGCATGTGGATCCAGCCAAGATCTAAGTCTTTGTGACTAGCCAGCCCCAACCACACTCACTAAGCTTTGGAGATTCTAAGGCCTTTCCAATTTATATCACAGGTTCATGTTGGGATTCTCGCATATTGCATGGGCCCTCAGCTAAGTAACCAGGGGAGGTGGTAAAGAAAATTTTCATGTGGGGTCTGTCACAATAATAAGCATTTGATGATTTGAAGTAGTGTGTGTGCTCAGCCCCGGTTGTCTCATTACCCGACCTGTAAAAACCCTTTGAGATCGAGACAGATGCTTCAAACTATGTTGTGGGTGCAGTTCTCACTCAACATGGACAACCTGTGTCTTTTCATAGTGAGACAATATCAGATGTTGTCCTTAAGTACCCTACTTACAACAAAGAAATGTACTCCATTGTGTAAGACTATCACCAGTGGAGGCATTGCATTCTCAGGAAAGAGAGAGTCATCCACACCGATCATAAGCCATTGCAGTTCATGCAAACACAAGACAAATTGCAGAATGACCGCCATCAGAAGTGGTCCACATACTTGCAACAGTTCCATCTCAACATCAAGTATAAGACAGGAAGCACCAATTGCGTCATTGATTGCCTCAGTCGCCCTCCACTTACAACACTCACCATGGTGTTAAACTCTTGCAGCCACGAGACCTTCGGATGGCCCCAACTCTATGAGATAGATCTCGACTTCTCCGCCACCTACTAGATGTTGGGCACAAACACAATTGTCATTGATTTCCATCTTCAAGACAAATTGTTGTTCCATATAGGCCATCTTTTCATTCCATCAAGCGAGTGATCAAAGATTATTTGTGAAGCCTGCTACAGTCGGTTGGTAGGACACTTCGACGTAGAAAAGACAATCCTAGTTCTGCAACAACATTTCTATTGGCCAAAACTTAGACAGGTTGTCAACAAGTATACCAGGTCCTGCATTACCTGTTCCATTTCCAAACTGGCCATTAAGAAACAAGGCATGTACACCCCTATGCCTACCCCTGAAAGGCCTTGGGAATTCGTTTCGATGGACTACATGTCGGGCCTTCTACCAACCAAGTGGGGAAATGACTGTGTTTTTGTGGTGGTTGATTGTTTTTTGAAAATGGTGATTCTGGTCGCTTGCAAGAAGAGAATCACAACAAAGGTCATCGCCAATCTCTTCTTTGAATGGTGTGGGTACATTTTGGGATACCACAAACCATCATCTCAGATTGGGACAGTTGGTTCCTTATCACATTTCATTCGATCCTATGGTCATTGTTGGACACCAAGCTCACCAAATACATTGCCTTCCACCCCAAGATAGATGGCCAAAATGAGGTTGTCAACTAGACGATCATGCATATCTTGCGCATGTACAATCCCAATCATCCCCGCACATGGGATGAGATTCTTCCCTATGTTCATCACAGCTACAACAGAGCCATACATAGCTCAGCAGACCACATCCCCTTTCAGGTGGGGTTGGGATTTCAACCATTGGGTCCCATGAATGTTTCACTACCCCTTGTGGCCACCCAAGCAGACTCCTCCCATGCTCAAACTGAAGCCGAAAAAGCTACCTAATTCATTGAGATGATCCAACACATCCACCAACAGGTTCATGATATTTTATAGAATTCCAATGCTATGTACAAGTAGTGCCATGATCAACACCAGGTGTCACACTTGTTTCAGGTGGGAGATGAAGTTTGGTTGCACTTGCAGAAAGAACGCCTTACGGGGCCCTATCGAAAGCTTCATCCACTCTGCTATGGACCTTACATCATCACCAAGGATGTGGGTGGTTATGTTTTTTATCTCAACATTCCCCCCTTTCTTGGCTTGCATCCAATATTTAATGTGGACCTCATTTGGCCATATTTTCCACCATTATTGGACACCTCAATGATAGAAGAACATTTGACACCCATAGAGCTCAACCCTAACTACATGGAACATGCATCCACTGATTAGATCGTGGACACATAGGTCAAGGGAACTCTCCAACAGATGATCCATCTTTATCGGGTTGTCAAAGCAAGGCAACTCCTGCACCAAGGCAAGTGGTTCACTCGGGGCCAAATTCAACAGAAATTTCCTCATCTAATGGGGGAACTCAACACAATGGAGACCATTTCTTCCTAAGGGGGGAGGATTGATCCAGGTGGATATCGGTGGCCAACCACCTCTTCCAATTGGTTCACATACAACTTTCATCTTGGTAGTTACAGTTTTCATTTTGGCAGTTTTTTTTACAGTTTTTCGAGTCCCAAACTTCTGGGACCATTTTGAGGCCCTAAACGACATTTTTTTGGACTTTTGGGGGTCAAAGATAGTTGTCAACATTCTTTAACCCTCAATGAAAGTTGCACTTCTCATATAGACCTTTCCGACGAGGTATCGAATGCCTAAAACGGAAATTGTATGCAAAATTTACAACCCCGGAAAGTTGATGTATCAACTTACCCCAACGGGACCCACATGACTTTTGACACTTCATCTCCTAGAGTTAGGTTTTTGGATGTCTAGTGTTTTGGAATTCATGTTGGATGTAAAAAGTCCTTTGGAACCTCATTATACTCATCTTGTGAATGAACGTATCCATCACATCTTTTCTGAGAGATAAGCCACCACCATTTTAACAAGCTTTTTTCAGTCTGCATTTTACAGTTTCAACATATTTCTTTATTAATAAAAGCAAAGTTTTACTATATCTTTGTTATTGTTCACTAAATCTTTAGGTTAATAATACAAATTTATATTCATTTTATAAACTTAATTTTCACAAAATATTAAATAATAAATCATTATTAATTATTTACACAACCAAAATATTATTCTTTATAATATTTTTTATAAATAATAATTATACAAATTTATAACTTTTTTAATTAAAAGCTCATAAATATAAAACTAAAAATAACAATAAATTTATAAAATATTTCTTCTCGTAGCATTGTTTGGTCATAAATAATGCGATAACACTCTTGCTAGTTATTAGTTAAATGTGTGAAGACTAATAACTTACGTGGCACATTCAAATAATTACAAGTTTACGTAGTCATATATATTTTGTATGCTTCACTAATCATTATTCTTATATTTATTATGTTTTTCATTTTCTTTAAGTTGGATAGATTTTTGGAATTGGTTTATATGATTTTATTTTATAATTTATTATTCAAATAATTACAAGTCTACATGGTCATATATATTTTAGGCAACCAATATGCACCTAAGAGTAGACTTCAATGCTCTATTTACTATGATATGTACTATCCAATTTAAAACACCTATATAAATGCGATAATATATATAATTAAATACTATGATGGGGGACTTCAATGCTCTATTTACTATGATATGTACTATCCAATTTAAAACACCTATATAAATGCGATAATATATATAATTAAATACTATGATGGGGGTGCACATGGATAACCTTTTGGGTGTTTCATCAATCCTCATTATTATATTTTTCATTTTTTGTGATATGTATTATCCCATTTAAAACACCTACAAATGGGATAGTATATATAAAATATTAAATACTATGATGCAGGGTGGGATAGTATATATAAAATATTAAATACTATGATGCAGGGTGGGATAGTATATATAAAATATTAAATACTATGATGCAGGGTGCACATGGATAATCTTTTGGATTTTTCATCGATCTTCATTATTATATTTTTCATTTTTTTTTAATTTAATATATTTTTAAAATTAAATTAAATTTAATTTTATAATTTGTTATTATATTATGATTGGGATAGTATATATAAATTACTACATACTATGATGCGGGGTGCACATGGATAACCTTTTGGATTTTTCTTCAATCTTCATTATTATATTTTTTATTTTCTTTTAATTTAGTATATTTTTGAAATTAACTTATATAATTTTATTTTATAATTTATTATTATATTTATTATTTTCTTTTAATTTAATATATTTTTGAAATTAATTTATATAATTTTATTTTATAATTTGTTATTATATTATGATTGTAATTTTTTTTTTTATAATTTAAAAAAAAAAAATTGTAATGTAAAAAAGATTTTAAAATATTTAACCAAAAAAAATTGTAAAAAAATATTTTATATAACTAGATTATTTTCTATTATTATTATTATTATTATTATTATTATTATTAAATTCTTAAAATTGTGTTCATCAAAACTAAATTAATAATAATAATCGACTATTATAACTTTTTCCATACTTTAAAAAAATTAATTAATTTCCATGTTAACATGGTCTGATTCAAACAATTAAGAAAATTGTTTACGCCAAGAAGGTGAATCGAAATGTACATGTAATTGATTTTAGACCAGTTTAAAGTAATATAAAGTAGAATATATTTGATTGAAAAATAATAAAATGCACGCTCCATTAGAGCTAAGTATCATATCAGAAAATATGAAAAAACTATAAAGCATCTCCAATAAGATATGACAAAACTATGAGCTAAGTAATCTCCAGTTGCACCAAGTAGATAAAAAAACATCGAGTGATAAGTTTAAGGCCCGAGTTTCATTGGAACTAAATGATTGTGCCTCCGTGGCCACTTCTCCTAGTTGCAACAAACTCCAGCGAGGACGACATTGAGTATAAAGGCAGAAGAGTGTATCAGAATTCCCCACGTGTGAGGACTTTTCCCATAAATTCTAACGATCTCTCAAAATTGAGAATATAACTGCCTACTATCAACTTTAGCCAAACTAGTACCCGAAGAGTAGCATATATCCATCTCCCAATATACTTTTCACCCCTTACACTGCTCGATTCCAATGCTATTAATACTATTATTATTGGAATCGCTAATGCCTCCAAAAATAGCACCATAATAAACATATTCAAACCAGGATCATTTAAAAGAGGATCGTTTAATGCCCCCTTCGTATTAAATGAGGATAGCTATTTCCCTCTCCTACAGGGAATGATCTTGATCCTAGAGGAAACAATGGGCTACTAGTGGAAGAAACAAGGATAGGTATGTCTCCCGAAAAACTATTTCCCTCCCCAACCTAAATGTTGATAATGAAAATCACATCTTGGAATAGTTGAGGTATCAACAACCCTTCCAAACAACGAATGATGAAGAAAAAAATCTTCCATGATGAAAGCAAACATAGTCCTCCTTAAAAACAAAGTGTGATGAAGGTAATATAAGACAGATAACACAAAGAATATGGCCCGGGTGTGAAGCCAGCGGGATAGCAGTTGAACGCGCTTCTAGAGGAGTCCCCAGCCTTTGGTATCTAGAAACAGTGGATATGGAGAATGTCTCTTCTAGCTCCAGGCTTCTCACTCTAAAATTCAAAACTAAAGGTACAGAGGAAGAGGGTTACATCACAAATGCATATGGCCCCACTACACCTAACCTAAAATGGAATTTCCTGAATGAAATAAACCTACTAGGAGATTCTTTGATTCACCAAGTATGGATCCTAGGAGGGGACTTCAACATGATCACAACTCCCCTAGAGAAACAAGGAGGCCTTCGTAGGATCGACTAAGCATGTAAGGCTTTTGGCGAGCTCATAGAAAAACTCGGCCTGGTAAACGTTCCGACCAGAAATGGACTCTTTACTTGGAACAATAAGAGAGGAAGAAATCACAAGATAGCAGTCTGTCTGGACAGATTCTTTCTCTCAAAGAAAGCCTTCCAAATTAAGCAGTGTCTGTCCGCAGGGGTTCTCCTCTTACAAGGCTTGGATCACTGGCCCATAGATTTGGAGTGGCCATATGTCTGGAAGCAAGGACCCTCTCCTTTCAGGTGCGAGAAATTCTATCTTGACCACCCAGACTTCCTTACTAACCTGGACCTCTCGTGGAGTGATCTGAAATACCTCCATGGAATGAAAATGTACCAATTCCAACAACGATTGAAGCATGTTTGTGTGTGCCTCAGGAAGTTGAATAAAGAAGTATTCGGTAATATTTTGGAAGAAAAGAAAAAAATAGAAAAAGAAATGGAGGCGATACAACCGAAAGGAATTCAGGGTATCTTCTCCTCTGACCTCATTACGAGGGAGGTCAAGATCATGGATGATCTGGTCAAAAGAGCGAGGCAAGAAGAGATATCATGGTGTCATAAATCTAGGATTCACTGCCTAAAAGAAGAACATAAGAATACTCGCTTCTTCCATAACTCTCTAATTCAAAGAAGAAACAGAAACAAAATTGTGTCTCTCAAATTGGAGGATGGCAACACCAAAGTAAAAAAGGAGGACATCAAAAAGGAACTCTTGCTCCATTTCCAAAACCTCCTTTCAGGACCCGAAATCAACAGAAAAGAGGCTATCACTAAATTAACTGAAGCTATTCCTAGGTTGGTTACCCCAGAGAAATCCCAAGCTTTAATGAGACCTACCTCCATTGAATAAGTGGAAGACATTGTCAAAAGTATGGCCTCAAGGAAATCCCCAGGCCCAGATGGGTTTACTGCGCACTTTTTTCAAGTCGGCTGGCCCATTCTAGGAAATGACATTTGGGAAGTAGTGGAAGAATCCTGCAACTCTAAAACCATTTTGGAAGCCTTCAATGCCACCTTCATCACCTTGATTTCGAAGATCAAAGGAGAAAGATCTACATATAAATTTCGTCCCTTTTCATTATGCAATGTCATTTATAAAATTATTTCTAAATTGATATCCTCTAGGCTTAAACCTATCCTACCGCTAATCATCTTCCAGGAGCATGGAGGTTTTGTTGAGGGAAGGAAGATTCTAGACGGAATTATAGTAGCTCATGAAGCGATACACTCCCTCAAGATGTCTAAAAAGGCAGGAATGATGATGAAATTGGATATGTGTAAAGCCTACGACCGAATGAACTAGGGATTCCTTCATAAGATGCTTCTAGATTTTGCTTTTGAAGAAAGTTGGGTAACTTGGGTTTTGAACCTGGTCACTACGGCCTTCTTCTCTATCTTGGTGAATGGATCACCATCCAGTAATTTTAATGTCTTGAGAGGACTAAGATAGGGTGATCCTCTATCCCCTTTCCTCTACATAATCCTGGTGTAAGGGTTGGGATGTAGCCTTTCATGGGCCAAAAGTCAAGGAGTGATCAAGGGATTGCCCCTTCTCCAGGGTGAAGAGGCTCTGTCTCACCTTTATTTTGTGGATGAAAATAACTAATGGGTTCCCCCATAGTAAAAGAAGTGATTGAGTTAAAAAAAAATCTTGACCTCTTTAACTTAGCTTCTGGCATAGTCATTAATCAAGAAAAAACTCAATTTTTCTTTTTCAACACTCCCCCCTATATTCAACGACATCAGGCCACCTTGCTTGGATTTCAAATTATATCCCTCCTTGCCAAATATTTAGGAACTCACCTTTTGTCCAAAGCTCTTCACGATCCCTCTTACGAGTTCCTTTTGGCCAAAATGGAATCTAAAGTCCGAAGTTGGACTCACCGGTCTCTTTCCCTTCCAGTTCGTGCCCTCTTGATAAAGTCGGTTCTCTTAGCCTTCCCCTTGTACCTTTTCTCAGTTTTCGTTGCCCCAATGAAGTTCATCAAACACATTCGAAACCTCCAACGAAAGTTCTTTTGGGGTGACCCTTCAAAAGAAAATAAATGACCCTTGGTGGCCTGGAATACTATATGCCAACCTAAGTCCCAAGGGGGACTCGAACTTAAGGACCCCCAAGTTTTCAGCTCTACTTTGGTAGTGAAACTTTGGTGGAGATGGATCAAATCTCCTTCAACCCTATGGGCTAGAATTTGGAGGAACATGTGTGCCCCCAATATCCCACTCCAGAGCTTAATCAGAGCAGAAGGAATCAGAATTGGTTCTCTGATTTGGAATAATGCCTGGCGAAACCATGACCTGGTTCAATTTCAGTGCTTTTGGAAAGTCCATGATGGGACCTCAACCCTTTTTTGGGATGACGCTTGGGAACAACATACCATCTTAGGGGAAGAAGAAAAGTATCTAGACCTACGCTTCTCGTCTCGTTAGAGCATGCAGGTTGGATGAAGTTGCACCATTGTTGGACAACCTTTCAACCTAGTGGAAACTCTATCTTGAGAACTTGGAAACCCCTTGAAGAATGGCTAGTTCAATGGAATGAGCGGTCAGAAGACTTGGTATCTAAAATTCTGCAAGAGCCCCAGGTTGAAATCAGATATGGGAGGACATCATTCAATGGGGCCGCCAAGGAGATAGAGAATTCCAAGTGAAAACAACCTACCAGTCCTTGCATGACCCAGGAAACACCTGTAAAAGAGACATCTAGGGGAAAATATGGTCCAACTCTCACTGGCCCAAAATATCAACTTTTTTATGGTTGGTAGCAAACAAAAGGGTTTTAACCGAGGATCATCTTCTATGGAAAGGATTTGTAGGTCCATCAAGATGTACCCTATGCCACAAAACAAAAGAAACTCTTGACCACCTATTGACCAAATGTAAATTTACGATGCAACTATGGGATCAAGGAGTAACCAATTTCTGAAGAACGGACCTGAAAAAAGATAATGTAATAGAATTCTAGAGCATTAAGACTTTTAGCAATGCCATCATTAATAGAGCCTGGGAGATTTTCCCAAGCATCCTCATGTGGAATGTGTGGAAAGAAAGGAATCATAGAATATTTAAAGATAAATCCCTCACCAGAAATCAAATTTGGGAAATCATTAACAAAAATGTGAAAGAAACCATTGGTGTAATTTCATGGTCATCCCAAGACCTCCAACTGGAAGACTCTGAAGTAACCATCTTCAAAAGCTGGAATCTTGGTTCATATCTCAATAAGAAATCACTGGCTTTGAAGGTGGGGAAAACGCGGAGACAGGAGCAGTGGACTCCCCCCTAGGAAGGTTTTATAAAGTTAAACTTTGATGGTGCATCCAAAGGAAATCCTAGTCCTGCAGGTGTAGGAGGAGTCTTTAGGGACCACAAAGCAAAATTTTTACTCCTCTATGCGTCTAACTTGGGAATTACAATTAATAATGAAGCAGAGTTGGAAGGACTCCAGTGAGGCATAGAGATAGCCAAAGAGTCTGGATTTTTGGCCCTGGAAGTAGAGGGAGACTCTCATTTAGTCATCAGAGGTCTGCAGAAAATCCTGAATGGTGTTAAGGAAGATAAGATATCAAAAAATTGGCAGTTGAGCCATGGCCTCTCAGTTCTCATAGGTATGGTAACTTCTTTAGCATCGATTGTTCCTAAGAAAACCAGAAGGAAGGAAAACACGATGGTCGATTGCATGGCCCACCTCGGTGTCACAATGCAAGAGAGGTATCGAATTTGGAGATTGGGGAACCCACTGCTAGGCAGTATGGAAGAGAAGATACAACGAAGATGCCACGCTGATCTGACTGCATGGAGGGATGCGGTCAAGCTAGCCAAACGAGACACTCAGAATTAGGGTCGACATCAGGATTCAAGTAAGGAGGATAGGTGGCCTGAGACAATGACGGCATGTACAGTGGAGGGAAGGACGCCCCTCCATGAAGGGGGTCCGCAACCCGATGTAGAATGAGAGGAAAAATGACAATCTGGTCCATGCACAAAAATGAGGACCCACTTAAGGTTAACGATAATGAAAATAACGAGAGCTCGGTTTAGGACTAATCGGTTCATGGTTAAATCAATCATGAATCTAGGTGATGTCGAAGCCAGTACAAAAGGGCAAGCTAGTTATCAATGGAAGGAGAGGTTGCACACTGGAAGAACTCTTGACGGCTCAAGTTCGGTGGTAATTGGTCTAATCACCTTCCAAGGTTTTATAGAAGTGTTTAAGATGTACTATAGATGCAGGTTCCTGAGAGTCGAGTACCATCCCAATATATTTAATGCTAGGGTCTCTAATCATAAATACAAGGGAAGAATGTATAGGCATCGTGTTTTGAGATACTCTTGTATTTCCATCCTGCTCCTCTTCTGGTCGAATCTCAGACTAGGGGGAAGAATGGCGCGTCACTAGAACAAGAAGAATAAGAGGGGTCAGGTAGGTCTCCACAACAATGAAGCTTCATTGCCAAGAGGCCAAGGCCTCCTCTTGAGAGAAGAGAAGGAAGCTAGAGCCGCGGAGGAGCATTTTTGGGTCCATAGTGGGAAGGATGAAATTCAAGTGACGAACATTATTGAGGATCGTGTCTTAGCCCAGAGAAGGAGGACCAGGGAGGATGAGATCATCAAGGAAGTGGCTAAGTGAGTGGTTGATCCAGTTAATCCCTAGACCAGAGATACCAGGTACTTCAAGATGGTTGAAACATATTGGATGGTCAAAGCACTAGTGGCTTAGGCCGTTAACGAAACCTGTCAGGAGAAGTTCGAGATCCTCCAAGTTATTCACATTCTGGAGGGAAAGTTTGAACTTTTCTGCAGATCCCAACATGACATCAAATTCAGGGAAACTAGTCAGAACAAAGACCAACACAATAGAAGAAAGGATCGGGAACCGAGTCTCCTTCTGGATCTTTTCAATGTCCAATTATGGTAGATGAAGAAGAAGAATAACCTAGGGAGGAGCTCGCTCCTCTTCTCCGGAAAGAAGCCAACAGACAATTCAAGCAAGAAGCATGAAGCCTCTTTGAGACAACCAGGAGAGAGATGAAGCATGCGCCAGACACTCAGTAGGATTTTTTTAGCTCATTATGTTTTGGTCTTTTCTGTCTTATTTTTAGTCAATTTATTAGTAACCCTATTTTTATCTTACTTGACATATTCAAATAATGTGTGAAAACTAATAACTTAAATGTGTGAAAACTAATAACTTACATGGCATATTCAAATAATTACAAGTCTATGTCTTCAATATTTTGTATGCTTCCCTAATCATTATTCTTATATTTTTTATGTTTTTCATTTTCTTTAAATTGAATAGATTTTTAAAATTGATTTATATAATTTTATTTTATAATCTATTATTGAAATAATTACAAATTTACATGGTTATATATATTTTGGACAAACAATATGCACCTAAGAATAGAGTTTAATGCTCTATATATTGTGATATGTACTATCCAATTTGGGATGGTATATATAGAGCACTAAATACTACATTATGTTGGGTGCATATGGATAACCTTTTCCATATTTCATCAATTTTCATTATTATATTTTTCATTATTTTTAATTTAGTATATTTTTAAAATTCATTTATATGATATTATTTTATAATTTATTATTATATGATAATTGTAATAAATTTTATTCTATAATTTAAAAAAAAAGAATTTAAAAATTATAATGTAAAAGAAATTTTAAAATATTTGACCAGAAAATTTGTAAAAAATTATTTTATATAACTAAATTATTAGCACATCATGGTATTGTTATTATACTGCCTCCGGGCAGTATATAATATTCGATTTTAGTTAAATTTTAATTAGGTTGAATTTAAAAAATTGGGCATGTTGGGTTTAGGAAATACAAAAATTATTTTTCAATATAATAAAAAAACTAAATTTTTGCACATTTCATTGGCTAATAAGTTTTATCCGTTATTGTTTCCTTCATGCCATTCAAAGTTTACAATAAATGGAAAAAATACTGCTTACGAGTATGCCACCGATTGTCCCAGCCATGACGAGAGCTTCCTTCCACAGTCATCTCAATTCTGCCACCTTGTAACTTGAGGAACTCCTTTAAATCAGGCGTGATGATTCATCCCCATACTCGACACACAGATTTTAAACTACATTACACAGAAAAGAAAATAATCCACAAAACAGAATTAGGACACTTGCCTTCCATGGCAGACACATAACGCTACAGGAAAACCTTCACGACCGTCCCATCCGCCATGAAATTTTCCATTCATGTAACTGAATTTCTTTACTGTGATCGTCCATTTCTCATCCAACCCAAACATTCATTAGGAATTCCATTGCTAAAGAAATGGAGGTTATGGAGCTGGTCTCCCCATTCATTACATTGACCAGTTTAACCGCTATAATTAGTCAATCCGTCAGTTGAAGGGCGTGTTCCTGGTTGACCAGTTTAACCGCTATAATTAGTCAATCCGTCAGTTGAAGGGCGTGTTCCTGGTATTCAAGCTGTCATGGTCGCTGGCGGGACAATAATGGACTTTGGGGATTCAGAGTCCAGACACACGATTCGTCGTTAGTATATCCGTCCGGCCGGTGGACAAGGAGCAAATACGGATAGGCCTTGATTTCCCAACGGATTGAAGAAAGTGGTGCCCAGATCAGACATATTTTCCTTGCCGTTCTTTTTCAGTCAACTGTTGCCTAACATTAGACGTACTTTGTCTGTCTTGCAATAATTACTCGCCACCAGGAGTTATTGACGGTGACGACATCGTCCAGAATCAAGGCTCGTATCTATTGTTGCCTGCTGCATAGTAGCCATATTGTTTTCGATTGCTAAATAGGTTCCCTGTAGATATTGTTGTCGGCTGCTAAAAAGGCTCCTGTACCTTTATAAGGTGCCAGCCCCTTTCAAGGTTGAGACCCAGAAGCAAAGGTAGTAGCATCTCTCCCAGCGTACTTCATAAATCGAGACCGGGACCTGTATCTAGACCTAGATCCTCCAGGAGCATCACAAGTAGTAGAGTCACTTCCATTCTCATACTCTCATTAATTTATTTTGAATGTGCATGGTTTTCCAAGAACATACTAATCGGGACAATCTTATTTTGAATGTGCAAGGTTTTCCAAGAACATATTAATCAGATTGTCAGGACAATCTGAGGATGATATTTCAGTTGTCCGTAGTAGGGAAAATTAAGTATGTGGACAGGCAGTTTGGTGAGCGACCAGCTGGTCATAAGAAGTTGTGTTGCACTGAGGAAAAACATGAAAAGTTCATATTGCTAGCAATGGACAATCGAACAGTTATGTTGATATTGTTGATTATTGGGATGGTAGAATAATTGTTGAAGTTATCACCTTAAATTTATTGTTGAAGTTATCATAAATACTTATTTGAATTTTGAATAGGAAGAAATGGGGGTTGAATTAGTGAATCCTTTCTATTTCACATTTGATAATATCTTAGCAGTCTTAAAAAGCCTTAGATTTGATGGGCTTAAAAACTTCAATTAGGCTAATCCCAATGCAGTTACCAGGAATAGGTAAGATCATGAAAAAAACATTTGTTGCATTTAAAAACATAAGTACGAGCAGATGATGGCGACAAATACCCGTGGAGGTGGGTCTACCCGTATTTTTTATATCATTGTAAACAGACTCTTAACTACATATAATTGGGAGACAGTATAAGCAGCCTAGCTGCCCTTGTTTTTATTACGAATCAAGTCTTGAGATTGTGTTCACCAAAACTAAACTAATAATTCTGATTATTATAATTTTTTCCATACTTTTAAAAATTAATTAATTTACATGTTAACATGGTTTCATTCGAACAATTAAGAAAAATGTTTACTAGCCAAGAAGGTGAATCAAAATGTACATGCGAGTAATTTTAGACCAGTTTAAAGTAATATAAAGTAGAATATATTTGATCGAAAAATAATAAAATGCACGCTTCATTAGAGCTAAGTATCATATCAGAAATACGACAAAACTATAAGCAATCTCGACTAAGATGTGACAAAACTATGAGCTAAGTAATTTTCAGGCAGATAATAAATATCGAGTGCTATGTTTAAGTTTTCTGTTTTCTTGGTGTAGGAAATATACCAACTAATTTATCATGCGGTTACATGCATATGCATGTAGTTATATTAGGAATGTGCATGTATGCATTTTTTTGTGTGAAGAGATTGTGTAATTGGTGGATCGAATTATAATCAATTAGTTTAACTGTTAGAGAGATGTTATATGCATACCTATAGAGGTGAGAGTGCAATGCACTAGAGTGTGTGAGTAAGACACAATACTGTGGAGTACAGTGTGCCTGTGAGGAAAGGATGGTTGTATGCATGTGCTGACTATTGTAATTATCTCTACCTACTATCATTGCCTCGTGGATTTTTTCCTGTATTGAGTTTCCGCATAAATCATTGTGTCAATTATATGATTCCTAATATGTTATGTTTAGTTTGACGTTCTCAATTTTGTACTCTGTTTTACTTTAACTACCCAACAAATGATATCAAAGCAAGTGAGTCAAACCGAACAAATCTACATGAGTTCAAGAAAGTCATTAGACAACATCTGACGTGTGAGAGCAACTTCTTACTGAACCTTCACATGGAAGATTCGATCTAAGCACTACAAGAGCTCGATTCGTGTGATGCATGCTGGAGGAGGAAATAATCGTTGATATTTCTTGGACTATCGTTCCTTATAATTGTTGTCAAACTTAATGTGTCGGGATTTCTGGGGATCATTTCCCTTCACGACTAGGAGGGGGCGCGATAATTGTTCATCATCACACATATGCCTTGCGGGTAGCACGATACTCGTGGAAATTCGTTTTAATCAAAGATATATGTATAGAACTTAAAAGTATATGCATGCACAAAACTCAAGGTATTATGAAAGTGGACTCTTTTTTTATACATGGATAATAAGAGGATCCCCACGTAAATTAATGGATGGAGTATGTTATAATATTTTATGAAGGATCGTTTTTTTTTTTTAAGTGGGTGGAATTATTTAAAGAGTATGGTAATTTTGGAAATTCGTTTTAATCAAAGATATATGTATAGAACTTAGAAGTATATGCATGCACAAAACTCAAGGTATTATGAAAGTGGACTCTTTTTTTATACATGGATAATAAGAGGATCCCCAGGTAAATTAATGGATGGAGTATGTTATAATATTTTATGAAGGATCGTTTTTTTTAAGTGGGTGGAATTATTTAAAGAGTATGGTAATTTTTTATTAAAAGGTAAGAGGTGGAATTTTTATGTTTTGGTAAAAGGTTTTGAGTTACAAAAAATTTATTAAATATTTTCTTTAAAATTTTTTAACTAATATTTTTTTAGGTTTGAGGTTCAACTTTGAGTAAGAAAATTCCTCTACATTAAGGCTTGGTTTTATATGCAGTGGTTTTGAAGTTAGTTTTCTGCTAATGGTGAAAGTGTAGAATTCTAAGTTTGAGGTGGAGAAATTCAGCGGTAAGAATAGTTTTGCGCTACGGAAGCTCAAGATGCGAGATTTTCTTGTGCAACAAGGATTGAAAAAGGAATTGGCTGTAAACATAAAGAAATTGGCAAGCATGACAGATGCGGATTGGGAAGATCTGGATGCAAGAGCCCTTAGTACCATTCGTTTTTGTCTGGTAGATAAAGTGTTGTTTAACATCGTTGAAGATGAGACAACAACAGGTTTGTGGAACAGACTAGAGAGTTTGTATATGACAAATGTTGGATTATTGAAAGGGGGATGAATCAATAATAGAGCAATTTAATCCCTTTTAACCATATAATCCAAGTGTTATATCAATGTAGCATTATCATCCAATAACTGCAGAGTAAATAAGAAATGAACAAATGAACAATCATACACATACACAGTACACTAGTGTTTTACGTGGAAACCCAAAGCGGGGAAAACCACATAATGTTTTTTCTTATATGTCTTGAAGAATTATATTCATTGGAAGCACCAACTTCCTTTGTTTTCCAGATGCAACTAGAAGGAAACTCAAACCCCCTTATTTCTCAAGCTACAACCTGAAGGAAGTTCCAACTCCCCTATTCTCTAGCTACAACCAAAAGGAGGCTACAACCCCCTATGTTCTCCAGCTACAACTGGAAGGTGGCTATAGCCACCTATCCTTGCCTCGTCCAACCGCACTAAAGTAGAAGTAGAATGATGGAACCACTATCACACTATCACTGTGAGATATACTGTTGTAAACATGTACCAATAAACCTAAACCATGCATCAACCATGCATCAACCTATAATCAAACTGTACCATAAACAAGTGCATTAACCATGCACCAACCTGTACTAAACAACCTGTAATCAACCTATACCATAAACAAGTGCATCCAACCATGTACCAAGTATGTACCAATCATGTGTCAACTACTCATCAATATGTACCAACATCATCAACTATACAGCTCATGTATGTGCCAACTCATCAACTACTTGTCTCAACTATGTACCCAACATGTACCTCAACCAAAACTCCTCATCAATACCATCATCCAAATACGATTTGTAACTCTATAATAGACCTAGTGTATATGATCACATACCTTCAAACCTTCCTTAACTTTAACAACAAGAGACTATCATTTTCATCAAACTTTTCTTTAGTCTCACATGACTAGTTTTGGATTAGTCAACAACCCTAACTTGAAATAATCATAACTATGTACTTGTAATGAATAAAGATCTGAAACTGATACACATTGTTCTTCAGTGTGTTTTATGCAATTCATCCAGGTGTCACTACTTGGAACCTCTCAGAAAAAAGAGTCATATCAAAAATGACATACCTTTCTGAATTTTGGCTTATTCTAGAGAGTGACCTTGTAGAGCGTGCCCCGCACAAAATATTTTTTGAATCGATCTGAAAATGTTACACAACATACTACAGATTGTACTCTAACCAACACATTTGGTCTTACTAAATTTAGATCTGTTATGACATTATTACTCGAAACACCTATTTTAGACTAGTTTAAGGACTAACCAAAAACCTTATTTTCCACAAAGTGTAACTCCAAAAATACAACAACCCATGAGTTGAATTTCTTACCACAGATACTTGGATATGTTTCCTCAATGGCCTATCAATCTCACAATCTGAATCATTCTATAAAAAACGTTATTGCGAAAATGGTGAGATGACCTGTAAATAACATACCTTAGAAACATCATCAAAATAATTTATCCTCTCTTGAATTCCGGCCCTCTTTTCTTCACCTTCCCTCCAAAATTTGGCTTAGATATCCTTTGGTTACCTCAATCACCTATAGATATTCAATATTCTCAAGTGTGATATAAAATGAGAGAGTCTTTCCTCTTATTTATACTCTCCATCTTCTAGGTCACTTAACCCATTTCTAGGTCACTTAACCTATTTTTAGGTCACTTAACCCATTTATAGGTCACTTAACCTATTTTCCTCATTTTTAGGGTTAACCACTTTCCATAATTAGAAAGTTCTTCATTACATTATCATTTAAATATTCCTCCTTAACTTTGTCACCTCACTTTATCATTTAAATAATCTTCTTTGATTTTGTCACTTCACTTTATTATTTAAATAATCATTCTTGACTTTGTCACTTTACTTTATCATTTAAATAATAATTTCTTATGTGCAAGCTCTTTGACTTCTTTGACCTTTTGGGGCTTCAAGCCAACATATGGGGGTCCTTCAACTTCGTAAGTCCATAACTCTCAAACCGTGAGGAGTTATGTGACATTCCACATACCACCAGAAATGGCATGACATGTACTATCCATATAGAATAGTATTACCTTAAAATATATTAAAACTCAAACCATTATACATGAAACAACCTTGGGTCCATTACCCAAACCTTTGTGCTACCGGAATTCTCTGTCGGAATTTTTTCAAGGGTTGACATCAATGACAACCAACCTTAATCAACAATCTCCCCCTTTGGCATTGATGACAAAACTCTGATGCAATACTGAAATTATGGCATGCAATACTGAAGTCATATCACTCATGCTCCCCCTGGAAACATGCTTCTGTCCTCTGCATCTATGTGACCATTGCTCTCCCTGGAACCATGCATTTGTCCTCTGCATCTGATGAATATCTCCCCCCTTGTCATCAATGGCAAAGGTATCTTTCCATCCGGGGTTGCACCCCCTGATTGAACTGTCCTCTTTATGGTGCTTCCCCGTGTACATTTAAAACATATAAGATAAGCATTCAAAAGCATTCATTTTGGAGTAGAAATAACTTCGAGTCTCTGGCGAAGATACTCAAAGGATTCCCATGGAAGTGGTTTTGTAAAGATTCTTTTCATGGCAAGAAGTTGTTGATGGCATGGATGTAACAATGAGTTTCTTGGGCAATGCAGCGATGAATAAAATTATGGCTGCTTCCACTATCAACTAGAATGATGACCTTCCGATGCTTGATGTAACCGATTAACTTGAGGGTTTGGGGAGCGAAGAAGTCAGTGAGAGCATTGAGGGAAATGACCGGTTCCACTTCGGGAGGGTCTGAGGGAGGGGTTATGTCAGTGATGTCATGTGACTCAGACACAAGGGGAGTTTCAACATCCTCTTCTGAAATATCCTCAGAGATGGCCATAAAAATATTTTGTTCCTTACACTTGTGGCCCAGGAAATATTTGTCGTCACAATTATAACAAAGGCCTTTGAGTTGGCATTCAGCCATTTCAGCCCTGGTCAATTTTTGGATCTTTAATGGGGTTGAGGGAGTAGTGGGATTTACGGGTTTAGGGCGAGGGATAAAGGAGGGTTTTCGATTTTGAGAGGATACAACATGTTGTGCTTCTTTAGCTCTTTTAGTAGCCTCCACCCAACTCAAAGGTCGAGCCATGAGGACATGGGCCCAAATCTCACCCTTGAGGCCACTGATAAAACACTCTTGAAAGAAAGCATCAGTCATGCCCTCTGTTCAAAAAGCCAGGCGCTCAAAGGTAGCTATGAAGTCTTCTACTATTCCCAATTGTTTCAACTTTGTCAAACGACCCAAATGGTTGGAGTCAGTGTCAAAGCGTTCATAAATCTCAGTCACAAATTGGGTCCAAGCAATATACCCTTGACAAGAAGTTTTTCTCCATTGACACCATTGCCAATGTTCTTGATCTAGATGGAGAACACCATACCGGAGTTTGGCCAAGTCATCTGTAATGTCATATAAAGAGAAATAATGTTCCATTTGGGTTACCCAACTAGTGGGGTCTGAGCCATCAAATTTGGTCACATCCACCCGCAGAAGGCATAGGTCACGTTGAAAGTGATGGTGCTGAAAGGTATGGGAATGGGAGGAATGTTCACCCTTAGTCTTTGGAGGTGTGTTAGAGAAAGGGTCATCTGTAGGATCTTCAGTTTGGTGTAGAGTGATGAAAAGACAGATTCAAGCTGGGTGGTCAATTCTTGTTTGACTTCCTCCATTGAGGACTGCATGGTTGTATTTATGGTTGTAGTGATGGTTGTATCGATGGAGGCAACATTGGCACTGAGTTGATTTACTTCTTTTTGGGTCTCGAGGAGATCAGATTGCAATGTGTTGAAGCGATCTTCCAGGTCTTGGCTACGGGTATGGGCCATGAGGATGGGTGAACTGAAAAGGGGTGGGCGGGGTCAAAAATTTTGCCGAAAAATGATATGGATGAATGTGATTAGGGCGAAGAGATGAATCCAATGGAATAGGTCTCAAATAATGGTGATTTTTTTTTATTTTTTTTATTTTATACACCTGCGGAGTTATACTCCGGTCTGAAGAATACTGCAATGATGAAATCCCCAAATGCTTAACCAGTAAGAAAAGTGTAGTGAGTTGGCAACTCAACCACAGTTGCGTGACAATCGATCCTATTTGTTTTAATTTATTTATGTTTCTGTCCCCCAAGGGTTCTACAAACAAGGGTTTTCCCTGTGTTATAGCTCTCTGATATATGTGCGGGGTCCAACAATAGTACTCAGCCCAATATCTTAGGGCACTAACTAAGGAGGATAGACCGTACCCTTAGCCGTACTACCCGACTACCCAAGTACTAGAGAGTATCTTCCCGAGTGTTGTTCTTGGTGGCACTATAGCAGTCAGGTGGTCAATCAGTTTATCTAAAGAGGGCTTCAGGAAATCTAGGCCAATCCGTACATAGGTGTTGTCTGATGTGCTACCACTCGAAGCGGTACCAACATGGGTTACAAGGGTGGCCAACAGATGTGCGCTTAAAAACCACTTGTATTTCTTGCATGTATGAATCCCTCAACCGCAGGTTTATGCACGTAATGACAGATCTCTGGGGCTTAAAGACATCAGAATACGTCTCTACCTTGAAAAAAAAATTCCCACAAATTCTGCCAAGGAAAGTGCTCTGATGCCACTTGTAATATACCAGATACAAAAAGTATGCAGAACAGAAATAAAATACTAGAAATGGAAAAATAACAGTAATATAACCAACATAATCTCCACAATAACACATAAATGATATAAGAACAACAACAGAAATAACACTTTGATTCAGAAATCAATGTTCACGGGCCTCTTCGAGGGGGCAACCTCCAGTCGAGCAACGCTTTGTTACAATAATATCCAAGCTAGCGTTTTCATACCCTCGACCCTTATTTATACTAAATATGTCTATCAAGAGAAGCATCTAGAGGAAGTTCCTTCTAGAAGCGAAAACTTCTATTAGGTCTTCTTACATTCATCTTATTCTATTTTATTGAAAGGCCTTATTAATATTGACCTTTATTACATCTGAATATATTGCTCTACCTATGTGCGGGTTAGGACCCTAACACATTTCAAATTCATTTTGCATGTCCTTTGCAAATTTCTGGCTTAACCTGCCATCATCACAAACAAAAATAATATCATCAACATAAACTTCAATTAATAAAATATTACCTTGAATTACCTTGATGTAGAGGTTGTTGTTTGCACTTCCTTTTCTAAACCCTGCCTACTGTAGATATTTATCCAGTCTAGAGTACCATGCTCTAGGATCCTGTTTTATACCATACAAGGCCTTCTTTAATTTTCACATACAGTCTGCATTATCTAACAACTGAAATCCTTCTGGTTGTTCAATGTAGACTTCTTCTTTAAGTTCCCCATTAAGAAAAGATGATTTTACATCCATCTGATACACTTTAATATTTTTGGAGTATGCATAAGCTAAAAACAATCGGATTGCTTCCATTCTGACAACTGGGGTAAATGTCTCTTCAAAGTTGACTCCTTCAACCTATGCATATCCTTTACATACTAATCTATCTTTGTTCCTTGTAACTTGTCCATCTTCGTTCAATTTATTCATGTATACCCACTTTGTGCCGATCACATTCTTATCCTTTGGTCTTGGAACCAATTCTCAAGTGTCATTTTTCTCTATTTGATCCAAATCTTCATCCATGGCCTTGTTCCAAAATTCATCCTTGCTAGCCTCTTCAAAATAGGTTGGTTCAATCGTAGATGTGAATGCTAGGTGTGTTTGTTCTGGTGAACAGATTCTTCTTCTAGTCTCAACTCCTGTGTCTTTGTTTCCGATAATTTGATCTGAAGGATGATTATTTTGTACTCATGTGCTAGGTGTCTTTGGAGGCACTTGCTGAACTTGCTCTTCTTCTTCTGTTGGATTCTCTTCATATTCCTCTTCTACTTCCTTTTCATCTTCTACTTCTTCAGTGAAAAGTTGTTCCATTGATTCATTTTCTTCTTCCTTTGACTCTAGTCTACCTGTTTCATCAATTGTTACATTGATTCTTTCTACAACTTTGTTCAATCTTAGATTGTAACACTTTTATGCTTTCCTTGTACTTGAGTAACCAACAAGTACTCCTTTGTCCACACGAGAGTCAAACTTTTCCATTTTTCCATCTTCTCTTTTGATGTAGCATTTGCTTCCAAAAACTCTGAAGTGCTTCACATTTGATGGTCTTCCTTTCCATAGCTCGTAGGGAGTTTTGTCAGTGTTGTTTCTGAGCATTACTCTATTTTGAATGTGAACTATTGTATGCACTTCTTGTGTCCAAAATATATCTATCAATTTGGAATCCATTAGCATTGTTCGAGCCATTTCCTGTATTGTCCTATTCTTTCTTTCAACAACTCCATTTTGTTGAGGTGTCCTAGCAACAAAGAATTGTCTTTTTATTCCATGACTGCTGCAATAGTCCATAAATTCCTTTGAAGTGAACTCTCCTCCATTATCAGATCTCAAGCATTTGATTTTTGAATCCATTTCATTTTCAACCATTTCCTTGTAGATCTTGAAGTTTTCAAAAGATTCTGACTTATTCTTGAGAAAACAAACTGCAGTCATTCTTGTATAATCATCAATTAATAACATAAAATATTTCTCACATTTTAAACCCTTTGTTGTAGTTGGTACAACTAGATCAGTATGCACAATTTCCAGTGGTCTTGTCATTGAATATTCATTTGATTTGAACCTGGTCTTTGTTTGCTTTCCTTGTTGACAATGCTTGCATAAAGTGTTGGTTGGTTTCGTGATCCGGGGCATTTCTCTTACTTCTTCTCTTCTGCTGACTTTGAAAATGTTATCAAAATGTATGTGACCCATTCTTCTGTGCCATAGCCAAATTTCATCTTCCTTTCCTAGACAAGACTTTTCATTTCCAATTTCACTTAATACATATATGTTGCTTGAAGTTCTCGCAGCTGTAGCAATCAATTTTCCTGAACCTTCTTTTCTTATCTTGCATTTTTGTGAATTGAAAGTAACTTTATGACGTTGGTCACACATTTGACTCACACTTAGAAAATTATGTTTCATATCTTCTACTAGTAGAACATTTTCTGCCTTGGTATTCTTGTTCCCAATTCTAACTGTGTATTTTCCAATGATTTTAGCTTAATCATCATTTTCGAAGGAGACTGATCCATCTCTTTCTTTTCGGAATGTAAAAAACATGTCTCTATCACCTGTCATGTGTTTTGAACAACCACTATCAACATACCAACCATGTTTCATCTGCTTAGCTTGTAGAAAGAGTGTGCATTCTTCATTGCTATATTGATCCTGCTTTCTTATCCATGTCCTTTTCTGAGGTTCTTGTCTGTGACTATTGTTATTCTGTTGCAGTTCTCTAGGAGGGACTGTCATTCTGCAATCTTTGGCCATGAGGCCAAAATTGTTACATTTGTAACATTCCACTTCAGTGCTCAAAGATTCAAACCTGTTGTAACGTCTTCTCTGTGTTTCACTAGGCCTTCTTGGATAACCCCTTTTTGGATAACCCCTTTGTGTATGACTTTCAAAGTTGTTTGTGTTCCTGTTGTTAGCTATGCAATTCACAACTTTATGTCCAAAATTATTACATGCATAACATAAACCAAAAAAGATAGTTTGATACCTGGGAGTTGAAGATTTTATGAAAGGAGGTACTCTTATAAATTCTTCTTCTTCCTGAGGCCTATCTGTCGGTTGTTGATTATGAAATCTGAATCTTCTCGGTGGAGGAGTGTCCCTGTAATCTTCCTTGTAGATCTTCCTATCCCACTTGATTGTTTCTGCATAGCTTTTTGGATATGTTTATTTCTCTGTTGTTTTAGATCTTGATCCTTTTTCTGTTTGATTGTATCCAAGTCCGAACTTGTCATGATGAGATTTTTGACTGCTGATAATGTCATCCAAAAATTTTGAGTTGTTCTCCATATTTTTCTTTTGAAGATCCTTTCTTAATGTGACAATCTCTTCTTCCAAATTTCCAATGATCTTGTCTTTTTCTTCTAGCTGTTCTTTGAGTGCTTCTTCAATTATTTTATCTTCTTCTATTTGAACCTTCAAATTTGTGATCATTTGTTCTAGTTCTTGAGTGTCTTCTTTCTTGTCTAGTTCTTCTTGTATTTTCTTGTTTTACTTCTTTTCTCTTCTGATAACTTCTATGACACACATTAATTCCTCTCCGTAGTCAACTTCTGCCTCTTCAATTTCTTCTTCGACTTCTTCATATTCTTCTTTGGAGTCTTCTTTATCAGATTCTTCTACTGCCATGAATATAACACTTATGTCTCACTGTCACTGACTTCATCTTCATCTGATGATGAGATGTCTTCTTTGGTGCATAAGCTTTTCTTGAAAACTTTCTTTGTGGTTCTTTTTCCTTTATATGTTTGTTTTCCTTTTGAGTAACCTTCATCATTTCTCTTTTTCTTATAAGGACATTTGTTAGAAAAATGAACAATACCATGACAATTAAAAAAAATTAAAGGAAGCTTACCTCTATACCTACCGTCGATTCCCTTGTTCAGTCTTTTGACAAAGTTGGCCACTTCTTCATCATCTTCTGAGACGTCACTGCTACTGCTATGTTCTTCTTTTTTCCTTCCCTTTTTCTTTGACTTTTTGGATGCTTTGAAGGTTGTTTCTTTTATATATGGGTTTTTCTGTTCATATCCCATTTCATATGTTGTGAAGATTCCATGTAATTCATCCATGCTTATTGAGTTTAGATCTGATCTTTCTTCTAGTGCTGATATCTTAGGGTCAAATCTCATAGGAAGAGATCTTAGTGCTTTTTGAACAATTACAGATTCTTTGATTTCTTCTCCCAATCCTATGATTTCATTTACTGTTTCATCAACTCGTAAAAGGTAAGCTGCAATATTCTCATCTTCCTTCATCTTAAGTTGTTCGAACTGACCTCTCTAAGTTTGAAGCTTTACTGCTTTGACTTTTGAATCTCCTTCATAAATATTTTGAAGTTTGTCCCAAATCTCTCTAGTGGATTTACAATCTGTAACTTTGGTAAATACCGTTTCACTAAGACCATTCATAAGTGCATTTTTGGATTTGGAATTATTCTAACCGAGTTTCACTGCTTTTTCATTTGTTGGCGAAACCGCTGGTGCTGTGTATCCATCTACAATTGATTGCCAAATTTCAAATCTCTATGCCTGTATATATTTTCATCCTTATGCTCCAAAATGCATACTTCTGTCCATTGAACTGTGGTATTCCATTTTTATATAAGTTGTTTCTCTCCATGATCTACCTCTCAGTGGTTAAACCTATTTCTGAAGGAACTTGCTTTGATTCCAATTGTTGGATTACTAAGAGGGGGGGTGAATCAATAATACAACAATTTAATCCTTTTTAACCATATAATCCAAGTCTTATATCAATGTAGTATTATCATCCAATAACTGCAGAGTAAATAAGCAATGAACAAATGAACAATAATACACATACACAGTACACCAGTGTTTTACGTGGAAACCAAAAGCAGGAGAAAACCACATAATGTTTTTTTTTATATGTCTTAAAGAATTACATTCATTGGAAGCACCAAATTCCTTTGTTTTCTAGATGTAACTGGAAGAAGGTTCCAACCCCCTTGTTTCTTAGGTTACAACCTAAAGGAAGCTCCAACTCCCCTATTCTCTGGCTACAACCCCCTATGTTCTCCGGCTACAACCGGAAGGTGGCTACAACCACCTGTCCTTGCCCCGTCCAACCGCCCTGAAGTAGAAGTAGAATGGTGGAACCACTGCCACACTATCACTGTGAGATATACCTCTGTAAACATGTACCAATAAACCTGAACCATGCATCAACCTATACCTCAACTTGTAATCAACCTGTACCATAAAAAAGTGCATCAACCATGCACCAACTTGTACCAAACAACCTGTAATCAACCTGTACCATAAACAAGTGCATCCAACCATGTACCAAGTATGTACCAATGATGTGTCAACTACTCATCAACTATGACTCATCACTATGTACCAACATCATCAACTATACACCTCATGTATCTGTCAACTCATCAACTACTTGTCTCAACCATGTACCCAACATGTACCTCAACCAAAATCCCTCATCAATATCATCATCCAAATATGATTTGTAAATCTATAATAGACCTGGTGTATATTATCACATACCTGCAAACCTTCCTTAACTTTAACAACAAGAGACTATCATTTTCATCAAACTTTTCTTTAGTTTCACATGACTAGTTTTAGATTAGTCAACAACCCTAACTTGAAATAATCATAACTATGTACCTGTAATGAATAAAGATCTAAAAATAATACACAATGTTCTTCAATGTGTTTTATGCAATTCCTCCAGGTGTCACTACTTGGAACCTCTGAGAAAAGGATTTATAGAAAAAATGGCATATCTTGCTGAATTCTAGCTTATTCTAGAGAGTGACCTTGTAGAGCGTGCCCCACATGAAATATTTGTTGAATCGATATGAAAATGATACACATCATACTATAGACTGTACTCTAACCAAAAAATTTTGTCTTACTAAATTGGGATCTATTATGAAGAAGTTATGACGTTTTTACCTGAAACACCTATTTTAGACTAGTTTCAAGACTAGCCACAAAACCCTATTTTCCACAGAGTGTAACTTCAAAAATATAATGACCCACAATCTGAATTTTTTACCATGGATACTTGGATATGTGTCCTCAATGGACTAGCAATCTCACCATCTGAATCATTCTATAAAACAAGTTATTGCAAAAATGGTGAAATGACCTGTAAATAACATACCTTACAAAGCATCATCAAAATAATTTATCCTCCCTTGAATTTAGGCACTCTTTTCTTCACCTTCCTTATGAAATTCGGCTTAGATATCCTTTGGTTACCTCAGTCACCTATAGATATTCAATATACTCAAGTGTGATATAAAATGAGAGAGCCTTGCCTCTTATTTATACTCTCCATCTTCTAGGTCACTTAACCTATTTCTGGGTCACTTATCCCATTTATGGGTCACTTAACCTATTTTCCTCATTTTTAGGGTTAACCACTTTCCATAATTAAAAAGTTCTCCATTACTTTATCATTTAAATATTCCTCCTTGACTTTGTCATCTCACTTTATCATTTAAATAATCTTCTTTGATTTTGTCACTTCACTTTATTATTTAAATAATCATTCTTGACTTTGTCACTTTACTTTATCATTTAAATAATAATTTCTTCTTTGCAAGATCTTTGACTTATTTGACCTTTTGGGGCTTCAAGCCAACATATGAGGGTCCTCCAACTTCCTAAGGCCATAACTCTCAAACCATGAGGAGTTATGTGACGTTCCACATACCACCAGAAATGGCATGACATGTACTATCCATATAGAATAGTATTACCTTAAAATATATTAAAACTCAAACCATTATACATGAAACAACCTTGATCCCATTACCCAAACCTTTGTGCTACCGGAATTCGCTACCGAACTTTCTTCAAGGGTTGACATAAATGAAAACCAAGCTTAATCAACAAAAAATTCCTTGACGAACAAAATATTCTTGAAGAGGTAGTTGTACAACTTGGAGATGAAAGAAGGTACGAAAATTGTTGATCACTTGAATGTTTTCAATACTATGATTTGTCAATTATCTAGTTTGGATGTATAGTACGAAGATGAGGACAAGGAAGTTACACTATTGTGTTCATTTTCAGAGTCATGGGATCATCTGGTCACAACTATGTGGTTCATCTCAAAAGATGCCATTGATTATGACACTGTTGTGGGAGCTCTGTTGTCTAAGGAAATGAGGAGAAGATACAGTAAGGAAACTTCAATAGAAAAAGCAATGGTGGTCAGAGTTCGATCTACAGAATGAGAGAAATATCATAAAGGTTCAACCAGGTCTAAGTCAAAAGATAGTAAGCGTAAGGGAAAATGTTGGTTCTGTGGAAAATCTAGGCATCTCAAGAAGGATTGTTGGAAAAGACAACAAGAATCCAAATAGGACTCCACAAAAGAAGCAAATTCAACTATAGGTATGGTTGATGAAGTTTCTTCTCTCTGTTGTGTCTCACCACCTGTGTTCACATAAAAGGTGTAGGGCGGTGATGGTTGAGTCATCATGAAATAATAATACTAAAAAATAAAAATAAAAATAATTGTATTTATTTTGTTGTTGTAAAAATTATTGATTGCATGTAAATGGGCATACGTCTGTAAGAACTGTATAGGAATGCATACCCCTTGTTTATTGGGTAACCTATGAAAATTCTAGACATAGATTTAGGTAGATTGAATATGTGGGGGGGGCATGTATGTTGGGTTAACCTTGACTCGGTGAAAGAGTTAAAGAGTTAAATCTAGTTTTTTAGTTCAAAGCAAGTGGTTTTTCGGGTCCATGTTTTTTGGGTATCATGTGGTATTGTGTCCATGGATTGGATGTAATGAATCCTATAAAAGGTTTGGTGAACTCCATTGCAAATGGACCTGGAGGTAAGTGGTGAAGGATTACTTGGTCGACTTGGTTGGATTTGGTCAAGGTTGTTCGAATGCAAAGTTTGAGGTGGAGCAGTGTGTCCAGGTTAGAAAGGTGGGTTTGTGGAAATGTTGATGTGTTGGTAGGTCAATCAAGTGTTTGAGAATATATGATGAAGGTAGGTTCATATCCATGGAACTTGGAAAGTATTGCAAGGAATTTGGGGTCGAATAGGCATGTTCAGTAATGCCAAATTGCAACAATAGTTGTGGACAGAAGCAATTGAGCTATCTGGTAACTCGGTCACCATCGGTTGCAAAAGATAGGAATATTCAGGGAGAGGTATGAACAGGTGATCTTGTAATTACTCAAATGTGAAATTATTCGACTGTGATGTTTATGTTTTTTATCAGCACTCTAAGTAGGACCCGGATCAAACATGTATATCTTTGATATGGTGATGATGTTAAGGGATGCAGGCTGTGGGATCCTACTACCCACATAATCATCATGGATAGAGATGCAGTGTTTGATGAATCTCATTTTATAAAATCAAACATAGTAAAAGATGAAAGGTCCAAAGCATGATTGGTAGAATAAGGGTATTTGGAAGGTATTGACTTCCATGAAAGTTTCTCACCAGTTGTTAAAAGCTTGTTTCTATTCATGTTGTGTTAGTACAACTAGATGTTAAAACCGTTTTACATGGAGTTTTTTGGAAAAGGGGATGTATATGGAACAAACAAAACAGTTAGTTCAGAATCACAACAGAAGATTTGTTTGCAAACTCAAGAATAATTGTATGGCCTAAAGCATGCTAGGAAAATGGTACAATATGTTTGATTCCTTCATGGTGAGCCAAATTTTACAAGAAGTGAGTATAACCATTGTGTTTATGGTATATTTATTATCTTGACGTTAAATGTTATGCTTGTAGCAAGCACAAGCATGTTTGAGATCAACAGGTTGGCTCAATCGGTTAGGATATTTGTTATGAAGAATCTGGGAGTAGAAAAAATAAATCTTAGGCATGGAAATACACAGAGACGAAAAACATGGTAAGCCTAGTTATCACAATAGAAGTATGTGGTGAAGATACTCAGGAAATTCAGTTTGAATAATGTGAAACCGGTAAAATCCCTTTGGCTTTCCATTGTAAGTTTTCTTCAGGTTTATGTCCTAACTGATGAAGAAGAAAAGGTTTATATGTCTCAAGTATTATGTGCTAGTAGGAAGTTTGATGATTGTGATGGGAAATGGTCATTATTTCACATGCAGTTGGTGTTTCCAGTAGACACATGGAAAAACTAGGTGAAGAGCATGGAAATGGGTGCTTCAAACACAAAAGCACAAGTATCACCTACAATGGTTGTAGTGATTTAGTCTGTGGTTATGATTCATGATATTTGGACGAGAGGAGATCTACCTCAGGTTATGTCTTGAAAGAATGCAAGGATCTATTGGATAAGTTTGGAAAGGTACATGATGTGGTGTTCTGTGGTAGTCAAAGTGTTGTGCATTTGACTAAAGGTCCAGTGTATCAAAATGGGACAAGTGCATTGGTTTATTAGACATGTTAGGTTATTGATGGAGGCAGAATTGTCCATATTGGAGTGAATCGTGCATGAATGTTCACATAACATTATTGTTAGAGAAGTTGCAGAGATTTGATGATGTTTTGGCTTCTCTTGGCTTGCAGGAAAGGTTATGAATTAATTAAGGGCATGATATATCAGGGAAATTGTTGTCAAGGTGGAGATTATTGGAAACATGCCAACGAATTTCCCATGTGGTCACATGCACATGCATGCAATTATATTAGGAATGTGCATGCATGCAATCTTTTGTGAACAAATTGTGTAGTTGGTGGATCTAATTATAATCAATTAGTCTAACTATTAGAGAGATGATATATATACGAGCATACCCATAGAGGTGAGAGTGCAATGCAATCGAGTGTGTGAGCAAGACACAATACTACAGAGTACAGTGTGTCTATGAGGAGAGGATGGTTGTGTGCTTTTGCTGGCTATTGCAATTCTCCCTTGAATAATTCCCATATTGAGTTTCCACATAAATCACTATGTCAATTGTGTGATTACTATTGTGTTGTGTATGGTTTGATGTTCTCAATTTTATGCTTTGTTTTGCTTTCACTTCCCAACAATTGGAAGTAAATGATTGTGCATCCATGGCCACTTATTGTGACTCCATGGTCACTTATCCTAGTTTCAACCAACTCTAGTGAGGACAACATTGAACATAATGGCAGAAGAGTGTACCAGGATTCCCCACGTGTGAAGACTTTTCTCCATAAATTCTAGCGATCTCTCAAAATTGAGAATATAACCGTTCATTGCGCACTTCATCCAAACTAGTGTTTGAAGAGCATCGAATATCCATCTCCTAATATACTTTTCACCCCTTCCACTTCTCGATTCCAATGCTATTAATACTATTAATATTGGAATCGCCAATGCCTCCAAAAATAGCACCATAATAAACATATTCAAACAAGGATCATTTAATTCCCTTCATATTCAAGGCAGAGTCATCCATAACAAGAGCAATAAAAATGGCTGCGATTATCACTACAACTCTAGGCACAGAGGGTGACCGAGAGCTATCAACCCCACCTTCAAATGAAATAAGCACAACCCAACCAAGAGAGGAAAGCAAGTTCACAAAACCCACTACTAGGTACAATTATCTGAGCACTTAGAAAACCTGGGTGTTATTGGCATCAGACTTGACTACAACTTTGGTTAGAAATGCATTGGCAGCGAGACCACTTCCTATACTGTCCACCAAATCATCTCTTATTGTCCTTCTCGCTATCAGAGAGCTAGAAAATCCATCCACTCTGAACCCTAAAGTTAATACACCATTGATAAATACTTATGTAAACCTCGGTAATATGAAGGAGACAATGTTGTATTCTACACTTTCGTTTGCGCCTCCTCTAACTCCAGCCAAGTAGCCTGCCAGAGCTTTCGAAGCCTTGAATCTGAATCCTCTACCTTCAACATCTTTAGACCTCAAAGATCTTACTAGTAGCTCTGTCCAGTTATTAAGGTCGGCTTCATTCATTGGAATGTCGATGTATGGGAGCTCTTTAGTATTGCATCCTTAATTCCAAAACAAATTATGATGTGTCTAGAATATATGGTATGGAAACTCTCCTAATGAAATATTATGGTCATTTTATGTACTTGGATTCCATATTTCCGAAGTTTTATAAAGACAATTTAAAATAAATAGAAATATGTTGAAAGTATTTAGGCATATGGTTGTTTTGGGTTTTGAATTGTTAATCAATTTATTTTTATATGAGAAAGACAAATTTTTAACCAATTACAAAGAGTTTAAGGTTATACTCCAAGATCAAAAGGTAATTTCAATCATCCCTTGTTTATAAAAAAAAAAAACTCTGTACTCCATACTAATCATCATCCAAACTTTAACCAAAAAATATGATCTTTCCTTAAACATCAAACCTTAAACCCATACATAGATCTAAGATAAAAAAAACTCTATTACCATTTTAAATCATACTGAAAACCAAAATTTCAACTTACATAACACAAATATAAATCTTTATAGATTTAAATAAATTATATTATTTAACATAAAAATTAAATTCACTAAAATTTCATGATCATTTATTGTTATTTTATAATCTAGACTCTAAACTACAATTCTTACTCTTTATCAGTTTGTGTTTCTGATTAACATTTGAAAACATTTTTATTTTTCTATTAAATGTAAAGTAAATCTCTTTGGCATTTTCCCAGATGGGGTGCCACGTTGCGAAGGGAGGCCACGTAGCCTGTTCAATACCCAAGCCATTAATATGGTAGGTCATCACCCTTCCCCTCACCAATAAATGGAAGGAGGCCATTACTGCCTGAGAAGAGGAGGTCAGTTCCCTCGCGTGAGAAGAATGGCAGCCATCGGGTGTAATGGCAGTGGGAAGATTGATACATAGGTCATGTCTGGCCTTAGCATTATCCTCCCGCTCAAATGAGGGTGGATCTATCTTACCTTTGTGCTCCATCAGCCCGGATGCTCCGAGCACTGGCGCTGCATCCAGTTGGCGCCTATTGCTCTTACCCCACACATCAACACCCTCTCTGACCCCACCATTCCAAGGGAAAGAGGAAGGTTGTGATGCGACCTTTCCTGGTATAGTTTTTCTGCTAGACAACAGAGGGTGCAGAGATTGGAGCACGCCCTGTCCATTGCCTGGACTCAGCGATGGGAGAAGCCCAGAATGCTGCCAATGGCATACGTGGAGGAGGTGATTCCAGAGCAACCTATCCAGGTCCCTCTAGAATCCCTCCTTTTCACAGTACTGAATAATTGGCAACCCCCCAGCCATATCCTAGCAAGAACAATTGCTTCATCCATTGTCCAACAAGAACAAGAATCCAGGGAAGAGGCTACTTGCATAATTGAGGAGGAATTCCTAGAAGAATTCCTCAACCTAGACCCTGCAGACACAATTCAAAAAAAGGACTCTACAGTGGAGGAGCTCAAGGTGGTGGAGGCCATGGTGTAAATGTGTTGAACCTGCACATAATAGATCTATCTAAACAATGATACACACATTTTCAGAGAGGAAAGGAGAAAGAACAAGAAGGAGAGAAAGAATGAAAGAATTCTCATTAACCGTTGTGAATAATGAATAGTTTACACATGATATACTCTGTATAGCTCAATGAGTTCACACTGGAGGTGAGCCAATGTGCCATAGTGGTGGTATAGAGTGATCTGGACACACACTAGTAGTTACAGGAGTGCACTGCCACCTATTCTAGTCTCTCAGGCAGTTACGAGAGTGAACTGCCACCTAGTTGAGTTAACTAATCAACTAGTCTTCAGTTAACTGACTGAACAGAGAGTAGTGAGGAGTTAAATCAGGGAATCAAGGATAATGCCACATTTTGGTGATGATACCAAGGCAAGGTTGAATTAACATGGTGATGATCCCAATGTTGCATGGTGACAAAATCAATGCAGCATCTAAACTCAACTCAACTAGTCAAACTGAAGTGTCAACTAAAAGAGAATATTCTCCAAATTAAAACTAAAACTTTTCTCTTTCAAGATTTGGCTTTTCATAAGGTATAATCCTCACTAGCATTCCAAAATACCGGTACCAAAGTTCCAAAAAGATTTCATTTCTTCATTATAATTAAAGATAGAAAGCTCAAGTGTTATTAAAGTCTAGACGCACGTTCTGTAAAGTACTTTAAATCGCGATAAATTAAAACCCCAAAGGAGTTAATTAACCATCTTTTAAACTTTTGGGATTTGGGGTTTACTCAGAACAATATCTTTTCAATACATTTTGAATCACGAAATCCCGATTCCCGATTTACCGAAAGAAGTGAAAGTCAGTCTTAATCCTGATTAATTAATTTAAAACTAATCCCATAACGATTTTGGGATTCGGGGTTTAGTGGTGACACACCTCATGTAACCGTGATCCCTGAAACCACAAAAAGCGAAGTCCCGACTCAATACGGAAGTTAAGGCTTAAAACTAATCTCATCTCAATTTTTGGATTTGGGTTTAGTGGTGACATGCCTCATGTAACTGCAATCCCCGAAACCCTGAAATGTGAGGTCGTAACTCAATACTGAAGGATCTCCGAAACCCCGAAGTGCGAATTCATGACTCAATATTGAATTTTAAAGAGAACTAACTTCATTTTAAAAATACATTTAATTGTAATTAAACTTCTTAAGTACTTTCTTTTTGGCCTCCATCAAAAGAATTTTTTTGAATGTTGATTTTAGAATTGCCAAAATATGGCCACATTAATAACGGATATATCGTGATTTCTATGACACAAATGCATATCTCAGAAATATTCTCTACATTAAAGGTATTAAATTCTTGACAGCTGTGTTAGTAGTTTCACCATAAAATGAGTTAAAAGAAAACTAGAGGTCTGTGTTTTGAAACTTATTCTCGCTTTTTCTATCAGAAGTAAGTCGCATCTAGCTGAGCTTTCACGCCTCTCTTTTGTGACAGGTTTTCGTTCAAAAACAAAATTCATGGCACCAAAGAAGGGACCCAAGAAGAGTGAATATACAACTGAGATTTCCAGCCCAAAGGGAGATGTCATATCCAACACCACACCATATGCTATCAACTCAATTAAATCATGGAGACAAATTTATGAAAATCTAGACTGTGAGATGAAAAATTCCCCTAACGATTATGAGAACCACCTTTGGGACATAGATGAATCAGAACTTCACAAAATTGCAACACGACCACGGCTCATGGCGTACAATGACATGATCAGTTGGGATTTGACATTTTAAATGATAAAGGATCCATTATTGGTTCATTCAGACCTGAACATATCCAGGTTATGTACAAACTCTCACCCAATCCTAATTTCATTTACAATGCCGAATTTATAGTTGAATTCCAAAGAAAGAAATGCACTGAGGAAGACCAAACTTACCTTGATTTAATCAAAGGTTGGTGGAGATGTCCTTCAAAATTTAGGGCCAATACCCATGAAATTTATGCCATGGCCTCTTTGAATGAGTACATGGTTTATGTAGCCATGATGCTATGCAGACTCTTCGGCAAAAAGAATCCCTGTCATTTCCCTACAGAATGGGTACCCTTTTTAGAAGAAGCATCAGAAGGATATAGTTTCAACTGGGACAAGATTTTATCTGATAATATAGCCAAAGAGGTTTCGGATTACAGAGTTGCAAGAGCCCGAGGTCAACCAGTGGCCTTTTACATGTCAGCATACATCATGGATAGAATTTGTTTTATGACTCCATTCCCCCTAATGAATTGGAGTTGGAACACAACCTGCCTTGAACCCATTCACGAATATCACTCTGAGTTGTGGGAGGAAAATGCAAAACATTCATTTTATGAAATTTGCCATTTTGTGGTGATACCAATGCATAAAAAAAATTTCGGCTGTGACCCTCCTTGCATTCTAAAGCGGTTTCAAACAACATCAAGCCAATAACAGACTGGTTCATTGAAGAAAGCTTCTCCTACATCAGGGTTTATGGGTGCTCAATCCCCCCTCACGCACTCCCAAAATTCCTCCCGGATAGACTAGTGTGTATGGAAGTAGCACACCAAATAGTAAAAGGTGGTATTGGAATAGAGATAAAGGAAAGTCAAAAGAAATCCTCGCCAATCTTCACTGTGCACATCGAGAAATTTTCATTACAAAATTTGGGACATTCTAGGGTGGAAGCAGAAGCACTCGAAGAAATTAAACTGATAAATATTGAGTACAAAAGGCATGACCCTTATCAATTAGTGAATAAACACTTGATACACTACAATATGAAAGCCTATGAACACGAGGAGTCCCCTTGGGATGACGTGTTCAAAGGAACCAAATCTTATAAAGAAGTGTTGGAAAGAGTACAAACACTGTCGTTCGACCTACAAGTCAAATTTCAGACCTTTCAGAAACATCGACGGAGTGGTCTTCCCCAAGTACTTCAAGGAGAATAAATTACCCTCCCCCAAGAGCAAGAAAGCATTCCACCAGGTTTCAAGCAAGAAGCACAAAAGAAGGGAAATCCCAAAAAATCCCTATAGGATACGGAAAGGCCTCCACCAAGAAAAAAAGACCGAAGAAAATAAAAGGTTAGGGACACCTCCCAAGTCCGGTAAGCCTACTCCCACTTCATCACCAAGGGTTGATGTCAACACGCCTAAGGCAGTAAGAGGGAAAGGATCTATGGAGCTAGGGAGTCCCATAGCCTCCTTAACCCTCTTACAGTCCACTTTTGGACTACCATAGATGGGAGCTCTATTTGTTGATGACCTTACCTCCATTCCCATAGATGAGATTCCTCCTTCCTATTATTTTTTCAATAGAAAAAGGAAGGTCGTCTTGAAACAGGAGATGCATAAGAGGGAGGGGAACATGGTTAAAAAAAATTAAGTCTTGATAGACGGACAAAATTTGGAGGAAGAAGATTTCGCTACAGAGGTAGCAGGTTGCATGGGAACCATGGCAACAACAAACTTTTTTACCATGGGAAAAATCATAACAAGGATAAAGAAGAGTGATAAAATTATAGCACAATTATGAGAGAAATTAAAGAATGCTGAGGAGAGCATTAGAGAAGAAATGAGTAAAATCTTGGAGCAGACAAGGGATGCCGAAAGGTTAGAAGTTGAATCACTTAAAACGAGTTTGGACGAAATGAGCCAGGAAATACACACAAATCAGCTACAGATTAAGAAACAAAAGGAGCATATAGAATAGTTGCAGGCTAGATTAATATCGACGGAAGATCATACTATAGACTTAAAATCTTTCCAGGCCCAGTAACTGGAAGTGCATTCAAAAATAGAAATTGAACAACATAAATTGATTTCCAAGATAGAAATTGTTCAGAATTACTTTCAAGAAGTAGATAATGCCTTTGAAAATATTATCCTAAGAGAAAAAGAAGCCAAACCAGTGAGGATTACTCTCCAAAAGGAAATTATATATTTGATAGGTGAAGAGGTATCCAAAACTATGAAAGTATCAACCACAGAGAAAATTAGAGGTGACATCATGCTCAAGCTATGGGAAACCATCATAACTGAAAGAAAAAGAATAGCCAAAGAAATCAGAGATGACTGTGAAGAAGGTTTTGATATTCTAGATAAGGGTCATTAAATATTGGAAAAGGCAAGTGTACAGGACTTTTGGGACAGATCAATATTGTAAGCCATCAATTAAATTTTAGGGAAATTTTTAGTGAAATCCAAATGGAAATTTCACAACTAAGAAAAATCGATGTCACCCTAATGGACAGGTTGTTAGTTGAGCCTAACTTAAAGTTGTAGTCAATAAATTTTACAGATAAAGGAGTTGATGATTGGCTTTCTAAGATTCAGAGAAAGGTTTATCTGTTCGAGGCAAGAGACCTTCCAGAACCTCCCAAAAAAATTTCACAGTTCTTGGAGAAATGCATTAAATGTATCGAATCAAAAGAAGGAGAGTCACTAGGAAAGTAAAAGTATTATTTGGAAGAGCTCCACTTCCAAGAAAATGGTAAAATGGAGAAGATCATGAAAACGGTTTTGGATCTATTTTTTTAACAAATAGTTAGTCTCTAGGAATTAGAAAATCACCAACCGTCCTAAGATTGGTGGTTTTGTATAAATGTAATTTTTCAAGACTAAGAGGAGGCTTTTTTCTGGAGGGATTGTAAAGAGAAAACTTTGTTTTGCCTGAATTAATACAATATATATTCAAGATTCAAGATTTTGTCAAGCCTGAGTTACGTGTTTCTCTGTCAGTCTATTTTTATTTCATACTTTCATTTGAAGTGTTTCATGTGGTAATTGCCATTATAGTAATTAAAACAGTCATATTATCTAATCGTTTGCAGTTTTTCCTCTATATCATCTTTCAGTGGATATAAGACCTATGGATGTTTTAGGACTCTGAAACTGTATGCTTCTACAAAGTTATCATCCCTTTTTCTTGTATTAACTTAAAATGAGATTCTTCTTAAATTGATGCCTCATTTTTGTTATACAACTACATGCTTCCTTTTTCTTCATTCTGTCCACTGTCTCCTTTAAATTTGACTCAGATACTAGAAAAGGCCTTTATTTCTGTTATACTATTAATTCATAATTTGGAAGTTCTATTTTTATAAATTTGAACCAGAAATTTGTGACCCTAAAAAATATTCTTGATTTACAAGAAAAAAAAAGAAACCCTCAGCTTTCATGACTGTTCCAGTTACCAGACAGCCCAATATAGAACCCGGTCTATTAGATCAAACGAGCATTGTGTTAAACCTATTCAATACCATCTTACAAACAAAAAATACATGAGTAGAACTTGAAACATCATGGGATGCAATTGAAAGAGATATTAGCATTCAAGAACAATGGGAAGCTAGATAGAGACAATTAAGGAACCAACCGTGATCTCAATTTCCTTTAAACTTTTTCTTTTTACCCATTAATTATCTCTACCTTTTTGGATGCCTTGAAGGTATACTTTAGAGCCTTAAAGTATAAACTTAGGAACAACATCTTTTTGGTGCCATTGCTAGGGAAGCGAAGAAATGAATCTTTTCCCTGGGAAGAATGACATTGACACTTTCTTTCTTTGATAGTGAACAAAGATCGAAAATACCTTCTAAGGATACTTTTATCTTTCACTTGGTGACTCCACATTTTTTAAACTGGCTTCTAGCCGAAAGAACACGAGAAAGAACTCAGATGACAAGTAGACTTCACCAGTTTCTGTTCTAGAAAAGATTTTAAAATCAAGAAGATCTCTCAAACAAATCATTTCATCGACACATGTCATCTATCAACCAAATTCTTCATGATTGAACGTCATAGGAACACTTGATAGATCCCCCCCCCTCCCCTTCTCGATCGATATGTTCTCTTTTCCCGAAGTCCACACTCCTACTACCAAACGCTTCGACGAATGTCCTGTGTATCCTGATTTAACCCCCGTCAATTCTCCGATATATTCATCTTACAAGCCTGGAGAAACAAGTCCTCTTCCTCTTGGGCCTTCTTTTTCCAGTTTCCTATGCCTTGATGATCAGTTCCCCACAACCTTTCTGTCACATTTAAGTACAACCCCAATTTCAATCTCAAATCTATCAATGGTTGCACATGGAGGTGCGGGGGCTAGAGGTGGTGCTGTAGGTGGTGCTGCAGGCTGCCAAGTACCGCTCCCTGGAATTTTTGCTAAGGTGGCTGCCAGATATGCCCCTCTTGTCCTCTTGGTTCCCCTACATGACCTTCTAAAAAATTACATGAAAAATATCCCAAAATTTACAGGGGAAGGCGATTTAACTGCACAAGAACACATCAATTTCTTTGACCAATTCACCGATATCCTGGGACTCAAACATGAAGATGTCTACTCTAGACTCTTAGTAAAAGATTTCGAAGGGCAGGTCGAAACCTGGTTTCGAGGCTTAGCAGCGGGATATTTAAGGTCATACGATGAACTTGAAAGTGTTTTCATCAGGCAATGGGGAGAAAGAAAAGATCACCTCTATTATTTGACGAAATTCGGGGCTCTTAGAAATAAAAATTTGGAATCAATTCTCGAGTTCACCCAAAGATTTAATAAATTGTACAATAAATTCCCATCGAGGTCAAACCTTCTCAGCCTGCAGTGAAAGTAACTTTCGCTGGAGCTTTCGACCCCGATTTCATCTTACTATTGAGAGAGAGGAGATCAGTAGAACTCACCAATATGCAAGACGATGCCCTAGAAATCGAATCAAACATGATGGCTTCAGGAAAGCTAAAAGCCAAAATGGAGGCTAGGAACAAAGAAATCAGAAGATACAGAGAACAAGGAGGATTTTTAGGGTTAGGAAGATCTTCGGGAGACAAAATGGATGACATGGCTAGGATAATTAAAGAACTGTCTAATATGATTTCAAAAATGTAATCAGAGCAGACTAAAAATGACCATTTTCCCAGAAAGGATTTCAGAAGGAATTCCAATCCTCAAGTCCCACAAAGACAGATTAAGAACGAAGATCAGAAAATCCCAACCCCCGTCAAGAGTGAAAACTTCATTGGAGAGGAAGATTTAGAAGATTTTGAGGAATTAGAGGAATATATAAACAATCTGGGTGATGACGAGCCAAAACCCTATTTATCAAGACAAGATTATGAAAAATTCTTAAATAAAGAAAATAGATTGGAAAATGACCTTAACAATAGTACTTATGAAAATTTGACATACCAGGGTATTGCCGATGGTATAATGGCCGAGATTCAATAGAAGTACAATCTAAGGCCTAGAAACAAGAGTGTTACAATCACCCAAAAGAAAAATATCTTGCCGAGGAGCGAGACAAACGAGATAGTTGCAAAAAATGTTGAAAAACAGACTGTGAAAACTGACATAATGGACACATAGCCTACCAAGACTAAGGTAGCTGAAAAACTCACAGTCAAAACACAGAAAGTGAAAGCTCCTGCAACTGAAACACAACCTTCACCACAAAAGAAAGATGATAAGAAGGGAGTCGAAGCCCAAAACATTGAGAATGACAAAATTGTAGGAAATTTCAATCTGGAAAATGAAATCAATAAATTCAAGATCCCAATACCTCTTGTCGAGCTGGAAAAAAACCCAACGTACATAAAACAAATTGCCAAATTAATTAGTTTTTCGGAAGATGAAAGCCAAGCCGACGTCATTAACTTAGAAGACGACAAGCCAAACATATTTTTTGGCCCTCATTTCGAAGGTGCCAAAGACACTGTTGCTCCCTTCTATATCACGTTAACCTTGTTCGACCAACTACTCCATAACTATATGCTTGATTCTGGAGCATCCCACAACATAATGCCTAAAGCCATTATGGATAAATTGGGTCTCGAAATTACTAGGCCTTATGGAGATTTATATTCTTTTGATTCTAGAAAAGTTAAATGTATAGGCATGATTAAAAACTTGGTGGTAAATCTGGCTCAAATACCTGTGAAAAGCAGTCTCATGGACGTAGTGGTCACCGATATCCCTCCGAAATATGGTATGTTGTTATCTAGATCCTAGGGTGCCAAGCTTGGGGTGTCCCTCCATCTTGACATGACATATGCTACGATCCCAGTTTTTGGAGGACAGTTTACATGCCTGTACAGAGAGACCAGGTTAGTATTCACGGTAAGTGATCCGCACAACCCGAAAAATCACCCTGTATATATTTCCAATCAGGATCTAGGTAATTGTATCTTATCCATTGACAATGATATTGTCTTAGGTATATATGAAAGATGTACAAAAGAAAAAATAGAAAAAGAAAAAAATAAACAAAGTGTATATAGCACTGGTGTGTGGAAGATGGTTTTGACGACGCTTCATCTTACCTTGGAGTCGTAGCAAGGGTGCTCCTTGTGGCCCCCAATAATCAATTCGTAATCCATTTTTCCTATAGACTCCAGTGGAATGTGGACCACACTAATAACGTATGCGAGTATGAAGCCTTAGTATTAGGGTTGGAAGCCGCTAGGAGAATGAAAATAAAAAGCCTCGAAATCTTTGGTGATGTTGAGCTAATCGTAAAATAGGTAAACCAATAGTACCAGGCCAAACATCCTAGGATGAGGTCTTATAGGAATTGTGTCTAGGATCTGATCGAAAATTTCTTCTCCTCTATCAAAGTCCACTGCATTCCAAGAACTGAAAACCAATAGGCCGATGTGTTAGCCAAAGTATCCTCAACCTTCACACCTCCCACCACTTTCAAACTAAAATATCATATACAAATGAGACATCGAACTTCCATACCCAATAACATACAACACTGGCAAGTTTTTGAGGATGATGAACAACTGCGTAAATTTTTAGAATCGATAGACGAGTTTGCCGAAAATAATGCCAACCAAGACAACCAAAATGATCCTGTTTGGATCATGCACGAAGGGGAAGACCCCCAGGAATTTCATGATAAAATCGTCAATAATCATATGCTTGTTCTAAAAAATAATCAGATCCCCAAGGGCTTGATTCCCTTAGAAAGGCTATTTAATCAAGACGATATCCCTTTAAGATCAAGGATGATTTTAGGGGCTAAATTTTGCTCATGGGCTAATTTTCCATGGTTTTTCCAAAATCGAGATTCGCTATTTTAAAAATGATTCACCCAAATTCTATAGGATAAAATTATTTTACCTTAAAAATCGCCAAAAGTTTATAAAAACTATATAAAAGACCTAGATATTTGAATATTTTTACAAAAATATTGCCAAACATTTATAGTTGACATATGAAGGATTAGTAAGATTCGCCAAGGTTTCTACATTTTAAAATAAATTTCCATCCTTAAAATCATCCCTGTTTAAGATCCACCTTACAACCACAACTTGAAGAGGTTGAGGAATGTGACATAGGTACCAAAGAAAACCCTCAGTCGGTGAAACTGTCCAAATACCTGTCCCCAGAAACCAAAAGTAAATACGCTGAGTTTCTTAGAAAATATAAAGACGTTTTCGCTTGGTCTTACGAAGAATTGAGAACTTATGATACTTCTATAATCGAACATAAAATTCCTTTGAAACCGGGTGTCAAGCCTTTCAAATAGAAGCTCAGACAGATAAACCCTATTCTGCTATGAGTAATTGAAAAGTAAGTAAAAAAACTCTTGGACGCCAAAATCATCGTCCCACTAAGATATTCCAAGTGGGTGGCTAATTTAGTCCTAGTAAGAAAGAAAAATGGAGAAATCAGACTGTGCGTCAATTTTAGAAACCTGAACCGATCATCACTCAAAGACAATTATCCATTGCCTAAGATGGACCACGTTTTAGAGAGAGTAGTTGGAGCTAAAAAAATGTCAATGATTGATGGTTTTTCAGGTTACAATCAGATTGTAGTACACCATGATGATAAAGAGAAAACAACTTTCACTACCCCTTGGGGTACGTTCATGTACGATAAAATGCCTTTCGGCTTGATGAATGCAGGGGCAACCTTCCAGCGAGCCATGGACATCGCCTTTGTGGGTGAGAAAGATAAATTTGTTGTTATCTATCTCGATGATCTAACCATTTTTTCAAAATCTGATACAAAACATCTAGTGCACCTAAAGCAAAATTTCAAGAAATGTCGTAAGTTCGGTTTGTCCCTCAATCCCAAAAGATCTCATTTCACTATGCAAGAAGGTAAGATATTAGGTCATGTGGTGTCAAAAGACGAAATCAAAATCGATCCTAAAAGAATTGAGGCTATAGATACTATAAATCTCCCTAGAAATGTAAAAGAAATCCAATCCTTCCTAGGTAAAATAAATTTCTTGAGAAGATTTATCCCTAACTTCATTGAAATTGTGAAGATGATCACAGATATGTTGAAAAAGAACAGTGAGATGAAGTGGACAAGTGAAGACAAAGCATCTTTTCAACGAATCAAAAAATTTATCAGCGAAGCGCTAGTCTTAGCAAGTCCTGATTACACAAAAGAATTTCTGATTTTTTCCTTCGCTTCCAAACACACTATCGCAGTTGTATTGTTACAAAAAAATGAAGAAGGCTTTGAACAACCCATTTCTTTTTTCAGTAAAAGTATGAGAGACGCTGAGTTGAAATATAATATATTAGAAAAACAAGCTTATGCAATGGTAAAGGTTCTCAAAGCTTTCAGAACGTACATATTACATTCGAAGATCATAGCCTATGTTCCTCAGTCAAAGACATACTGGTTCATCCAGATAGTGATGGGAGAAGAGGTAGATGGTTAGCTAAGATTCAGGAGTTCGATCTTGAAGTCAAGCCAACAAAACTCATTAAAGGCCAAGGTATGGCTAAATTGTTGGCCGAATCCAACTTGCAGGCACTTGGAATAAATTAGCTACAAGAAGACGAGAGTTCTCTAGAGATAAATGAACTCGATTTCACTACTCATACGGTTGAGATTGAAGACAGGTTTTCTTCGTTAGTCGGGTATCATGATATTGTTTCCTATCTATTGACTCTTCAATGTCCCAGTGAATTAACTCCTTCTAAAGCAAGGACACTGAAGCTGCATGCTATAAAATTTTGTATTATAGACGAAAAACTATTTTGGAAGGACCCCCTGGGTTTCTTGTTGAGTTGCTTGGTCAAGACTGAAACTGAAAAGGTTATTGATGAGTTCCATGAGGGAGTGTGTGGAGGACACCACACTTGGCAAGACACAACTTGTAAAATCTTAAGAGCTGGATATTACTAACCCAAACTTTTCACAGATGCAAATACTAAAGTCGAAGCTTGTATTCCCTGTTAGTTGTTTACAGGTAAAGGAAAAGTTCCATCTTTGCCTCTAATTCCAGTTAAAACCGAAGCCCCTTTTCAGCAGTGGGGTCTTGATTTTATCAGAGATATTCACCCACATTCCATCTCTCAGCACAGGTGGATTCTAACTACAACGAACTCTTTTACTAAGTGGGTGGAAGCTATTCCCGCGAGAAACGCGACTGACATAGTTGTAATCAACTTTCTGGAAGAAAACATTTTATCCAGATTCGGCTGTCCCCGAAAAATAGCCATCGACAATGCACAAGTGTTCAAATTGATGGCTATGATAAGCTTTTGCCGAAAATTCAGCATCATATTAGGACACTCAACAACTTATTATCCATAGGGCAACGGTTTAGATAAGTCATCTAACAAAAGTCTTACAACTATGATTAAAAAAATATTGACTGAAAACAAGAAGACATGGCATATCCATTTGAAATACGCTCTATGGGCCAACAGGATAAGTACCAAAAGGGCAATCAGAATATCCCCTTTCTAGATAGTATATGCCACTGATGTTATCTTACTAATCAATCTTGCTCTTCCAATAATGAAAATTTGGCAATATTCGAACGAAGAACCTAACGACATTACCAGAAGAGAAAACTAGCTAGTCAAATTTCAGCAAAATAGAGTCGAAGTAAATGAAAAGTTGTAGAGATATCAGGATAAGATGAAGGCTTTATTCGATCAAAAGGCTAAGGATAGAGGTTTCCTCCCTGGAGATATGGTACTAAAATGGTAAGCTAGAAGAGAAGACGTTGGCAAACACGACAAATTCGACTTGATCTGGTTCGACCCTTATAGACTCTCGACCTCAAAAGGAGAAAATTCTTTTTCATTAGAAAATCTAAACAAAGATATTCTAAGTGCCCCTGTAAATGGGCGATATCTTAAACACTACATGCAGTAATATGTTTTCAAACTTTCATTGTATATACTGGTTTGTTTTCACATTTTCTTTATAGTAACATTGCTTTCGGTAGATTCTAAAAAAATAAAAATAAAAATAAAAATAAAAAATAAAAATTATTTAATATTTTTCTGAGGATGCAAATACAAAGCAATTCAAATCTAGCAGTTCTTAGAGTTAGTATGAGTGTGTCTTATAGTTATCAGTTGTTCGAAGGAAAAGCGTCAGGACTCAAGAGGCCAATTATATTACGGGGGTAATCTGCATGGATAACCATGATAAATACTTGCCCAAAAGGTAATGAGGAAACAATCTTCTGGCTGTAAGTACGACGAACTTTTAAGGTATGAAATCTGACCCGAGAACCTAAGTTAAAAATATCCCAAGAGGTACAGGTGAACGAGATGCTAATTTTATTTAAATAAAAAATAAAAAAATTACAAATAAATGATTAATACTCGTCAGCACTCTCAAGTTTCTGAGGTTCTCTCACCTTTCCACTTCGATCACTATCAAGCTTACTCTTCACTCAACCTTGTTTTTTTCCCTTTAAGTCTCATCTTAATTTCGAAAATGTTCAAACTAATTTTCAAAGAAAAGATAGGTAAAATCTTATGTTTCTCCTAAGCCTTGGATGAACCGGAATTATGTCTGGGCTAATCTTAACCTTATTAGTCTTTCTACCATAAATAAAAAGATCGCTTTCATTCAAGTGAAGTCCCAAATAAAAAAAAAAAAATAGGGGTTAATAAATTTTCCTTGAGATTATCCATAAAGTTAGAGTGTCTAAGGGCCAAAGTAGATCAATCCAGATCTTTTTAATAATTTGACAGACCTTTGCAAAAAAAAAAAAAAACAAAAGCAAAAACAAAAATTTTCCCTGAGTATGTTACATACTTATTGATTGCCCCCACTTCATAACAAATATGTATAGAAAGAGATGGTGAAAGGAAATTCGTTATTGATTGCCCCCATCTAACATAAAGAGGTGGTGAAAGGAAATTCGTTATCGATTGCCCCCATCTGATATAAAGAGATGATGAAAGGAAATTCATTATATGATTGCCCTCATCTCAGCATTTAAATGCTAAAATTAATGAAGTGGTGAAAGGAAATTCAATGTGGAAAATCCGATAACTTCACCGGGGTATTGAATAGGCCCACTGGTAGTGAAGCAATGTCTCCATAATAGACAAGGCTGTTATACACAAATTGCAAGATGCTCTAGTATTTTTCTTCTCTCAGCCAGATTAGACTCTAAGATTATGGGATTCTAGATTACACTCTAAGAGTCTCTCGATGTGAATACGATCAAATAAAAACTGGTAGAACCACTAATCTTGTTTTGATTATCTTGCACAAGTCTGAGGTCGGTTTTAGAAAGGGAAATCTAAGTGATCCTATTTCGAGATTGTCGAACGCTTTAGTTTGGAAATTTTTCCAAAGTTAATGTTGGAATCTTTATCCTCTTAGTAGTTTTCACAGCTATGCCTCACAGACCAAAATAACTGACCCCATTTACCCAATAAAGGCATTAAGTCCGCCCATTCTCCTCATCCCACAAGGAGACGAGGTCCCCAATTGGAGCCTATGTTGAAGCTAGGTTTGAAAATTTCCACCTTTAAAACTAAAACTTTTCTCTTTTGGGATTTGGCTTTTCATAAGGTATAATCCTCACTATCAGTCCAAAAGACCGGTACTGAAGTCCTGAAAATATTTCATTTCTTTGTTATAATTAAAGACAGAAAGCTCAAGTGTTATTAAAGTCTAGACGCACGTGTTGGATTACTGAGAGGGGGGGTGAATCAGTAATAGAGAAATTTAATCCCTCTTAACCATATAATCCAAGTGTTATATCAATGAAGCATTATTATAAAATAACTGCAGAGTAAATAAGAAATGAACAAATGAACAATCTTACACATACACTGTACACCAGTGTTTTACGTGGAAACCCAAATCGGGAGAAAACCACGGAATGCTTTTTCTTATATGTCTTGAAGAATTACATTCACTGGAAGCACCAACTTGGATATGTTTTCTCACTTGCATAGAAATTTCATGGTCTGAATCATTATAGAAAAAAAGTTATAGCGAAAATGGTGAGATGACCTGAAAATAACATACCTTAGAAAGCATCATCAAAAGAATTTATCCTTCCTTGCATTTCGGCCTTCTTTTCTTCACCTTCACTCAGAATTCCAGTTTAGATATCCTTGGTTACCTCAGACACATATAAATATTCAATATGCTCAAGTATGATTCAAATGAGAAAGCCTTGCCTCTTATTTATACTCTCCAAGTAGCTTCCTTAAAAACATCTTCTAGGTCACTTGACCCACTTTCCTTATTTTAGGGTTGGGTCCACTTCTAATTTCTCCATTAAATTTATTATTGAAATA
>ML782719.1:42729-74774 GCA_009831015.1 Picea engelmannii
TTGGGATTGTTGGACGATTTCAAGCCAATCCAAAAGAGTCTCACCTTCAGGCTGTGAAAAGAATATTCAAATATCTACAAGGAACTCAAGATTTTGGACTATGGTATCCAAAGAATGCTGATCTTACTCTTCATGCATACACTTATGCAGATTGGGTTGGAAGTGTTGATGATCGCAAAAGCACTAGTGGTGGTGCATTCTACATGGGGCCCCGGTTAGTATCTTGGTTCAGCAAGAAACAAAGTTCCATTGCCTTATCTACAACAGAAGCAAAATATGTGGCTGTAGCATCATGTTGCACTCAACTTCTTTGGATGATGCAAACCCTTCAAGACATTCAAATCACATGTTCACCCCCTGTCTCTATTATGTGTGATAATACAAGTGCCATCAGTATCTCAAAGAATCTTGTTATGCATTCCAAGACCAAGCACATTCCCATCAAATATAACTTCTTACGAGAACAGGTGCTTGAGAAAAAGGTGAAATTGGAGTATGTTCCCTCCAAAGAACAAGTCGCTGATATATTTACCAAACCTCTACCCAGGGAAGCATTCGAATATCTCTGAAAAAAACTGGGAGTAGTCTCTGCCATGCAGAGGATCAGGTCTACTTAAGTACATAAGCCTCAATTGGTTGCAAGGTGCTGATGAGCATGGTCATATGAAAAGGATTATTATGAAAATGCAGCATGATCTCAGGGGGAGCATGGTATTGTCTACTCTTTGCCATTGATTTCAAAGGGGGAGGAAAAAGACAGAGGAAGAGTATTGCCATCAATGAAAAAGGGGGAGATTGTTGGAAATATTGTCATTGACGGCAAAGGATGAGACAAAGGAAGAACATGATTTTTCATGTAAGAAAATCAGTGTATGGTTGAGTTTTGGATGGGCACGTATGATCACTGAAGAGGGTCATCGACAGTCGTGATATCTACAGAAGCTGCGAGGGGGATAAGCCATCGAGAGATCGGAGTTCTCAAGGTTGTGAGAAATGGGACATTGAAAGTATCGAAATCCTGACATAATCGAGACCGTCCAATTGGAGAGGACGCGTGGCAGCGATCGAGCGCCACCGGGAGAAGCTCGACAGGAGGCTTCATCGGAGAATCAGGGATCGGGACTTTGAAATTTCCAAATCACTTGACAACGAAAACCCCGAAATCGCGATATGCGATTTCGCGATTTGATCGCAGTCGTTAAAGCAAGAATGAGATCTGGACCGTTGATTTCCTTCATCGGAGAATTGGGAATCGGAGTTTCGCGAGTCCCGTGAACAATTGCATCACACATCATGAAATCGTGATACGTGATTTCCTGATAAAGAAGATAGCGTGTGGGCCACCCCGAAGGACAGGTGGAAGGTTAAAGGCCCGTCGGAGGACCAACGTATTGGAATCGGGGAGGAAACCCCGACGTGGAATCTGAGTTGTCCATTCGGTGGGACGCGTGTCAAGAGCATGGAGGAAGTTGGGGATCGGCAAATCGCGAACTCAAGAGGCAAAGAAACTATTACATAAGGAATGCTGAAACCCGATTTAAAATGGGGGCGTAGGTTTAATTCAAATTTTAATGAGGGACCCGAGCTATAGGGACTCGATTTTCCCTTCGCATTATTGGTTCATGATGCCAAGATCTTAAACCCTAGTAGAAGATTAAAAAAGGAGTGTCGTGGAGTAAACCAATGTGATGATTAGCGTTGAATGGTTTTTGACCCATGGTCTTAAGAAGGGGTCAATGCCCTTTTCTAGTTGTGATCTGCAATAAAAGGGGGTGGTAAGGATTTTGATAAGAAGCAAGGGTATTTTTGCAGGACGTGGAGACCAGTTTCTGAAAGTAGGGACATCTATAGATTGCTGAGGTCATTTGTACAGGCCGCAAAGAAGGTTTGAGGAGGGAGGAACCTCATTGTGGCAGTTGGGTGGCAGATCTACATTGACAGAGAGTTCTCTGTAGTGGGTTTAGCAACTAGAAGAGCGGAGGCATCATCTCCAGGTTTATTGTCTTGTTTAATAAGTGTTTAGAAGACTTTTGCAGCTTCCTTGCAGTCAGTAGATCTGTGTTTCCTTTAGAGATAATTGCAGTTGTTGTCATTACCACTAGAAAATTATGCATTAATATGATTTTGGGATACAAGTCTTAATAAGATGCCAGAACTGTCTGTTCTAAAAGAAGATGATGGCCAATGCATAGGACACATGTGAATCCAGGGTTGAAACTGCCTGATCCAGTGTGAAAATAGATGAAACGCAGTCAGTAGTGAGTCTGAGGGTTAAAGCCTTCAGTAGAAGCATCCTACCAGTAGAAACTGGTGCTATCTTCAGGGGGTTGAAGCTCCCTTCCAGGAAAGGCTGGTAAACGAGAGAAGGTTGCAGCCTTCTGCAAGTAGAAGCCTGCGTACTAGTATGAGTCTGCACTAGTACATTGTTGTAAAACGTTTTCTTAATAATAATTATTGAAGACAGAGACAACGACAGCGGTGGTTTTCTCCTGATTTGGGTTTCCACCTTAAATACTGGTGTTCATGTGTCTTACTCATGTGTGTTGGTTTATTTTGTTATTACTGCACTGAATTACTGCTTAATAGACATCTGATGAATGGAGAAATTCATAATAATATCTCTAGATGCACTCTTGTTTTCTTAAGACTATACAATAGATGGTCTCTACAAAGTAGTCTGAGGTTTTCAGTGAAAGAAAAGAGAAAATCAATTGATTTCTCAAAATACTGATTCACCCCCCCCCCCTCAATATTTCTCAACACTGTCTAAAAGGTTTGATGCCTGGTTTTAATGGAATTTTATGTTCCATGATAGTCGTATCATAAGTTCTTAACTCGTCATAAGACCAGGCAAAAACATCTTTGTATTTTTTAAGCAACTCGACATATTTACTCTTGATTTTAGGAGACACGTACCTAGATACTTTCACCAATCTAGGACTCTCCTCAATACCTATATTGCAATCTTCAACCTCCTCCGACTGAGGCGATAAGGTAGTCTTCAAAGGGATGTCATCATGACTGAAAATCCTTTCTAAGGGAATCAGGCCCTTGGGTATCTGATTATTTTTTAAAACCAACATTTGGTGATTTAAAATTTTATCCTGGAACACTTGGGGATCTTCCCCTTCCTGCATGATCCAAATAGGATCATTTTGGTTCTCTTGGTCAGCATGGGTTTCGACAAACTCGTCTATCGTTTCTAAAAAATTTCGGAGTTGTTCATCGTCCTTAAAGACTTGCCAATGTTGTATGTTATTGGGTATTGAAGGTCTATGTCTCATCTGTATATGATATTTAAGTTTGAAAGCAGTGGGAGGTACGAAAGTTGAAGCTACTTTGGCTAAAGCATCCGCCTGCTGATTTTCTGCTCTCGATATGAAGTGAATATTAACAGAGGAGAATTTTTTTCGATTAGGTCATAAACACAATTTTGATATGACCTTAACCTAGGATGTTTGGCCTGGTACTGGTGATTAACTTGTTTCACAATCAACTCTGCCTCACCAAAAATTTCCAGGTTTTTAATTTTCATTTTCCTAGCGGCCTCTAGCCCTAAAACTAGAGCTTTGTACTCACATACGTTATTGGTGTGGTCTATGTTCCATTGAAGCCTATAATAGAAAGGAATAACGAATTGGTCATCAGGTGCCACAAAAATTACTCTAGCCCCAACTCCAAGATAAGATGAGGCACTGTCAAAACATATTTTCCAAACACTAGTGTTACACACATCCTCTTCTATTTGTTCTTTTTCTTTTTTATTTCCTATACAACTTTCTTCTATACACGCATCTACATCATCATATAAAGATAATATGCAATTACCTAAATCCTGATCAACAATATATACAGGATAATTATTTGGGCTAAGAGGATCACTAACCATAAATGCTAACCTAGTTTCCCTGTACAGCCGCGTGAACTGCCCCACGAAAATTGGAATTGTTGCATACCTCATATCAAGTTGAAGGGAACCTCCAAGTTTGGCACCCCAATATCGGGACAAGAGCATGCCATATTTTGGGGGTATATCTGCAACAACTACATCCATTAAAACACTTTTCGAAGGTACCTATGCAAGGTTTACTACTAAGTCCTTTATCATACCTATACATTTGAATTTCCTCAAACTGAAAGAATATAAATCTCCATAGCTCTTGGTGATTTCAAGGCTAAGTCTGTCCATGATTGATTTAGGCATCACATTGTGAGAGGCCCCAGAATCTAACATGTAGTTATGGAGCAGATGCTCGAAAACAGTCAAAGTGATGTAGAAAGGAGCTACGGTGTCTCTAGCACCTTCAAAGTGTGGGCCAAAAATTATGTTAGACTTTTCATCCTCTAAGTTTATAACATCATCCTGACTCTCATTTTTCGAAAAAATAATCATTTTAGCAATTTGTTTTCGGTATATCGGGTTTTTGGCCAATTCGACAAGGGGAATAGGAATTTTGATCTTATTGATTTCATTTTCTAGGTTAAAACTTCCAATGGTTTTGTCTATTTACATGTTTTGAACCTCCGACCCTTTCTTTTCATCTTTCTTTGGCTGAGGGGCCTTTGTTTCGATAATAGGGGTGTCTAGTTTTTTCATGCTTAAGGGTGGCGTTTCCGCTGTCTTTGTTCTAGTAGATTGTATGCTAGCGGTCTTAGTCCCTTCAGTATTTTCTTCAATGTTTTTCAAAACTGGTACATCATTTTCAACCCTCGACTATATCTTTTTAAATGGAGCGGTTAAGGAAACCCTTTTTCTAGGTCTTAGGTTATACTTTTGGTGGAGCTTGGCCATTATACCATCCGTTATTCCTTGATAGGTCGAATCTTCCGAGACACTGATGTTCTCGTTACTCTCAATCCTATAATTTGAAGTGAGAGACTTTTCGTAATCGCGTCTTGTTATATAAGGTTGTAATAAGTCTTCGCCAATATTGTTTATATCCTCTTCTAACTTCTTGAAATCCTCCAAGTCTTTCCCTCCTATAAAGTTTTCACTTTTAAAAGGGGTTTGGATTTTTTGACCTTCGTTCTTAATTTGTTTTTGGTGGTTTTGAGGATTAGGGTTCTTCCTAAATTCCTTTCTAGGGTGATGTTCATTTTTAGTTTGATCAAGTTCCATTCTCGATATTTTGTTTGACAGTTCTTTGATGATTCTAGCCATATTGTCTATCTTATCTTCTGAGGACCTTCCTGATCTAGAGGGTCCTCCTTGCTCCCTGTATCTCATTATTTCTTTGTTTCCAGTCTCAAATTTGGCTTTCAGTTTTCCTGATGCCATCATATTAGATTCAATTTCCAAGGCATCATCTTGCATCTTGGTGAGATCTATTGATCTTCTCTCCCTTAATAATAGGTCTAAATTAGGGTCGAAAGCTCCAACGAAAGTCACTTTCATTGTAGGCTGTGAGGGTTTGACCTTGGCTGGGATCTTGTTGTACAATTTGTTGAATCGTTGGCTGAACTCAAGGATTGATTAAAAGTTTTTCTTTCAAGGAGCTCCAAATTCGGTTAGATAATAAAGATGGTCTTTCCGCTCACCCCACTGTCTAATAAAATCATTTTCAAGTTCATCATATGATGGTATAGATCCAACCGCTAAGCCTCGAAACCAGGTTGTTACTTTCCCTTCAAAGGTTTGAACCAAGAGTATGGAGTAAACATCTTCATGTTCCAATCTAAGAATGTCAGCGAATTGATCGAAAAAATTTATGTGTTCAGCTATCATTAAATCACCCTCTCCTGTGAACTTGGGGAGGTTTTTCATGTCATTTTCCAGTAAATCATGGAGAGGGACCGGTAGAACCAGAGGAGCATATCTCTCAAAAACCTTTGTGAATATCTGAAGAGGCAGTGCTTGGTCGCCTGCTCCTTCTCCCGAACCACCTGCGGTAGCACCTCCCACCCCACCTGATCCAACCGCAACCATTGTGGCTTTAGTGGTAAAATTTTGGGGGTTATAAGGAAGGGTTTCAAGAAGTTGGTTATCGACGGGGATGAAACTTGAGAAAAATGAGCTTGGGGAATGTGGACTAGTTCCTTCATATTCACAGGGTGAAAATATAGGAGAATCAACAGAAGTTGAATCAAGATATATGGGATAATTGTTTGAGTTTTAAGAGGTGGGAAAACGGACTTCAAGAAGAGAGGGATAATCTGTCGCAACAGGAAGTGAGATAGATCTTCACTTTCTATTGGTGTGGGAAATGACTGAGAAAGCTTCTGTCTCAAAAATAGGTAGAACCAAATCTGATTCGGGGGATATAACTTTATCAACGGAGTACTCCCCGTAAAGGGGTGGAATACTTAATTCACCATGTTGATATTCAGAGTTAGTCTTTGTGTATTTAGGTTGATAATTTTTATTTGTTGATGAGAAAGTCTAACGGAAGTGTCTTCTTGATTTTAGAATTTTTTCTGGATCGAAAAAAGGTGAAATCTGCTCGTTGTCTAGATTCTTCCTGGTGTTCTTCCGGTTGAGAGCCAGTTTAAACAAAATGGAGTCGTCAAGTGAAAGATAAATGTAGCCTTATAAGGTTTCCAAACTTTGTTCACTACAAAAGAAAGAAAGTGTCAATGTCGTTCTTCCCAGGGAAAAAGCTTCGTTACTCTGTTCCCCGACAACGACGCCAAAAAGATGTTGTTCCTGAGTTTATACTTTAAGGCTCTAAAATATACTTTCGTGGCATATAAAAAGATAGAGAGAGCTAACGATAAGAAAATATATGATAAAAAGATGAGGGCTATAGTTGGTTCCTCAACTGTCTTTGTCAAAATTCCTAGTTTTCCTAGATACTGATATCTCTCTCAATTGCCGCCCATGAACGTTCTAACTCAACCCGATTATTTGTTGTTTGAAAGATAGGGTTAAATAAATTTAGAGCGATGTTGGTTTGATCTGAAAGGTCAGGTTTGATGTTAGGTTGCCTTGCAACTGGTACTGTCATCAAGGGTAAAAGTAAAGAAGAAAAAGTTGTGTTTTATTTTTAGGCTTGTTATCTCTATTCCACAATACAAAGAGAATGTTGTCAACACCCAAATAAATAGGATGACTAAATTGTAGGCGTTTTCTTGTATCTGAGTCAAATTTTAAAGAAAATAAACATGTATGATATGAAGAAAAAAATAAAGCTATTAGCAAAGTGAGGCTTCAATTTCAGAGGAATCTCACATAGTAACAGAAAACTATGAAATGCGAAAAGTATTAATGAAGCATATGATGTTGAAATCTAAATATCTACAAGTATTGTATCTATTGATAACAGATACAGAGGAAAAACTATAAATGATTTAAATAAGAATAATAATAATTTCCATAGTAGAGGTTTTATTAAATTGTAGTTGAGCATTCATCAATTAAACATATGAAAGAAAGATGAGATGGGAGGGAAACACATAACTCACATGTGACAAGATCTGGAATCTTCAATCTACATTTCTATTAATTTAGAGTCTCTTCAAAATTACTTCGTCGAAAATGCTTTTTTTTAGAGAGATCAAAAAGCCCTTTTGTCAGTATTCTCTCCTTTTATTTATACAAAATCATCACTACTTGATTTTTAGCGATCTCCTATTTTTAGGGAAAAAAGAAGGAAAAATAGTTACAAAACTGCAACCTTAACCATTGCATGATTAAAATTTCGTTGGTCTATCATTTCAAAAGTGTAAGACTTCAAATGACACTTCACTACTTAGATGAAGTCTCTCCCTCTTTTGAAGCTATACATTCAACACACTTCTCTAAAAAATGAACAAAAATTCTGGATGGTGTCGGGAGATCTTTAGTTTCAAATAGATAAAACTTTTTTTGTAATTTTGGAAACTAGTCTTCAAAACCTTTATCAGTGGATCTGATCACTTGCAGCTTTAAATTAGGCTGTATCAACCATCTGTCTATCTGATTGGTATTGATTTCGCTCAACTGTGAGATTTCTGCTTGAACCTCCTGTAAACTCTCTTTGTAGTACAATTGCTTTTTCACAATGTTTATCTTCCTTAGTAGTCTAGAGAAGTCATTTCTTTCCAATCCTAATGCTTTCTTATCCAAAGAATCAAAGATTCCCTCACAATCATCTTTGATTTCTTTGACTATATTCTTGTTTTCAACTATGTTTGTTTCCCATGCTTTGGGCATAATGTCCCCTCTTATCTGTTCTGTGATAGAAAGTTTAAAATCTTTCGGCATCTCCTTGTTCCCTGAACATGTGACTTCCTTATGAAAATTATTCCTTGCTTCTTTAGCCTCTTTTAGCGTCGGAAGTCACTCCTGGATTGCTAATAGGAGCAGAGCCAGATGCCCATTAGTTTTATGTCACAATGGTTTTTTATGGGCGATCAAGTGGACAGAGACTCGGGGAAATGTCACTCTAACTCATAGACTGGGTCCGACATGTATGAAACAAAGGAGGTATTGATCTAACTTCAATCAGTGGGTTGATTAAAAGGTGAATAGGTGGAATATTTGATAAGAAGAGTGAACAAACTACTTCGGGCGACAGGTTTTCGGTAATTTGTAGAAGAAAAACTCTGAAAGCGAGATCCTATGGTTCAGGGTTTCGAGATACTGAAGAAGGGACTTGACTAGATTCTCCAATTCCAAGTTGTTTAGCGTTAGGAAAGTCACAAGGACTGATTAGAGGCAATGTGACTGTCACAGTGATCAAATTCTACATCATCCTATAACAGTTGCAACTCGACTGGATTCTCCAATTCCGAGCAGCTCTAACACAGTTTGAACAAAGACGTGAAAGAAACTGACATTCATACATAACTAGAGATAACAGTGCTTCATTAAATCTTTAAAACCGGGAGCTCTGCTCTACCATCGCTAGCTACCAAAATGGCGAAAATGGCTTCATATAGCCAAAACAAAACAACAACAGCGGAAACGAGAAGCTGCATTAAAAAAATTGCGTCTGCATGTTTTCTGACAGTCTACACATGCAGACTCTGGATGATCGTGCACTTATGACAGACGCAATGGGACTCCTAACTATCTTGCAATGGTTTGAAAGACACAATTTCTATCAGGAAGGACTATCAGTCCACTTGTACGCTTGGTCCTTTCCTGGCCTTCTATTTATGGAAGAAGATGATGTTCAACCACCTTCATGGCGATAATAACTGCTTCCTTGGGATTGGGAATGACCTCGGTCAACTCTGCCCTCTGGGACGTGGAAGACCCCTCGCGCTGCCACCTGGAACATTTGGACAGTCTGATGGATAAGGCATGGAGGAAATGGCACACTTGGCGTGGAAGGGGAAAGGGCGGTGATGGCGTCAACTCTGTGAGGGTGAGATGAGAGGTGACGAGGTGGTAGAATATAAGAGGGTCTAAGGATGGGTGCGGTAGCGAAAGGATGTCATCGAAGGGAGAGGGATACATGGCAGGGGATGAGGAAGCTCGGAAGGTGAGTGGATGATGAGAAAGGGCTAAAGGGAGCGAGCCTCATCGCACGATCAGGAGGAGAACAAATGGCAAGGATATGGCACGACAGGAAAGGGGCCCACGTTGGTTAAACGCAAAAAGACAGAAGGCTCCGAAATATAATGTGCACCGCTGATCCGGGCGCTCTAATCACAGCCGTCGGAGAGATGCGTCCCTGATTCTGGATCCCCCCTCTCCGCTTAAGGGTAGAAAGGTGGGGGGCGGGGGTCCGGAATAGCCTTGCACGCCATTGATCTGGGTGCTCTAATCACAGCCGTTGAAGAGGTGCGTCCCCGATTCCGGACCCCCCCCCTCCGCTTAAAGGTAGAAAGGCGGGGGGGGGTCCGAAATCACCTTGCGCGCCATTGATCTGGGCGCTCTAATCCCTGCCGTCCAGATCTGATTTCTATTTAAACACAGACACATTTGTATCCGAAACTTAGGGTAGGTGGGTTTTTAACCCACTCCTTCGCATTTTATCCCTGTTACAAGAAATATCTCTAACATTTGGCTCCATGGGGGATAGAGTCGTCCCTGTGATGCTCTAAGAACACTTTTGCAGATTCAGTGCCTTGCTGTTGGGCTATGGAGTCATGCTAAAAAAATCTCGCTGCTGAAAATACAGGCCGAAAAATAAAAGTAACAAGATAAAGCTACATGCTCAAAGGAGCTTATTTATATACAGTCCTAATGCTGATAAAATACTTTACATGGGGCTAGGTGAAAGAAGACTTCCACCATAGCCAATCAAGTAACTTCCTGAAGGGAAGTTCTTTCCTTCTATCAATGATCACAAACAATTGATGTAACCGTGACAACATAATGGTTACACTCTTCAACTTCTCCTTACAAGCTGAAGTTGAGATGGGATATGGAGGCTCCAAAGCATAAGGGAAATGCCACTCCATGTATCTGCTGACAGGGTCATTGAATGAGTGGCCAATTCAAGGAAATTGGCAACAGACAGCCTCTTCTGCTACACAATTGTTCACACACGACCGAATATCTCTGATAAGCACAGGTGGGTGAATAACTGAAGTAGGCTCACTGATCTCAGGCAGTGGCTGCTTGCTGACTAGCTCTGGAATGAAATATGTGCTCGGCTACTCTTCTGGTTCTTCCTCATTTTCTTCGTGCACTCCCCCATATTGTGAACATGGAACGGTCTCTCGATCCTCCCTTTCAATCCCAAATGTAAATACATCATGGGAAATCTCGTGAAAGAAGAAAGGACAATCCTCTTTCACAATGGCTTCTTCCTTTAATTTTGAGACAACAGTCTCATCGGGGGTAGATGCCAACACATCCAAGAAATCTTCAATAATCTCTTCAAAAGAGTTTCTCAGAGCGTCTGCCATGAAGAGTGGAAAATCCTCTTCGCTGCCTTTAGAGTGCACAAGTGGGTGGAGGACAGATGCAAGCCGGCCAATGCCAGATGACACCTGCCCACAAATAGGCTCTGGACAGGGGATGAGTTGTCTACCTTCCCCTTTATGTTGTTCTGTGCTTCCTACAAGCCTAGTAGAGTTGATTTCCACCCATGGCCTTTCCTTAATTAATAAAGGAACATGATCTATAATGTGGTCTTGGAAATCTTTAGTAGAACAATACTCACCTGTGAGTATTGGTGGACTAATGTTATTAGAACATTTCACAAAATCTGAAATGTAGGACTGTATGCATATGGCCACGGGATCGTGGGAATTATGAAAGAATCCTAGTCGCTTCAGAAGACCAAGATGTTCTTCTGCAAAAAACTTTCTACTCACAAAAGAATGTCCCTCTCCATCGTCGAAAAGCCACTCTGGATCTTCTGCAGCTGCAAATTTTAACTCAGAAAGATGATATTCAAATAAAGGAACAACAGGCTCTAGGTCATAATGACCACTTATGGGTTCTTGTTCCAGATCTGATCCATAATCGCTATATCTTTGCTCATCTTTTGAAACAGACTGACAATCTTCTTCCTCCTGTATATGCAAATCTGCTTGCTTATGAGTCCACCTGCTAGCCCTGATGTTTTATTCAACCTCTATAGCATCCTCAAACAGATGTATCAATGATGAGGATTTCCTCTCTCTTAGGAGGAAGACTAGCTCTAGATGTTGAGCCATGATATAGTACACCATAGCAGCAGTCTCTGTGGGTCTGATCTCTACAGGCATGCTATGATAAACACTAAAAAATATTCTGTTGAAAATAACCAAGGCTTCATCTTCCCCTCTCCTCAAGGCATTAAACTCGGACCAATATTGATCAAGGGACTTGTTCTCAGCCCAACCCTTTAAAAAAGCATGGTATAGTTCGGTCCAGGAACCAATAGAACCGGTCTCCAGACATCTAAACTACACTACAACATCTCCAGACAAATAACGTGAGAACATCCTCATGACAACATCCTCATGAATGATCTCAAACTTATCAATAAGGGTCTCAAAGGCCTCCATATGCTTCTCAGCTGTAACATGACCTTCCCCAGAAAATTGAGGAAGATAATCAAAGAAATCATGAGGATAAGGGTTAAGGTGATATGGTAGCCGCAAAGGTTTAAACAACCTACTTCTGATTTTGACTTGAAAAGCGGTGGGTTGATCATGGGATTCAACGAGAGGCTCGGAGGGCTCAGTAGGAAAAACAGGGGGTAACAAGGTCTGAGAAGACTGTGAATTATCCTCAACCTATTCAGGACTACAAGGGCATTCGACTTGAAGAGGAGGTGTGATACAGATCTCATCTTTAAGGATAGGCAGAGGCGAAGGCACAAGATCAATATCTACAACACAAGAAGAGGGTATTCTTTCTTCTTCCAAGGCTGAGTGGATAAGAGGAGGCTCAGTGACATCATAATGTACAAAGCAGAGGAAACAATTCTCTATAAATGAAGGGAAAGAGAAGAATGAGCTGATAAAGAAATACAAAACTTCATGTAGTAAGCTCATAAACTGATACTTAGTCTTTCCCTTCGACATGGACTTCCTTCTGTCAACAGAATCCCCTCTGGTGGAGTCTTTAAATGTGGAGTCGCCAGGTGAATGCTATTTATAACGAGTGTGCCCAGTCTTCGTTCACCATCAAAGACCGGAACTGAGCTTTGTGTCTCCTAAGTGCTACCAGGTGTAGCCAGAGGCACTGCAACAGAGGAATTACAAGGTGTAATGACCTTAGAGGAGTCACCAGGTGCAAGTGCAATCTTCAAGGGTTTTGATATCTGATGCACCCTCAGAATCATAATCTCATTGTCATTCTACCCAGAGAAAATCTTCAACTTCGTCCCCGGCAACAGCGCCAGAAATGTTAGCGTCGGAAGTCACTCCTGGATTTCTAACAGGAGCAGAGCCCGACGCCCATCAGTTTTATATCACAGTGGTTTTTTATGGGTGATCAAATGGACAGAGACTCGGGGAAATGTCACTCTAACTTCATGTATGAAACAAAGGAGGTCTTGATCTAACTTCAATCAATGGGTTGATTAAAAGGTGAATAGGTGGAAGATTTGATAAGAAGAGTGAACAAACTACTTCGGGCGACAGGCTTTCGATAATTTGTAGAAGAAAAACTATGAAAGTGAGATCCTCTGGTTCAGGGTTTCGAGATACTGAAGAAGGGACTTGACTTGATTCTCCAATTCCAAGTCGTTCAGTGTTAGGAAAGTCACAAGGACTGATTAGAGGCAATGCGACTGTCACAGTGATCAAATTCTACATCATCCTATAACAGTTGCAACTCGAATGGATTCTCCAATTCCGAGCAGCTCTAACACAGTTTGAACAAAGACATGAAAGAAACTAACATTCATAAGGCAAGAAGTCTCAAGAGTTCATACATAACCAGAGATAACAGTGCTTCATTAAAGCTTTACAACCGGGAGCTCTGCTCTACCATCGATAGCTACCAAAATGATGAAAACGCCTTCATATAGCCAAAACAAAACAACAGCAGTGGAAACGAGAAGTTGCACTAAAAACTTTGCGTCTGCATGTTTTCTGACAGTCTGTGCATGCAGACTCTGGATGATCGTGCACTTATGACAGACGCAATGGGACTCCTAACTGTCCTACAGTGGTTTGAAAGACACAATTTTTGTCAATAAGGACTATCATTCCGCTTGTACGCTTGGTCCTTTCCTGGCCTTCTATTTATGGAAGAAGACGACGTTCAACCACCTTCACGGCGATAATAAATTCTTCCTTGGGATTGGGAACGGCCTTGGTCAACTCTACCCTCTGGGACGTGGAAGACCCCTCGCGCTGCCACCTGGAACATTTGGACAGTCTGATGGATAAGGCGTGGAGGAACTGGCATGCTTGGCGTGGAAGGGGAAAGGGTAGTGATGGCGTCAACTCTGTGAGGGTGAGATGAGAGGTGATGAGGTGGTAGAAGATAAGAGGGTCTAAGGATGGGTGCGGTAGCGAAAGGTTGTCATGAAAGGGAGCGAGACACATGGCAGGGGACGAGGAAGCTCGGAAGGTGAGTGGATGATGAGAAAGGGCTAAAGGGAGTGAGCCTCATTGCACGACCAGGAGGAGAATAGATGGCAAGGAGATGAAATGACAGGAAAGGGGCCCATGTTGGTTAAACGCATAAAGACAGAAGGCTCCAGAATACAATGTGCACCGCTAATCCGGGCGCTCTAATCACAGCCGTTGGAGAGATGCATCCCCGATTCTGGACCCGCCCCCTCCGCTTAAAGGTAGAAAGGCGGCGGCGGGGGGGTCCGGAATAGCCTTGCACGCCGTTTATCCAGGTGCTCTAATCACAGCCGTTGAAGAGGGGCGTCCCCGATTCCGGACCCCCCCCCTCCGCTTAAAGGTAGAAAGGTGGGGGGGGTCCGGAATCACCTTGCACGCCATTGATCTGGGCGCTCTAATTCCTGCCATCCAGATCTGATTTCTATTTAAACACAGATGCATTTGCATCCCAAACTTAGGGTAGGTGGGTTTTTAACCCGCTCCTTCGCATTTTATCCCTGTTACAAGAAATATCGCTAACAACCTCTTTTTCTAGTAAAATAATGTTATCAAGATATTTGCTTGCCTATTGAAAATAACGTTGGATGATCTCTATTTTGGACATCAATTGTTGTTACTCATATTCTATCTTTGTATGGACTTCTAACGAGAGGGCTTGAAAAGCCTTCAAGTCTATGACTCGACCTTCTGACAAACTTAATTTATCTTGTAATTATTTAACAAGCTCACTCTACTGAGTGAACTGTACCTGACTTACATGTATCCTTTGGTTCATTTGGTCTAGGCTAGCTTTGAGTGACTGGATTTCTTGCCTTTCAACAGCTCTGGCCTGTTCTAGACTTTTATCTTCCTCTTCTTCAATGTTTTTCTCAACATTCTTCAACTAATCCTACAATCGAGATATCATGTGGTTACTCTTCTTTATCCTTGTTCTCATGCTCTCCATAGTAAAAATGTTTGTTGTTGCCATGGCTCCCATGGATCCTTCTACCTCTGTAGTGAAATCATCCTCCTCCAGTTTCTGGCCATCTATCAAGACCCCATGCTTCTTCACCATACCCCCTTCTCTCATATGCATTTCTTGCCTTACAATAGCCTTCCTCTTCTTGCTGAAAAAATAATTGGAAGTAGGGATTTCATCTCTAGAAATAGGGGTGAGGTCACCAACATATATATCTCCCATCTGTGGGAGTCCAAAGGTGGTATGTAAAGGAGTTAAGGAAGTTATGGGACTTCCTAGCTCTGTAGACCTTGTTTCTCCCATAGCCTCAGGTATAATGATATCAACAACAGGTGATGAAGGAGGAGTAGACTTACTGGACTCGGGCGGTGTCCTCGACCTCCTCTCTGCTTCCGTTTCTGGATTTTTTGTTTGTAAGGCCTCTTCATTTTGTGAAGATCCTTCAGTCTCCTAAGGAAATTTTTCAGGAGTGACTTTATCTTGTGTTTCTTGTCCGAAACCTAGAGGAGTATCTTCTTGTTCCTAAGGAGGGGTAATTGCTTTACCTTGTGGCACTTTGGGTAGTATGCTCCGTCTGTGTTTCTGGAAGGTCTGAAAACTAGCTTTCAAGTCAGACGATAGTGTCTGTACTCTTTCTTAAACCTCCTCATAGGTCTTAGTCCCTTTGAACAAGTCGTCACAAGGGGAATTCTTGTGTTCATAAGCCTTCATATTATAGTGGGCCATGTGTTTTCCCACCAACTGGTAAGGATCGTGCTTCTTGTGCTCGAGGTTTACCAATTTAACCTCCTCTAGTCCTGCCACTTCAACTTTGGAATGACCTAAGTTGAGCAATGAAAATTTCCCAATCTGAACAAGAAAAATTGGCAAAAATTTCTTTTGAGATGCTTTTAGTTCTATCCCAATTCCACCTACTACTATTTGATGAGCCACCTCCCTGCACACCAGTCTATCAGGGAGGAATTTTAGTATGGCGTGTGGGGGGGTTGAACACCCGAAAACTCTAATGTATGAAAAATTCTCCTCTATGAACTAGTCAACAACTTCCCTGAGGTTTCCTGTGACGAACTTTGATATGCGGGGAGGCACACAACCGTACAACATCTGATGTAGTGGTATCACCATGAAATGACAAATTTCAGAGAACGAATCCTTGGCGTTTTCTTCCCAAAGTTTAGAATGATATTCATGAATTGGCTCTAGGTAATTAGGATTCAAACTCCAATTCATCAAAGGGAAAGGAGTCAAGAAGAATATAGCATCCATGATGTATGCCGACATATAAAAGGCTACTGGTCAGCCTTTTGATCTTGCAATCTGATAGCCCATGACTTCCTTTGCCATGTTATCAAATAAAATCTTATCCCAGTTGAAGCTATAACCTTCAGCTACCTCGTGCAAAAGAGGTACCCACTCTGCAAGGAAATGGGTGGGACTTTTCTTACCGAAAAGTATACATAACATCATCACCACATAAATCATATAATCATTCAATGAGGATGTGGCATAAATAGCATGGGTGTCAACCCTGAATTTTCCCTTGTTTCTCCACCAATCTTTGATTATGTCAAGATAGGTTTGGTCTGCCTCCAAACATTCTTTTCTTTGAAAATTACTCACAAATTCTTGATTATAAACATACTTGGGACTGGGGGATAATTTATGCATTACTTGTACATGTTCCAGTCTGAAAGAGCCAATGACGACCCCTTAGCTGTCCATAATGCTCCTCGTCTGTATGTCAGTTCACTCTAAGGCCCAACTAATCATGTCATTATAAGCCGTAAGTCGTGGCCGTGTAGCTATTTTGTGGAGCTCGGACTCCGCTATATCATGAAGCTTGTTGTCGGCGTCATGAGGTAAATTTTTAATTTCATAATCCAAAGTCTCGAAAATCTGTCTACAGGATTTTATGGAATCGATGGCATGTGGTGTTGTATAAGATATAACATCTTCATATGAACTCGAGCCTTTTTCTATCTCTTCTCTTTTCTTGGGTGCCTTCTTAGGCGCCATGATACCTATGCTGGATCAGAAACCTCTTTACAAAGAAAGTTCATACAAAACCAAGTAAACGTGACATGCAACAGATGTAAAGGATAACTATGAAGTTCAAAAATAAGACTTTCTTAACCTTCAATTTCGTGTTAAAGCGAGTGTACAGACGCAGATGGTGGAAAATTAATGATTTTTAATGGAAAGATATGCCTAGAGATACACTTTCATGTCGAAAAATATCTTCATTTATCCATTATTAATGTCTCCATATATCGGCGATTTCAAAACTGAAGTTTCAAAAATCACTGCCTTCTTCGATTCCCAAAATGCGAAAGGCGGTTTAATTATTTCTAATCCTGTTTTAAAAACGAATTAACTTGAAACTTAAAACCTGTTTAGGGAAAATACGATGTCACATTTTGGGACTTCAGGGATCCTGTTGTCAAGGGATAAGTCACAAGAAATCCCCAGTTCATGAAATCACGATAAGATTAGTGAGGCGCTAAGACACGTATTAGGGCTTTAATTAAAACAAGTCAATAATTAATTATCCTTTTAATTTTTTTGGAAAAGTGAGGATCGAGAGTTTGACTGTTGAGAGTTTGAAAGCGTTTTGTTAGAAGGAAAAACCCGAATCGCTAAAGATTAAGGGAATGATAATCATGTTGAGGAACTTAATTAATTTCGGGTCTAAAGAGTGCTTTTTGGAAAGCTACGGAAAAGGTGACCATTATTTCTTTCCCCTTTTAATTCTTTTTTTAAATAATCTAAGCATTTTTGGGATTTCGGCATTGGGAAAATAAGATGGTTGAAGATTATACTTCGAGAAAAACTGAATCTCGAAAACCCGAAAAGGAACGAAAGGCTCAGATTTCCCCTTTTTGGACTAAGGGCGGCTCCATGACTTAGGAAAAGATGAAGATTTAGCCTTCAAAGATAGGAAAAATTAAACTTCATGTCAACACTTGCTGTGTGATTCGACTATGTCATGCAAGTCTGTAAAGTCATTGGGTGTGCTGAACTCAGGTAATCCGATATCCTTCATTTCCTTGTTGATTTTACCCCAATGTTTCTCGCATTTGTCCCACTGCTCTTGAATTTCCTAGTGTGGTTCCCGAGACATTTTATCCCAATACTCGACTGATCTTTTTATGCGATCAAGACTGCTTTCGCTCAACACTTGGATGTCGTGTTCTTATTTATCTCGGCCCTGTTGGACTGCACCAATGTAGTCGATTCTTTCTGTGGCTTGCTTCATCTTTTCATGCCACTGCTCAATATCCTTGCACGTCGTGAGTGCCATGAGAGTATCTTCTTAGAGCTCGGCTATCTTCACAGTGAAAAGGTGTTGCTCATTTGTGAAATTTTTGTAAGCCTCTTTGAAATCGCTCCTTAGGTACACCGTGACATGAGTGGTGTCCTGATAGTACTTATCCATGTGGCACAAATGTTCTAGTTCCTTTAGGGTGGAGGCCAACTACTTTTCTTCCTGTTTATCTCTGTCTAGGGTGGCATCTGAGATCTCCATCCCCACACCAATAAGCTCAGATGTTCTGGCATCTTATGTGTTTATCAAATTTTCCTCTGTAGTGATGAGGATGGAGCGATCTAACGAGATCCTCCTCTTCTTTGTTGTTCTTTGGACAATGGCCTTCCTTTTTCAATCATACGCTATAACATGTATATCAGCTACCTCCTCCAGCGGTTTAGGAATCTGTTGATCACCCCATGTGAGTGTATTTCCTAGACTTTCGGTGGTGTATATTCGTTCAATATCGAGTTCTTGATCTTCCTCGTTATGCTCCGAAGTCCCAGATTATTTCTGGCACTCGTCGGGGTTTTGAGCACTGATTGAAATAGAGGCATAGGGAATAGACTTGATACTTACTTGTTCATTGACCGTTGAAACGTCGATCTCCTGCTACAGTGCTCCGATATCTAGCTCGTTCAACCCTAGCTGGTCTTCAAGACTATCTTCTTGAGTCTCTGACACATCGGGCACTTTAGTTTCTAATAGTTTCTTGACTTCCTTTTCTTTCGGTGGGACCTCCTTGATTTGGTCCTCAGGGATAGAAGAAGATGTCTTCTCAGGTCCCTTTTCTTCCTCGATTTGCACAAGGGTCCCGAGAGATATCTTCAAGTTCTCATCATCATCATATATCTTTATAAACTCGCTCAAGGGGTTTGACATGCTTGTTTCTATTGGTACCTAGACTATTTTTACTTGAGTTTACACACCTACTGGTGATCTAGGCAGTGGCGTTGTGAATTCAAGGTCATCCAACCCGGTGAGTTCATCAACATATATAAATTTGGAGCCTCTTGTACCCACATGAATTCTCTTTGGGTTATTGACAGGTGATCCTATCATTTCTGATAGGTCTGGGTCATTTTGTAGTTGATCAAGCACCCACTATGCTCGTTCTAACATGAGCAGTCCCCTTTCCCACGCATCTTGTACCAAATGGATATCTTTGCCTTGCGTTGGGGATATCAAGGGGGATTATGTTGCTACGACTACCTCAGATGCTATCCTTTATTCTATGGCCCTGAGGAACCCTTGAGTCGATTTTTCTAGGGTCATTTCTTGCTCATCTAGGCTCATGACCTTGAACCTGGTCGCCTTAGGGTCAACCGTCCTTGCCATCACCTCATCTCAGTATTGAGAATTTTTAGCGAAGATCTCATCCTCAAACCTATCATGGGCGTATGGCCAGTAGGATGATACTTGTGATGCGTGCTTCAGGACCAGATGCTTTGGGTCCTTCTTGCGAAAATGACCAGTCTAGAATCAGAACTCCAATTGGCTTAACCCCTCCTGCTTGGATTGAGCAGTGTATTTTACTATGTAGAAACCTATATGCAATCCATAAGGTATGAATGCCCGCTTCTTATCTTTTACCAGAGTATCATTGTAACCTTGCAGGATGGTCTGATAACAGATTTCCCCTACTACTAGTCGATCAGGGACATACACAGGTAATAGGTGTGGTTCTCTAGTGGCTCCAAAAACCCTGATATAGGTATCCTGCTCATCTAGATACTAATGGCCAACCTTTGGTATCATCCTTTTGGCCACATCTGGAAGTCTTGGGCACTCTTTCTTGAACAAAAAAAAATGAATACATGTGATAAATTGATTGCATATGAGAGAGTATGATTTCTTGTACCTTTTCTCCCACAAGATGCCGAAATATACATGGACTAGGAGTTCTAAGGCGTGCCATCTCAATTTCATTCTGACAAAGGAATTTCTGGCACAGATGGTGTCCAATATAGAAGAAGCCATATAGAAGGATGGGTTTTCTCCCTCTTTGGACGTCTGGGTCTGTTGAATGCAAATTCTCAGCTTCTTTGAAATGATAGCACCCTAGTTAAAACCTCTCCCCAAAATGGCTACAGTGTAAGATAGAGGCATCCATGCCTTTGAAAACTTGGAACAATCCTTCTCCCCATACAACCTAAAAATGAAGGCAATTAGGTATATATATGGTTCTCTTAAGTTGGTCATCGGGTACCAACCGAAGGTCTGATTGGTGAACTTTTTATCCTCTCTCTACCATGAAGCCATCAACTTGCTAGTTTAGTGTTTCTCATAGAATCTTACAACAAAATCAGTGTTCAATCACTCATCTGGGTCTCTGAGCTTATAGTAATTTTGCACCTCCACTGGAAGGAAAACCCCAACACACTCACCATTGTCATCATTAATAAAACATATTTGTGTGTTCGTGTGGTCAATAAGCCACTTTAGGAGTTCTATGTAGGGGAATAATGGAGTTCTTCTCGCTACCATGTGTAGGTATGATCTTCAGATATTGAGAAAGACTTCATCATTGAGCCTTCTCATATCGAGGTCGTTGTGCAGAGTATACTCGGGAAATTCTTCTTGCTTGATCTTCTGGAAAAGTTATCCCCAATGCGAGAACACTGCCTTGGTCCCTATGCTTGCCTCCGTGTCTCCAAAGGCTGGAGGATGAATGAAAACCTTCTTGGTGGATGTCTTGATGATAGTTACCAGTTTTGTAGTAAATTCCATTTGTTTTACGATCTGATGCTCTTGGATATTTCCTGGTGGTTGGTTTTCTTGGAGGCATTGTTCCTACAAATTAAAGACTCCTTTAGAGCCAACATACAAAGCAATATTGGATCAAAAATGTATATGTGAAGTGAAAACACAGAAAATCCAGACTGGTACATACCCGTAACGCTTGCTAAACTTTGTAGTTTGATACTCACAAGGGGGGGATCAAAATCTTTTGAACTGCTTGTTTTGTTCTTCTTTGATGTTATGAGTCTCATTTGTGTGTAGAATGATCTTGTTTACAATGACTCAAGAGGATTTAATGGAAAATATCTTACTAGTCGTATCAACCAATTAATCCGGGTGATGAGTAAAATTCAAACAAATATTCCACCGTATCTTTGTAATTTAATTCATGGTGGGTTGACGATGGAGGCCAGGAGGGTGATGTGTTGTATCGGTAGGTTCAAACGGTCTTTTTTGATTCGCACACAAATTAGCAACTAATGCAAATTTTGGAATTAATTGTCCCTTTAAATTCATCGAATCTAAATGTATTTGGTGTTAAAATGTCCCATTGTGTCACTTTCCTAGTGCAGAAGTTGGGAATCAGAAAGGTGCTACAAGAGTTTTTGTTGATGTTTGTTTGCAAAAAAAAAAAAAAAATCGTTGACATCGATCGATTTTGTTGTATGGGTTTGACGAGGCACAACTAGCTCGGGATAAAAATAAGTCATAATGTTATCCAATCTGGTAAGGATACATGGAAGGTGAGGACAGGAGGTTTGATCGCGTACATCAATCAGAGTCAGATTTTCCAACATGATGTGCATTTTAAAATAAACCTAGGATTGCCAATGCCAAAAAGGTATCAGGGATCGACGATCAAGGAAAAAATCATTATGTTCTCTACAAAATTACTTTCTCAAAAAATCACCGATGCCGAAATGCTTCGGGGATCGACTATCGACAATATCCTCATGTAATTACTTGCCACAAAAGAAAAATTTTGTTTGCCGACACCGATGAAGATCGATGCTCAACGTTTGTGGTTTTCTCGAGTGCTTTTATTTAATTTTTAATTCATCCTGATGTCGAATTGTTGAGTGCGTCAGGAAAATGTTTTAGCTGTTGATTCTTATTCAGAAGTTACATCTTTTAAGTCGTGGATTTTCATAGTTTCAAGGAAACTTTAAAGACTTAATGAGAGCCAAAATGGTAAGAAAACACAACATTTTCCACAATGAATATGATTTAGACAGTGTAAAAGATCAAGTGGTACCCAAAAATTAAAATTATACATAAGCTTTTTAGGGTGTGTTGAGTGCTCAAAAAATGGTGAGTTACTAGGCGAAAGGAGAATCTTTGTTCCTCCTTCAAGCTCGGCTGGTACGAAAGCTGGTAGAGAACTTAATTGTTTTTAAACCAGAGCCTCTTTTTCCCTTGCATTTGAAATCATCCGGTTGATGCTTCCAGGTATGCCTGTGAGGTTTTCCACCTTTATTCCGTAACCTTGAATCATGCCCTTTTTGACAAAAATCTAGTAAAGTATTCACTGGAATGAAGCCTTTAGTTACCTTTAATCACTTTCTATGGTGTTACTCCATTTCCAGCGAGCATCCATAGCCCCGACGGAGTCACCCCGACATCACAAAATTTTCTCCACTGCCAGCGAGCATCCATAGCCCTGATGGATATATCTGCATACCCTCTCCCACTGTTCACTCATTTTGGTATAGTTACCTTTTATTTCGGTAGAATGACCTGAGCAAGTGAGAGAGGATGAAATTTGTTTAATTTGCAAAGTGAGATGGTTAAGGTGAATCCTTTGCTAGATTTATCTTCGGGGTTCATGTAGTCCTTTTCATATTTCCAAACTTCCCTTAAGGTTTCACCAGACCACTGTTCAAGCACTTCTGTATTTCTCCAAAGTCATTCATTTGCGTAGATTAGAGGACCCCTCGGAGAAACCATAGGTTCCTCGACGCTTCTTGTGTTGTATGTGAGAGATGAGTTAGGAACAGAGTTTTCTATGTCACATGATTGGAGGTCAACCATTGTCTTGCTAAACACAACCTTCAAAAGTGTGCAAATCAAAACAACAAAAAGAAAACAAAGGAAAAATCGCAATCGGGCTAGTTGAAACAAACTTATGAAACATGCACACGAAACAGAAAAATGAAACTCAACAAAAGGAATCTTTTTTTTTTCATTTTTTTTAATGGAAATATTGTTTTAGGGCTTGGCCATTTATTGGGAGGGTGTCAGGTTCCCCCCTCAGGTTCTGTAACTGATAAGTGCCTACCCCAATCTTCTCGACCACCTGGAAAGGTCTGAGCCACAAATTCTGAAACATAGAATGTTTTCCTTTAGGATCATTTGCTCTGTCCCATTTTAGGACTAGGTCTCCTACTTCAAAATTCTTCTCTTTAGCCTTATGCTTGTCAAACCATATTTTAATGATCTTCTAGTGAGCTAGGAACTTTGATTTATCTTTCTCCCTCTCTTCTTCTAGCATGAGAAAAGTGTCAATTCTTTGTTGTATATCCGATGAAGGATGTCCTTCAAAATCTTGGGCCAGTTGAAGAGATGGAAGATAAATCCCATTCGGGAGAATGGCTTCCTATCCATACACTAGAAAGTATGGGGAATTTCCTATAGCTTCCTTGGGTTTGACTCTATCTACCCATAAATCGTTGTGGAGTAATTTATGCCAATTCCTTTGGTTATCTGCAACCGTTTTCTTCAATATCCTTACTAGGTTATTATTAGTTGATTCTGCCACTCCATTTCCCCATGGGTAATAATTTGCAGAGTATCTAATTATGATTCCTTTGTCTAGAGAAAACTCTATCAACAGGGTGGAAGATAAGTAAGTTGTGTTATCAAAAACTAGGACAGAAGGGACACCAAACCTTATGATCAATTGTTGTTCTATGAATTAGATTACCACCTTATCGTTTACATGGGTCAGAGGGATGGCCTCTACCCATTTCATGAAATAATCGGTGGCAGTAAGTATATAATTATGTTGTTTTGAAGAGCTAGGTGTAATTTCTCCTATGATATCTAACCCCCATTGCTCAAAAGGCCTAGAAACAATAATGGGTTGGCCTAGAAATGCCACTCTCTTCTCTTTGTCAGTGCTCATTTGACAAGTCTTACAGTTTCTAGCATAAGTGTGAGCATCCTTAAACAAAGTGGGCCAATAATAATCATCTCTCAGTATCTTATGGGCGGTGGTGTTTCCTGCAAAATGTCCACCGGAAGGGCCATCATGGAATTACTTCAGTACTTTGTCTACATCTTCACATTAGAGACATCTTAAGAGAACCCTGTCATAATTAACCCAGAAGAGTATCGAATTTATGAGGCAATATTGTGTGGATTTTAACCTGAGAGCTCTCCGTTCCCTAGGATTGAAATTTTCTGGGCAAGTCCCATGGTGCAAGAGATAAGTCAAATTCCCATACCAAGACTCTAGCCTTGGGAAAATGTATGAAGCTTCACCACACCACAATATCATTTTATTCTCCAATCCAGAATCTTCATTTACTTTGTCCTGGGCTTCAGCTGCAAGTTTGCACAACCCATGCCCTTTAATTAGTTTGGAAGGTTTTATATCTAGATCAAATTCTTGGACCACTTACATATAGTTCCCTCTTCTTTCCCCCATATCTTATTGAGTGAACAAGGATTAGACCATAGGGTGAGGCACAATTACTTTGGTGTGGTTCTTGAGGATGTAATATTTGAAGTGTTTTACTGCTTTATATACCGCATAGGCATGTTTATCAATATCAGGATAATCAAGTTCGGCTCCTTGGAGGTTAGTGCTCATGAATGAAACCAGAGCCTCGTTGTTGGATGTGTTCCTCTCTATTCTTTAAATACACAGTTACGTCATCCAAATACACTACCACACACTTGTTGATCAACCCTCGAAATGCTACGTCCATGGCCCTTTGGAAGGTTTCCCCTGCATTGATTAACACGAAGAGAATACGTTTGTAAGTGAAAGTTCCCCACTTGGTTCAGAAGGTAGTTTTCAAACAGTCTTCCTCTGAAACTAGAACTTGGTTTTAACCTGAGAAACCATCCAGTAGAGAGAAAATCTCATAGCCGGACATGGTCTCCAAGAGTTTCTCCATCGGTGGGACTGGGGAATTGTCCTTTTCTGAAGCTCTATTAAGGTTCCTAAAATCTACACACAAGTGGAATTCTCCAGACTTTTTCCTCACAGGAACCAAATTTTCTACCCATGTGGAATGCCTAACCTGGAAAATGATTTTGGCATCTAAAATTTTCTTCAACTCTTGACACATGAGAGGTTCTAGGGATGGGTGGTATTTTCAGATCTTCTGTTGGAATGGTTTCACTTCAGGTTTTAATGGGATAGTGTGTTGAATGATATGGGTATCATAAGATTTCAGATCTTGGTAGGACCATGGAAAGACATCTTGATATTGTTTGAACATTTTGAGATAATCCTTTCTTTCCTCCTTAGATATAGTCTTACGAAGGTTTATATTTTTTGGGTTTTCTAGGGTTCCGAGATTTATATTTTCATGCATGGGACAAGAACTAACGATCTTCACATTTTTGGGCCCCTTAAACCGTTCTTTTAGGTCAAACAAATTTTCTAAGTTAGCTATCCCCTTTAGGATTGTGTGAGACTTCGATTTGTCGGTTGGTTGACCGATCCAAGGATCAGTTTCCATTGATTGTTGTTGGAATAATTCATCATCAATATCTAAGTCCTTAAAATTATCTTGGTTAGTTAGAAATTTTATGATATTTTCATCCTCTTCAAAGAATTTCCAATTAGAAATGTTTTTAGGCAGCGATAGTTTGTAGAGTAACTCCACAGTGAACCGGGAGGCTTCATAATCTTCTAAAGGTGAAATCCTTGAAGCAGTTGTGGCTAGGGAATCAACAAGGATACTATTTTCTCTGGGGATTGCTGTAATATTAAACGCTTCAAAATGCTCTATTAACCTATGCACTTCCTATTGATAATTATTTAGGTGCAGGGAATTGAAATGTATAGTATTTCTTACTTATCTAATGATAATCTCCGAGTCTCTGAAAACCTTCAATTCTTTGACGTTTGAGTCTATGGATTTCTTTAACCCTTGTACTAGAGCTTCATACTTGGTAGTGTTGTTTGTGCACTCGAACTCAAGTCTGCAGGATAAGAAATGACGTTTACCTTTTATATCAATGAGGATGCACCCTGCCCCTGATCCTTCCCATGATTTAGACCCATCAAAGTATATGGTCCAAATTTGTGAGCATAAATTAACTGTTTCTTATTTCTTATTACTTTCTTGCTCTCCTATATTTTGTCTGGTGATTTCTAACATAGGTTCTTGAAAAAAGAGGGTTTCCTCTGTCGGTATCTACGATTTCTCTTGAAAAACCATTTCAAAATTTTGATTAAGTGGGACATCAAACGCGAGAGGGGAGAAGTTGCCGAAGTAGGAATCATAGGAATAATTTCCTAACATAGGTAAATCTGTCGATGAGGGTTCATTTAGGCTTTCTAAATCAATGACAATATGTTTCAGATACCTTTCCCTATCAATTCTGATCATATTCTTGTATCCCTTCAGCGGTAGCCAAAGGTGTCCCTAGTTTGTATGGAAGTATCCATTTAACTTCTTAGACCAATCTTGGCCCAATAACAATCCATAAGCTTCTGGGATATCTACTACGATAATATCAATCAATTTCAAAAACTTAGGATGTGTCACTATTCTGATCATTACATATTTGAGTTCCCCCGTGACTTTAACATGGGTTCTGTCTAGTTGTATTACATGTTTATCACTTTTGAGAGGAACAACATTTAATTTATTGAAAATAGAGAGTGGCATAATGTTGGAAGATGTTCTTGAATCGACCAAACAATTGTGAATGTTCCTGGTGAAAACTTCAAATGTTAAAAGGAATGGTGGGACAAAGGGGTTTCCCTTCTTATCTTTAGAGAAGTTATTCACAGTTGGTTTATTTACTAGATCTGTGGAAGTTAGATTTATTTGTTGTTCATCTCTTGGCATAGGGTTTTCTACTGATTTCAAAGCTTGTAGCAGGAAGTATTTTTTTTGAGGGATTCTACATATGTCCATAACTGATATATCAGCCTTCAACTTCTTCAAATCTCCAACTACGTTGTACTCCAGTTTGAGCGATTCTTGGGTATGGATGCTAATAGGGTTCTTACAGAGAGAAAAAGGGGCTTTCAGGTGAACGAGAGTCACTCTCCCTCTCGAATTTTGGGTAGTAGTAGGATATTTTGAGACAAGCGGACCCTTACTTCATGCTTATGCAACAAAGATCTCTACGAGTGGTTATTGAACCTGAAATAAGTCGTCGTAAGGAATAATTAGGTTAGGATCCCATATCAACATGGTTATATCTTCTGGTGGATCAATCTCTTCCTGATCGAAAACATTCATAACTGAACTGCTTGGTTGTTCGGTTAGGGAAACCTCATATAAAAACCGATTGACCATCAAATTCATGGCATGCACCCATTGAGGGCAGTCTCTTTCAGAGTGGTTTTGTTGATGATAGGTATAGAAATAATTAGATGCCATGTTTCCTAGATTGATATTTAAGTTTGCTAGGGGAGGTTCAATTGCTTTGAACAGTGGGTTCCTTTTAAAGAAAGGCTTATAGGGCCTTTGTCCTTGGTTTCCCTCCCCCGCACTTCTTTTCATGTCTATGATCGCGTTTGATAATTTCTTAACCATGCATTGTATATATTCTATTTCTCCATTACTCTTGTCGGGAGTATGTTCTTCTTCTTTCCCCGGTGGTCTAGTCAAAAGGATTCCTCTCTTGGGAGGAGGTTGAACTTCTTTCTTAACTAAAGAGACCTATCCTTCTTTACACCCTTTCATATAGAATTCTATCATTTTGGCTTCTTCAAAATTCTTATCTAAGGCTCATTTGGCAACCCTCTTCAAAAACATGGGAATAGAAGCTAGGAGCGCATTAACATATACTTCGATTTGCAACTCTTGAGTTGGTTCAGCTTCAGACTGGAATTTGTTTAAGATGGTTGTGAATATTGAAATATTTAACCTTCTCTCTTGAACTCATGGTGGCTGCGAACAATTCATCCATCAAAGCTCATGTAGTGGTTTCTTCAACAAATTTATCTAGAAAATCCTTTTGAAACTTTGTCCAACTAGTTATGGATCCTACAGGTAAGTTGAAATACCATGTGGAGTCATAGTTCTCGAAAGTGTAGGGGAAAATCCTGCATACTACATCTTCATGTTGGACATTCATAAGTATGATCGCTAGTATGAATTTCTTGATATGATATTCAGGTAATCCTGAGGTTTCAGGGTCGAACTTAGGAAGTAACTTCTTTGGATGTTGGGGAAGGTGATGGACTGGTATCGGGAGAGCCAAAGAATCTATGGCCAACCAAGGTTGATTATTCCATGGTGGCTTTCCCCTTTCTTCATTATGGTCGTTGTTGTTTTCCATATCTTCAGATTCTAAGTTAAACTCCTCCTCTTTTGAAAAATTGTCTGGTTCAGAGACGTTGTGGGATAGCGTTTCGGGGATCAGATTAAGAGGATGTTCAATTTCAGTGATTGAGAAACCTATTAGGTCTTCTACTGTGTGCACAAAAACCTTGCAGGGAGTGTTGACCACTGATCTACTTATTTTTTGTCTTCGAGGAAGTATTATAGCTAAAGACAATGCACCGATCTGTTGGGCATATGCTCTTGTGATTCTTCTTAATTGATTTAATTCCTCGTGAGAGAGACCATAAGGTATGTCAGGGAGAAAGTGTTCTTCCTTAGGCTAGGATGAGTTAGTCGTTTCAGGAGTACTCAACATGTGTGGGCTATCTTAGGAATGACTAGCCATGCATGTGGGTTTTTTTGAATCAACAGGCTGTTTGAAATATTATGTGAAATATGTGTTCAACCATTCATTCTTAGGCCCTCCTTCTAGCGCTAATTTTTTTGATGGGTCCTAAATCTCGTTAGTTCAACAATAGGAACCAAACGTGCCATCAAGGCCCAATTAGACTCTGCATCATTTAATGGTTGAATGCTTCTCCAGATCTTGCGATCTGGCCTACTAATCGATGGGATTTACATTTTCTTGTGAAGGCCTCTCCTTCGGTTCAAACTTTCTCTTTTTGTAGTTTCTCTTAGGTGGGACTGATATAAGATTGTAAGTCGGTATAAACCAACCTGGAAAAAAAACAGGAAAATGTTCTAAATACTGGAGAAGATGCTGAGATTGGGATAACTTGCTACTCATGCATACTGACGACAATTCTATACCACATGACTAGTACTAATACGTTAACCATGTGAGCATCCAATTACTATCTGAGATACTAATTGTCAGAAAGAAAACAAGTATGTGATAAGATAATGGCAAGAAAAATAATTCACCTACTCTAATCATCCATCACATAATAACACAACAATTCATCTTCATCATTAAAGAAAAGAACTGTAAAACAATGCATCAGATAACTTAACAATAGATTCAATAACTATTACTCATTACAACATCCATTCATGAGATGAGATAAGAAATAGTTCTTCTCTACATCCAATCACACATGCATTTGATGAAAATATATCTTGTCTTAGGTCCAGAAGAACTTCTCTATTAAAGGTAGCTCAGAAATAGTTCTTAACAAAACCAAAAAAGAGATTTTCTTGTAGAAACCATCGAACTTTAACTAATCGGTCAATGCTCTTATTTAAAACATTAAATTAACTAAAAATAACAGCTAAAGTGCAGTTAAGAAAAACAAAATTCACCACGTGGCATTCTCTCCTAACAGTTTTCCAACAGTCATCTCAAGATATCACTTTGAAAGGGTGAATTTTCTCATACTCCAACCAACTAATGAATAGCTCCTCCCAGGTGTGAGCATATGGAAGTATGTGTTCTTCCATCGTAGCCACACAAATCCCTCTGATATTTACTGCATGTGCCCAATATTTCACCAGACTGACGCTTAACTACTGCAGCACGACCCGAGCTCTTATCGGGTGTTCCATAAATTGTTGCACCTATCCTGGCACTGTGTTGGTCACCTTCGCTAGCTCTTCAGACCATAACAAATATTTCTTAGTGTGCGATTCGACTATGTCGGTAAAGTTGTCACGTGTTCCGAACTCGGGCAATCCGATATCCTTCATTGCCTTGTTGATTTTACCCTAATGTTTCTCACATTTGGCTCACTACTCTTGAATTTCCAAGTGTGGTTCCTGAGACATTTTAGACCAATACTTGGCTGGTCTTTTTATGCGATCAATACTGCTTTCACTCAACACTTGGATGTCGTGTTATTATTTATCTCATCCCTATTGGAATGCACCAATGTAGTCGATTCTTTCCACAACTTGCTGCGCCTTTTCATACCACAACTTGATATCCTTGCACGTCGCGAGTTCCATGAGAGTATCTTCCTAGATTTCGACTATCTTCTTAGTGAAAAGGTGTCGCTCGTTTGTGAACTTGTTGTAATCCTCTTTGAACTCGCTTCCTAGGTTCACTGTGGCCTGAGTGGTGTTCTGATAGTACTTATCCATGTGGGAGAAATGTTCTAGTTTCTTTAGGGTGGTGGCCAACTCCTTTTCATCCCATTTAGCTCTGTCCAGGGTGGTATATGAGATCACCATCCCCATACCAATAAGCTCAGATGTTCTAGAATCTTCTGTGTTTATCAAATTTTCCTCTGTAGTGATGAGGATGGAGAAATCTAAAGTGATCCTCCTCTTCTTTGTGGTTCTTTGGACGATGGCCTTCCTTTTTCGATCATACGCTATACCATGTATATAGGCTACCTCGTCCACTAATTTAGGAATCTGCTGATCACCCCATGTGAGTGTATTTCCTAGACTTCTGGTGGTGTATATCCATTCAAGATCAGGTTTTTGAACTTCCTCGTTATGTTACGAAGGCATGGATTATGTTTGGCACTTGTCGGGATTTTGAGCGTTGATTGAAATAGAGGCATTGGGAATAGACTTGATACTTACTTGTTGATTGACTGTTGAAACACCAATATCCTGCTGCAGTGCTACGATATATGTCTCGTCCAACCCTGGTTGGTCTTATAGAATATCTCCTTCAGTCTCCGATGCTTCGGGAACTTTAGAGTCTAAGATAGTATCAAATTCCTTTTCTTTCGGTGGGACCTCCTTGATTTGGTCCTCGGGGAAAGGAGAAGATGTCTTCTCAGGTCCCTTTTCTTCCTCGATATGCATAGGGGCCCCGAGAGATATATCTGGGCTCTCATCATCATATATCTTTATAAACTTGCTCAAGGGGTTTGAGGTGCTTGTTTCTACTGGTACCCAGATTGTTTATGGTTGAGTCACTACACATGTTGGTGATCCATCCAGTGGAGTTGTGAATTCAAGTTTATCCAACCCAGTGATTTCATCAACATCTATAAATTTAGGGCCACTTGTACCCACCTTGCTTCTCTCTTGGTTATCGGCAGGTAATCTTGTCATTTATGATAGGTCTGGGTAATTTTGTAGTTGATCAAGCACCCGATGTGCTCGTTCTAACATGGATATATATTGTACCAAATGGATATCTATTCCTTGCGTTGGGGCTATCAAAGGGGATTTTACTGCTTCAGATGCTATCCTTTCTTCTTTGGCCTTGAGGACCCCTTGATCTGATTGTTCCAGTGTAGTGCCCAGATTTCAAATTAACGTTTAAAATTTCTTCCCAAATTTCTGTAATTTCTATAAGTCTTTAAAGAAGTAAAATATTCATAATTTACAATCTATCTCCATACTTACGTAAATAAAATTTGGCAATAGGTACTAAATTTAAGTAAACAAACCATAAATTTGAGTTTAAATACCTCGCTCTGATGCTATCCGCAGCAGCTTGCTCCCTTCGCTTGAACCTATCCGCAACAGCTTGCTCCTTAAGACACCCCAAAACTAGCCACCCTACCGACTAGTACGCCTAGCCCTAGGACATCAATGGATGTCCTAGCCCTCCGAGCCCAAAACCTCTGCAGCCCCGGTGCACTGTAAATCCCACTGTAAACCAACTCTCCCAAAACTCCAAGTTCTCCCTTCTCCTCGAATGCATGAATCAATCCCCCCTCATACCCTTCTCCACCTCCCTTATTCCTCCTTCACC
>ML782719.1:97974-113860 GCA_009831015.1 Picea engelmannii
AATAAAAATAATAATAATGACATGATTAATCCACAATGGGGATTTAATCCAATAACAAAATAATAAGAATGCCCTTCGCAGTTACATTATTTCAACATCAAGGAGTGTAGTGGAGTTTGTCCGCAAGGAGTGCATTGACAAGGGTTCAGAGTTTTTATCTCTGAAAGCTCAGGAGTGATAACATTGTTCTCATTCTCGTAGAAGTGCAAGTTAAGCATAGGAGCCATGAAAGGTGTGCGCAGACCAAGTAGAGTCTCAGAGCTTACAACCTGAGGGAATTGTTGAAAGACTTTTGTTGCAAAGAGAGTGCATAGAGTCGAAGAATTAAATACTTGGAAGTATTTGAAGGGTTTCCGCAAGGAGTGCGTGCAAGAGTCTTCTTGAAGACTCGAGTTGTGGAGAAATCTCAGGAGGGTGAGTACCTTGAAGCGTTCAAAGGGAGGCGCTGCAAAGTTACTTTGCAGGTAGATAAGTTCCAGTGAAGGAATAGCTTGTTCAATTTGAAGGAGTTGTCAAGGAGGAATTGGACGGTCGGAATTCTCCATGGAGAATTCGTGAAATTATGAGTGTTGTCAGATCTTGCAGAGGAGCAGGGAAGTTACAACAAGTATTCTTCAAGTGCAAGATCAGGAGAAAATCGGACCGTAGGATCCAAGTCGACAAGGGCCGTTGGATCACTCGTGAATTCCCACTTCGGGGATTCACGAGTTGAAGGACCGAAAACTTTACATCAACATTTGCGAAATCGCGAAGTGCGAAGTCTCGATAGGGAGAGAAGTTGGAACTTGACATTTCATCATCAATAACGAGTTGGAACTCGACATTTCATCATTTCGAAGGATAGGAGCTTGAGACATATGTTCTGGGATTCCCGAAATCATGAGACGCGATATAAGTACGGAGAAAGGACGTCATCAACCATTTCGACGGATCGACATTTCAGGTTTCGACAGTTGGAGAGTCGAGACTTTTGTCCCAAAAGTCCCGAATTCGTGAGTTGTGATAGGGAGTAATGAGGAGTTCAGAATCTCAGCACTTTGGGTGTTGGGATACAAAGGAGGCAGTGTTTGGGAATCGAAGTTGCGAAGTGCTGAAGTTAGGCACGAGAGACATGTGGTAGAACCACAAGGTGGGGCCCGCATGGTTGATAGGTGGACACGCATCACCAGGAGGAAAGGAGTCAACACTCTGTTGACTTCTCGCTTCTCAGGGATTTGCGGGATAAGAGCACGGGAGCTCAACACTAAAACTCACGAAGTGGCGAGTTGCGAGAAGTATGAAGGGAAGGTCAACCCTCGCTGACTTTCAAATTTTGGAGGTTCGTACAGAAAGAGCACAAAGACTCAACCCTTCGACTTGCGAAGTCACGACAGGAGCTAGCACTTAGCCTAGCTGGTGGTCATGCACAGAGGGCATTGACAAAAGGGATCTATATCCATTTCATGATCTCGGGTATCGCGATATTGGGAAGGAAGAGTCAGGAGTTTCAACTCGCGAACTCATGAGATTGCGAGTTGTGACAAGCACCTTTGGGAATAGGCCTTGGTCATAGTGTTATGGTCACTCGGAGAAGGTGGAGCTTGTGCCTAGTGTTGTTCACACAGGGGAGTTGCCTAAAGGACCTGTGGATCGATAAATGAAGATTCGAACATGGAATCGAAAGAGCCATTTCGGCTCAAGAGGGTTGGGGTTCTGCATCAAGTGGTATTAGAGCCCAGAAAGATTTATTTGCTTTCTATAGCATGGAAAAGAAAGATTCCCCATGCCGCTGAGAAGAAGAGATAGGAAAACACTTGATCCGCCAGAGGAGAGGGAAATGTCAGGAGAAAGGGGTAGGTAGGTGCCAAATCTAGCCATAGAAAGAGAGATGCATAACATATGCACCAGACTCATGGAAGTGGAAATAAAATAGAGGCACACAGTCGATGTTGGATATGTCAATGAATCTGAAAGTGAAGATGAAGCTGGACATGAAGGAGAAGAAGTTGCAGTAGAGGATGCAGAGAATGAACGTCTGATTAGGGCTGTTGCAAGAATGGGTGCTAGGGAGAAAATGGACATTCCAGTATATGAGGGAAACATGGATGTTGAAGAGATTCTAGATTGGATTAGAGCTCTGGACACATATTTTGACTATGAAGATGTTGAGGAAGACAAAAAAGTCAAACATGTTGTCACAAGACTTAAAGGACATGCAACATTGTGGTGGGATGAACTACAAGCTGATAGACACTGCAAAGGCAAGCAGAAAATCAAGAGTTGGGATAGAATGATCGCGAAGATGAAGGAGAAATTCATACCCAAGGATTATCAAGTCACTTTGTTTCGAAGGATACAAAATTTGAGATAGAAGTTGATGTCAGTGAAGGAGTACACATAAGAGTTCTACAAGCTAAACATTAGAGTAGGTCATCACAAAAGTGATGATGAAAAGGTTACCAGGTATATGAATGGTATGAGATATGACATTCAGGATGAGATGAGCATGATGATCATTCAGACTGTAGAAGATTCTCATTAGATGGCTCTGAAAGTTGAAGAGAAGCTGAGCCAAAAGCAAGGTCAGAGAGGCCGAGGCAGAAGTCATCCTAGGGGAAAAAAAATTGTCTAAGATAAAAGTCATAAGCCTAAGGAAGAGTGGAAGAAACCCCAACCTCAAACTGAAAAGGTGGAAGCTCACAGAGAGGGTAGTATACTGAACAGAGAGGACAATATGCTAACAACAACACTTTTCCTCGCACTAGAGGAAGAGGAAGAGGCAGAGGTGGAGTAATAAAATGCTTCACATGTGGGGAGAATGGACACAAATATTATGAATGTCCAGATAAGAAGAAATAAGGTGGTGAGAATCACATTGCCAAAGCACATAGGTGGAATGTTGAGGGAGAGGATGCTGAAGGTGGGAGATCATTGGTGATGAGGAAGGTTCTCTTAACGCCAGAAGAAGAGGCAGAGAATCTAGTGCAAAGGAATAGTCTTTTTCGGACTGCTTGCAAGACCAAGGATAGGGTATGAAAGGTCATTGTGGATAGTGGTAGCACAGACAATCTCATTTCTACAGAGATGGTATAAAAGTTGGAGCTGGAGACTATTGAAAACCCAAGTCCATACAGGGTTTCGTGGCTACAAAAAGGACATCAGGTAAATGCCACTAAACAATGTTTAGTTGAATTTAAGATAGGAGGATATAATGATAAGATATTGTGTTATGTCATTCCCATGGATGTTTTTCATCTATTGCTGGGTAGACCGTGGAAATATGACAGGAATGTGGTTCATGATGGGAGGAAGAACACATACACCCTAGAGAAGAATGGGAGAACTCACATGATGTTGTCGATTAAGGACAAAGAGGTGAAACCTAAAGTAAGCAACACTGTACTTCTCATGAGTGGGAAGGAACTTCTTAAGGAGGTTAAGAAGAAGGAAGATCCACAATTCATTGTGGTCAGGAAACCTAAACTTGTTTTGACCAGCAAAAGAGTGGATGATTTACCAGAAGAAATCCAGAAGTTGCTGGAAGAATTTGCTGACATAGTAGTGGACGAACTACCTCGTTCATTGCCACCTATTAGAAGTATAAGTCATCATATTGATATCATACCGGGAGGTATTTTACCAAACAAAGAAGCACACAGACTGACGCTGCAGGAGAATGAAGAGGTCAAAAGACAGGTACAAGATTTAATGGACAAAGGGTTGGTTAGAGAAAGCTTGAGTCCACGTGTTTTTTCGATAGTACTCAGTCCAAAGAAAGATGGAGGCTGGAGAATGTGTACAGACTCAAGACAAATTAACAATATTACCATTAGGTATAGATTTCCATTGCCAAGAATGGATGATTTGATGGATTGCTTGAACAGAGCAATTTTTTTTTCAAAGATTGATTTGAAAAGCAGATATCATCAGATTCATATGAGAGAAGGTGATGAATGGAAGACAACATTCAAGACCAATGAAGGTTTGTATGAATGACTTGTTATGCCATTTGTCTTAACAAACGCACTGAGCACTTTCATGAGATTGATGAATGAAGTCTTGAAGGATTTCAACAGAATATTTGTCATTATGTATCTTGATGACATACTGATTTTCAGTAAAACAGAGGCATAGAACTTGAAACATTTGGATACAGTGATGAAGAGGTTGCAACAAAAGAAGTTGCTGATAAACATGGAGAAATCCTCATTCATGAAGACAAAGCTCATTTATTTAGGGTTTGTTATTTCTGCAGACAAGTTGAAGATGGATCCAAATAAAGTGGAGGTGATTAAGAATTGGCCATCGCCAAAGACTATCTTTGAAGTTTGAAGTTTTCACGGATTGGCTAGTTTCTACAGAAAATTCATCAGGAATTTCAGTGGAATTAGTGAACCGATGATGGAGACAGTGAAGAAGAGACACAAGTCTTTTCACTGGACAGAAGAAGCTAAGGAAAGCTTCAACTTGTTAAAAAGGAAAATCATGGAACAACCAATTTTGGTGTTGCCGGATTTCAAAAAGACATTTCAAGTAAAATGTGATGCAAGTGGATTTGCAATAGGGGCAGTCTTGAGCCAAGAAGACAAATCGATAGCATACTTCAGTGAGAAGCTGAACGAAGCCAAAATAAAATACTCCACGTATGACAATGAGTTCTATGCTATTATTCAGGCATTGAAGAAATGGAGACACTATTTGATTCCTAAGGAGTTTGTCTCATACAGTGACAATCATGCTTTGCAATTTGTGACTCAACAAGAGAAGTTGAATCAAAGACATGTTAAATGGGTTGAATACATGCAAAACTTTACTTTTGTAATTAAACATATTTCTGGAACTGCTAACAAATTTGTTGATGCTTTGAGCAGGAAGTGTTTTCTATTGCAGGAGTTCAGAGTCAAAAATTTGGGTTTTGATAACCTCAAGGAAATGTACACAGATGATCCAGATTTTAAGGAGGCATATGAAGCAGCGAAGAATCCAATTCTCAAGGACAAAAGTCAATGGACATAATACATGATCCAGGAAGGATTACTGTTTAAGGGTAATCAACTTTGTATTCCAAAATGCTCCATGAAGGAGAATTTGCTGAAGGAGAAACATAGTGGAGGATTGGCCAGGCATTTCGGTCATGACAAGACATTCTCAAAGTTAAATGAGTCATATTTTTGGCCAGGGATGAGAGAAGACATCAAACGATTCGTGGACAAATGTATAATTTGTCAGCATTCAAAAGAAAAGAGGCAGAATGCAGGCTTATATCAACCATTACCCATACCTGAGAGGTCGTGGGATGCAGTAAGCGTGGACTTCATATTGGGGTTGCCAAGAACACAAAGAGGGTTTGAATCGATCTTTGTGGTAATAGACAAATTTTCTAAAATGGCACACTTCATACCATCTCAAAAAACCAATGACATAACTCACATTGCAAATCTAATTTTCAAAGAAGTCATTCAACTTCACGGCTTACCAAGGAGCATAGTTTCGGATCGAGACACCAAGTTCATGGGACACTCCTGGAGAACCTTATGGAAAAATATGGGAACAAACTTGTCATTCAGTTCAGATTATCATCCTCAGACGAATGGATAGACATAAGTTTGGGAGACTTGCTGAGAAGTTTGGTGACTAAACATCACAGACAGTGGGACAACATTTTACCATAGGCATAATTTGCATATAATGATTCAATTAACAGAAGCATGGGGCAAATTCCATTTCAAATTATTTATGGCATGCAACCAAGGGGAGTTTCTAAATTGAGGGATTCAGAACAAAATGCAACTAGGAGTGCTAGTGTAGAAGATTTTGTGGAGGCAATGAGGGAGATTCACAACCAGGTGAAGGAGCGATTGCAAAACTCGAGCCAAGAGTATAAGAGAAGAACATATCAACACAGGTGACAAATTTAGTTCGAAGTTGGTGATTTGATCCTTGCAGACTTGAGAAAGGAAAGGTTCCCAAGGGGGACATATAGTTCGCAAAGAGAGTGTGCAGAGTCAAAGAATTAAATACTTGGAAGTATTTGAAGGGTTGCCGCAAGGAGTGCGTGCAACAGTCTTCTTGAAGACTCAAGTTATGGAGAAAGATCAATAGGGTGAGTACCTTGAAGTGTTCAAATGGAGGCACTGCAAAGTTACTTTGTAGGAAGATAAGTTCCAGCGAAGGAATAACTTGTTCAATTCACAGGAGTTGTCAAGGAGGAATTGGACGGTCGGAATTCTCCATGGAGAATTCGTGAAATTCCGAGTAGCATTAGATCTTGCAAAGGAGTAGGGAAGTTACAACAAGTATTATTCAAGTGAAAGCTCATGAGAAAATCATACCGTAGGATCCAAGTCAACAAGGGCCATTGGATCACTCATGAATTCTCACTTCAGGGATTTGCGAGTTGAAGGACCAAAAACCTTACATCAAGATCTGCGAAATCACGAAGTGAAAAGTCCCGATAGGGCGAGAAGTTCTATTGTGGGGCCAAAATCAATAATGAGTTGGAACTTGGCATTTCATCATTTCAGAGGATAGGAGCTCGAGACGTCTATTCCGAGATTCCCAAAATCACGAGATGTGATATAAGTATGGGGAAAGGATGTCATCAACCATTTCGGTGGATCGACATTTCGGGTTTCGGCAGTTGGAGAGTCAAGAGTTTTGTACCGAAAGTCCTGAAGCCGCGAGTTGTGATAGGGAGTAATGAGGAGTTCGTGATCTCATCACTTCGGGTGTCGGGATACAAAGAAGGCAGCGTTTGGGAAGCGAAGTTGCGAAGTGCCGAAGTTAGGGATGAGGGACACGTGGCAGAACCACGGGGTGGGGCTCGTGTGGTTGACAGGTGGACACATGTCTCCAGGAGGAAAGGAGTCCACACTCCATTGACTTCTTGCGTCTCGAGGATTCACGGGATAAGAGCATGGGAGCTCAACGCTACAACTCGTGAAGTGGCGAGTTGCGAGAAGTGCGAAGGGAAGGTCAACCCTCGCTGACTTTCAAGTCTCGGAGGTTCACATAGAAAGAGCATAGAGACTCAACCCTTCGACTTGTGAAGTCACAAAGTCAAGACAGGAGCTAGTGCTTAGCCTAGTCGGCGGTCACACGCAGAGGGCGCCAACAGAAGGGAGCTATACCCATTTCGTGATCTTGAGTATCGCGAGATTGGGAAGGAAGAGTTAGGAGTTTTGACTCACGAACTCGTGATATTGCGAGTTGCGACAAGCACCTTTGGGAATAGGCCTTGGTCATAGCATTGTGGTCGCTCAGAGAAGGTGGAGCTCGCGCCTAGTGCTGTTCGCACAGGGGAGTTGCCGAAAGGACCTGTGGATCGATAAGCGAAGATTCCAGCAGGGAATTGAAAGAGCCATTTCAGCTCAAGGGGAAATCGAGCGATCCTGTAGCAGACTTTGACCCGAGGGCCGATAGAGGGTTGGGGGTCTGCATCAATAAATTTTTGTAAGTTCTTGAGATGCACCAATATCCAATGTGAAGATTCTAACTTTTTCTCTTCTCTGAAGATTTTAGTATTCCAGACTGTGTAAATCTCTCTTGACACTCCTCTAGCCTTTATAGATATTCCATTAATTTCTTTCCATATTTGTTTCATTTCTCTCAAGGCTTCAAAACCTTGCATTTTGGTCTCTTGAATTAGGAGGATATGGGGTCTCTCTGTTTTGATTAAATTTCCCATTGCTTCATTTTTTTTCTCTTTGTCCCAATCCTCTGCAATTCCAGGAGACTACCTTCATTATTTATTGGCATGATTTGTTGCCCCCCGTTTCATGGGATGAGACTATCCTTTTACTATTGAATCTTTTCAACTCTTCCCTTATTTTTTGAGGACCTCTTCCAATGTTGGTTGGGTTCCTAGCCCTTTGTCCTGGTTTGCATCTTTTTCCCTTCCATTTCTGTTGGTTTTCCTTCCTTCCTTTGAGGATTTGACACTCTTTAGGAGTTCTGTGTCCAATTCCTACCTCGAGTCCTCTTGAATTTTATCCTCCAGCCCACAGGAGGGGTCCAAGAGAAGTGGGGTATCGAGATCGAGTTGAGGCGATGGGGGGTCTGCCTCTGGAATTTGATGACTCTGAATTTATTCTGTGTTTTATTTCGAGTTAACCATTTCTTCTTCTAGGTTCTCAAGAGGATCATACATGTTTTTGCTGCTTTCTTCTTCATTATTGTTTTACATCAATGATTCCCCCTTGATTGTTTAGGAGGGCCTGGTGTTGGTTTTCCTTTCCTGCTGTTGAGCTCCTGATTTATTTTTCACTTTCTTTCTTTTGGATGGCTTTCATTTATCTGGTGATTTGTTCTCGGGGTTCTTCGATGTTTCCTTTTTTACATTTTTAGCTATTATTAGGTTCTTTTCAATTTACTAGATAACAATAACATAGGTAGGATCATTGAGAGAAACACAATCACAAGATACACAACATTTATCTTGGGAAAACCTCATGGGGGAGAAAACCTAGCAAAAATTCCTTAATATAGATAGCCAATACAATGCCAAGAAAATAAACCAAACACTAGAGAATATAATCCACTGAGAAATGCACATCTCTCTCCCTTCTTCTCCCAACCACAACTACCAAACTTGTGCACTGAGTGAGAGAATGAGTGAGTGATTAAATGAGGTGCTAGCTTCCTTTATTTATACAAATTGCTAGGTGCTGGAAAGGTGTCTCTTCATTGGGCATGGCCGACTTGTCTTATTAGTGGTTAAAACCAATTTAATTATCCTGGGGGCCGACTTCTCAATTTTCATAATATATTTAGGGTTTGACCAATCCACAAAAGGGGATTTGGTCAATTAAAATGCTCGACATGATCAATCCACAAAAGGGGATTGATCTAATGAATAATAACTCAATAGTAAATAGAATACTCTTTGCAGTTACAATATTTCAACACTCCCCCTTAACAAGAAGGGTATTCTACAACATCATCAGGAGAGAGAGAGGGAAGCAACATCAATAGCATTTGGAACACTAACTGGCATATCTATAAATCATCAGATTTTTTTCTCATCATCATCATTCACATCATGGAGATGGAGTAGCATCATCATCCTCATCAGCATGAGGCTAAAGTAACATCATCATCATGTTTAGCGTGAGGCTAAATTAACATCATCATCATATTTAGCATAAGGCTAAAGTAACATCATCATCTTCTTTAGCATGAGGCTAAAGTAATATCATCAACATCTTTAGCATGAGGCTAAAGTAACATCATCATATTCAACATTAAAGCTGAAATGACATCGTCATCATCATCTTCAACAAGAAACCGAAGTGGCATCGTCATCATCATATTCAACAAGAAGTTGAAGTGGCATCATCATCATCATTTGCATCAACATGGACTAGCATAACACTAATACATTATCATCATAAATAACAACACAAGGATGATACAACATAAAAAACAATAGTATCACAACATGAAGGTTGGAGCACCATAAACATCAACACTAGGCTAGAAATATTCAACACGAAGTTGGCCTCTCAAAAACATCAAAACAAAGTTGGAAATATTTAGCACGAGGTTGGGATCACAAAAACATCATCACGAAGCTGTAAATATTCAGCACGAGGCTAGCATAAACAACATCAACATGAAACTAGAAATATTCAGCACTAGGCTGACATCAACAACATCAACACAAGGTTGGAAATCTTCAGCACTGGGATGGCATCAACAACATCAACACGAAGATGGAAATCTTTGGCACTAGGCTAGCATCAAAAACTTCAGCACGAAGATATAAATATTCAGCACTAGGATGGCATCAACAACATCTTGTGGCACTCTGACAGATCCAAAGGATCTTCCTAGGAATCAAAGGATTCCTTAGGATATAAAATCCTAACGGAGCTACCACTATTGACCAAAGATATCATATTCATGCACAAGTACTCTGACAACCCATCCTTATGGACCTTTGGGATATGTCCAGGGATGATCAATCCCCTAGGATATAAAATTATAACTAAGCTACCCACCATTGGTCAAGATACCATAGTATCATCAACACTACTCCACCAATTTGTCTTGAAATTGCTCAAACTTTACATGAGACAGAGGCTTGGTCAACACATCTGAAACATGTTCATTTGTGCCAACATAATGGATCTTTATAGATCTTATCTGCATCATATCATGAATGAAGTGATATCGGATTTCTATGTGCTTTGACTCATCATGGAACACATCATTTTTATACAACTCTAGTTATTACATAGGATCATTGTGGCTTCCATATCTAGATAAAATAGATCCTTCAACAACATCCGAAGTCATATGGATTCACAATTGGAAGAACATGCAACAATGTATTCCACTTCTGTTGTGCTGAGATCAATACTCGATTGCTTCCTACTCTTCCATGAGATCATGGCTGACCCCAGACTTAAACAACATCCTGAAGTGATCTTTCTATTAGAAACACTTCCATCTCAATCTAAATCAGTATATCCATACAATCGGAAGTCATGATCTCTAGTATAACAGAGACCAAAATCCAATGCACCCTTAAGGTATATCATCACATGTTTTGCAGCTACAAGGTGAACATGTTTGGGCTCTACCAGATACTGACTCAAAAGATGCTCACATCAAAACATATATCTGGTCTGTTATTCGCCAGATACATCACTGAACCAATAATATGTCTGTATAGAGTAGCATCAACCAATTCTAACGAAGTGTCTACCAGGAGCTTCAACTTCATTTTCCATGGATGTGTACATGGATTTACATTTCAACATGTTAAAACCTCTTCACTATTTCAATTGCATACTTCCCTTGGTTAAGGAAGATCTTCTCTGGGCTATGCCAAACTTCAATACCTAAGAGATAATGCATTAAGTCTTCCATCAAACTCTGTAGCAAGCTTCTTTTGCAATTTGTGATGAGATTTTCTTCATATTGTCAAGAATACATCATCCACATATAGTAGCATTAATATAACCGGCTCATCATTCATAACCTTGATGTAAAGGTTAGAATCAAATTTACTCTTGGTAAATCCCAAGCTTGTCAGGAAACTGTCAATTCTTCCATACAAGGCTCTAGGAGCTTGCTTCAACATGTATAGAGCTTCCTTCAACCGATATACATGAGTCTTTCTATTTTCAATCTTCAAATCATATTGCACCAATCAGGTACACTTGCTCAGTTGTAACTCAATCTGCACAATCATGTGTTATCACTTTGTGTTTTCTCCAAGGAACTATCTGTCTTATTATATTGGAATATGTCCTCTGTAATTGTTCCTCTGGAAGTGGGACTATGCACCTACAGTTGCTCTGAAGTTGAGAATGGTTGCTTCATTCTCATCGTGACTACTGAATTATGAGAGTAACTCCTCTACTTCATCATGGAAACAACCTCATCTGAAACTAAGAGTGGCTCAATAATTGATACTGAAGGTATCTCTTCTTCTTTCATGGAGGTAACTCTATATTTTATCGTAGTCATTTCTCCATGACCCAACTAATGTAATGCACCAACTGCCACTAAATTTTAAATATGGGTATTTCTCCTCCTACATCTCATACTATATATGAATCATGGTTGTTTTGGCTTTCTTCATAGATACTGAAACTATTTCTCCAATTACTAGAGTAAGTGTCTCATCATAGTCTTCTCCCTTTTGTTGGGATAATTCTCTAGACACACATCAAGATTTGTACATCTGCAACATGATTGATCTGTATAGATAAATCTTGGAATTCAATACTGACTTATCTTCTAGTCTCATAGAAGAATCCATATCCTAGTATTTCTGACTGGATTCCTTCTCTATTACTGAAACAAGGGAATTTTCCAGGAGATTTCATATCTCCTCTGAAGCTACAATCTATTCTTTTCATGGAATCTGTCTCCCAGTCCTGGAAAATGTCTCTTCATCTGATCCCTTTTGAGATCATGATAACTCTCGATTTCTTCTGAGTCTACAAGGACTTCATCATATCTTACAGGGTATACTTGGTGTTGAATACCAATTCTAAATATGAAAGGTTGAGTCATACTTCAAACGAGTTATGCTTCCTATCAAGGTGGCTTCATTAACCTTTGACCAAGTCTTCTGTGAATTCTAATGTTTGGTCATCTTTGGAGCCTTCTGCTCCTTACAGTCAATCTCCATATGAGATACTTCGGATATCAAAAATAGATTCTTCTTCATCTTATATGGTATATGAATGTATATGGTCATGTACATAGTATTTTTCATGTCTCATCTCATCTCTTGCCTTCTATAACCTTCACTATAACTTCCTCATGGTTATCACCAGTGACCTGAAACAAGGTCAACAAAACAACAAGCAAGAATAATACTCTTTGATAAAAGTAACAAAAAAATAGCATGAATAATCGTCACAGTATCTCCTTTAGATATATCACTTGTGACCTACTTGAAACAAAGATCAAAAGTAAGAAATACAATACGAAATGAGATCAACACTCTTCTAGTGTTGTGATCAAACATTCATCCATGGTAACTTGGAACCAACACAAGAAGTTTCTCCTATAGGAGATGTTAGTTGTATCTGGTAAATGATTACATTAATCATTTATCTCAATATGCTCACATGATACCAAATATAATAATTTTTAAAGACTGCTAACTATAGTGTTTACTTGTAAAGGGGTAGTTATCAACTTTGTCATGTGAAACTTTGAATCTTATTAACTTAATTAATCAAACCTGAAACTTGGAATCTTGTCTTAAATAATGAGTGTGTTTCTTTTCTTCCAAGTCTCCTTCACTCAACATGACAAGTGCTTTCTTCAACCTGTCTTTTGTACTAAGACAATATGTTATCTTGACATAAATTTGGGTTAAAGAATAAGCTCTATGATCTCAACTTTAATCCATCTAATACCTTGACTTTAATTTTGACCAAAGGTTAGTATGATGGTCACAGTTTCAACATGCAACCTAGATCAAAATAATGTCATAACAAATAGATGTGTATCAGAATAATCAAACCCGGGTTGCATTATTCCTTCGAATGTGTTGGATCTTGAGATCCTTCTGGATCTATGGTAAGATATCCCTTCTCCTGCAAATACCCTTTAAGGCTTAACAATTTAAACATATCTGAATACATACCTATGATAGTATTTGCAGGTACTGGAACCATATGGTAGCAACAATAATAATTACCAACTCTTAAAAACTTCAAGGGTGACTGTAACTGGTACTGCAGATGATACTGCAATTGATATTGCAACTGATTCTTAAACTGCAACTGCAACTGCAACTTAGGGTTTTATGAGGAAACACTAATTTTTCAAACTTCAAATTTTGAAATTCTGATCAAGGGGCTAGATGCGCTGAGCTGAAGCAGGTAATCTAGTGCAGTTAGATTTCTGAAAATCCAAATTTTACCCGTTGAAACTGAGCTTGCATAAATATGGACTGATACTTCTCGTACTAGTTCCAGTTTCTTGGTTTTTTGGTAATTTTGGTTTTCGGGTACTTCTGGTTTTTTGGTTTTTTGGTACCAGTGAAAACTAGGATTTCACTTTTTGGGAGTTCCGTCCACTGAAAAGGTGTGCTCACGGTGACAAAAGATTCACTAGTGTAGGACACACTTTTCTAGATGGTTTTTAGGCAAACCTTCTTCTGCAATAAAAATCCCTAATTTTCTTGTACGACAACAGTGACACTTTTTCTTATCCAGTGAAAGGTGCTCTCATCATCTTAGATTTGAAACCATGTTAAGTTTTGAGCTATTAATAGGTTCTTTTCAATTTACTAGATAGCAATAACATAGGTAGGATCACTGAGAGAAACACAATCATAAGATACACAACATTTATCCTGGGAAACACTCATGGGGGAAGAAACCCAACAAAACTTCCTTAATATAGATAGCCAATACAATGCCAAGACAATAAACCAAACACTAGAGAATATCCTCCACTTAGCAATGCGCCTCTCTCTTCCTTCTTCTCCCAACTGCGACTACCAAACTTCACACTAAGTGAGCAAATGAGTGAGTGATAAAATGAGGAGTTGGCTTCCTTTATTTATACAAACTGGAAGGTGATGGAAAGGTGTCTCTTCATTGGGCAAGGTCAACTTGTCTTCTTAGTGGTTAAAACCACTTTAATTAGCTTGGGGGCCGACTTTTCAATTTGCATAATATATTTAGGGTTTGACCAATCAACAAAAGGGGATTTGGTCAATTACAATGCCTAACATAATCAATCCACAAAATGGGATTGATATAATGAATAATAACTCAATAGTAAATAGAATACTCTTTCAGTTACAATATTTCAACAACCTTAGGAAAGTTTTTGGCGAAATGTCCATACTCATGGTAGGATTTGCATTTAAATGGGAGATGCTTGTAGTCTACTATTTGAATATATGACCACCCATCTAGGGTTAGTTGGATTGCCTCTGGAAGTCCTTTTTCCAGATCTACTTCTACACAGAGACAAGTACAATATTGTAGTTCGTCGCATGGTTTGGCCCAATCGATGAACCTTCCTAGTGCGTTTCCAATGTTTTTTACGGTTTCATCATTCCAATTTTGGAGAGGTAGAAAGGGTAGCCTTACCTAGACAGAAAAATCAGTGGGGATATCATTTTTTGGGTTGAAGTCTAGAGTTCATTGATTTAGGTACATTCCTCTGGTTCCGATGAAGTATGGGCCATTTCTAAAAATAAAATCTCGATCAACTTTATTTTCAAAGAGGAAGACATAGAATCCCTTACCATAAAAAGTCATTGACAGTTTCCCTTTTATTATTTTTTTCTAGTTTTGCTCCATCCATTGTGCCATTTCTCTTGGGGAAGGCCAAAGCCCCATGAATTATCCGATCAAGCCATTTTCAGCCAGTTTCAGGGCGAACGACCAAGAGAAGGGGGAACGAACATAGACCTTCAAGATTTCATCATGTTTTTTTACAAAACGCGATTGGGGGTGTCCTTTTGTTGCTTTCATGTAAGAAGAAAAAAATTACTGAAAAGCAACGAGGCTCGGAGGCAGTGGTGTTTGCAGGCAATCTCTCTCCCCTGAGCCAGAAGCCATGGCAAGGTGCGACCATCGAATAAAACCCTAAATCCAAAGCGGTCTTGAATGCTTTTACAGGACTTTTAACCGACAATAATATTGTGTCATGTTCTTTTATCTTTGTTATAAGCATTAAACATATAAATTATTTTATGTTGATAATTTTTATTAATAATATTAATATAATATTAATTCATTTTATAAATTTATTTTTGTTTTATGTTATTTAATATTTTATGCTAGATTTTTTTTTTTATATATAAATAAAAACCTTCCATCCATTTATTGAGATATTAAACTTCGTTATTAGACACATTACTTATTTTTTAAATTTTTTTTTTTTATTAACCATTAATCAAGATTCAAAACTAAAAATCTTATATGATGATGATGATGATGATGATGATTAACGTCCACTAAGACCTAATTGGTCTATCGGACCTTAAGAGGGTAAGTGGTTACTTGTGGTTCTTTAGAATTTTGTTTTTGTGCTCGAAAAACATTAAGAGAAGGTTTCCAAGATCACCATACTTTTGTTGAGTTAAAAGGTTAGGAAGGTTGGTAGTGTGATCAATATTTTGAAAATGAGATCTAATATGGGTATAGGCTAGACAATATAAGAGAAAGTGTTTTTCATCTTCAACCTTCTTAGTGTCAAAAAGGTGAGACACTCTTTCATCCCATGGCGTTTTAGGAATTGACCAACGCCTAGTTTCACTATGGAGCTCATGAGAATTTGTTCTTATCTTAGCAATGTTTATTTTTTTCTTTACACTTGGAAAAACAGATAGATAATTTTGATCTTCTAGATTAGGGTTGATTACATCTTTATAATACCTTAATTTTCTTTTTCCCTCTAACTCTTTATCACA
>ML782719.1:116263-131756 GCA_009831015.1 Picea engelmannii
GTTGAATGTGAGGAGAAATGCTTTTTCTAATATAACAAGCTATGCCTCCTATCCCTCTACGGTGGGATTTTTTGTTCCATGCTGACCACAAGACAAATCCTTCCATGTTAGGGACCTTAGATTCCTCATGCTCCCAAGTTTCAACTAGACAGATAATATCAATATCACTCGGGATCCAACTTATCATAGGACCTTTGCACCATGGAAAGCCACGACAATTCCAAAAAAGGATCCCAAGTGTCTCGAATTCCTATTTATTATTATCCTTCTGGTCTCTATCCCTAACAATAGGTTTTCGATTTCTAATTATTGCCCATTTTCCTTCTTTCCTGGCTTCTTTTACCTTTATTAACCAAAATACCATATAAAATTGTTCACGAAAATACTTATCTTCTTATATTTCTAAAAGCATCATGGCATGGATCAAGACACATTATTTTATTGCTCACACTCTCTTCTCTCTTCTTTTCTATTTTCCAATAAAATTTTCAACCTTACTTTTACTTTGGTCTTTAATTTATATTTAATGTTTTTTTTTTTAAATTGCATTTGTGAAAAAGGAAATTGATTACTTCAATTAAAAAAGTTTAAACATTGCGATATTGACTTTTTGAAATTTAGGCATAAAATTTTAGTTTTGTCTTTAATTTATATTTAATGTTTTAAAAAAAAATGTATTTTAGTTGTCTTTAATTCATATTCAATGTTCTTTTAAAAAATGCATTTGTCAAAATGGAAATTGATTACTTCAATTAAAAAACACTGGAATATTGGGATATTGACTTTTTGAAATTTAGGCATAAAATTTTAATTGACTTTTTGAAATTTTATCATAAACTCTGAAATTTAAATTTAAAATTAAAATTGACTTTTTTAAATTAAAAAAAAAAATCAAGTTATTGACTTTTTGAAATTTATATATAATTTTTTATTAAAATTAAAATTTTAAATTATTAAAATCATTATTTTTAATAAAAAAAAATTTTAGCATCCTCACACATTTACAATAAAAATTATAATTTTAAATTATTAAAATCATTATTTTTAATAAAAAAAAATTTAGCATCTTCACACATTTACAATTCCATCTATATTTAAAAAGATTTTTTCCTTTCCATTTTTTATGTAGCATTTTTTAAATAATTAAAAATAAGTCAAACTCATAAAACATTTATATTACAATGTTTAAAAATATGTGAATATTAATATTAAATAAAATAAAATCTACATATTATTTTTTTTTGGCAATGCATCTTTGAACCTATATGTAGAAATAAGTACCTTAAATTACGAAAACATGTATTTTTTTTAAATTAATATAGTTAACTGGACATAATAGGATAGGATGCTAAACAAAAAGACAAATTCTCATGAGCTTCATATAGGGCATTGGCTTCTTAAAATGTTATGGGTCAAAAGAATTTTTCATCTTTGTGACACTAAGAGGGATGAACATGAAAACCATATACTCTTAAAATGTCCTACCTACAAGCACATTAATTCACAATTTCAAAATATCTCTTATTGTACCAACCTTCCTAACCTTTTAACTCATGAAAACTATGGCCCACCACCACCATCATCGATGACGATGAAGGATGAAAATAATCAACAAAGGATGAAAATAAAAGGCATCATCATCATCATCATCATCATCATCATCATCATCATCATCATCATCATCATCATCATCATCATCATCATCATCATCATCATCATCATCATCATCATCATCATCATCATCATTGAAATAAATGAGATTAAAAAACAATCCATTCATTATAGATGTAAACAATAGTTTAATTCATTAACCTTATGTATAATATTTGATTCTAGTATAAATACAAAACCTGTAAGCAATACTTTTTTTTTAAAAGAAGCTCTGGAAATTGTATTACAAAAGTTTGCCAAAATGACAAAAGTAGCAAAAATACAAAATTCCAAAATAGTCCCTTGCCATGGAAAAAATAGGTTGTTGGTTTCCTAAGTTATGATCAACACCAAATATTGTTCTATTCTTATACATAATATCTATCCATCTCCTAGAATATACTCTGTAAAATATACCTAGTATTAATTTACAAAAACAAAACATTCCTGAAACTATTATGGAGGTAGGAACCCACCTGTCTCATCTGGCTTCTCATTTGGCATTGAATCGAAGTCTGGAATGTCTGGCTTCGAGGAAGGTGAAGAAGCTTCCTCTGTAACTGTTGTATTATTGCTTGTTTGGAGCAGGGTTGTTGGTCTATTCTTCATCTCTTCTATCTCAAAATGTAAGGATTCCTGTTCATCCTTCATCTGATGTTGCTCTTGACGATGCTCTACCAAAATCTCCATTACTGTGAGCCACTTATTAGACATGCCTTGGACTTGAATCTGCAAATTTTGTATCATCTACATCATCTCGTCCCTCTCTTCATTCCGTAAATCATGTCACCACCTTTATACTCTAGCATGACACCTCTCCATTTCTTCTTCCTGAGAATTTTGTATGCCTCCATAGGTTTGAAGGCCACAATGACGTGCACAGTCCCAACGTCGAAGAGTTTGTATGAAGTGATTCTCAACATTCTTTCCCAATATCACTCAGAATGGAGCACTTATCAAACTCCTATGGTGAACTCGATGCATATCCCCAATTAGAAACCCATAATTTTCCATCTTGTCCACATAATTTATGTCCCTGTCTCCTATTCTTGAATTGCTTCAAAAGGACTGAGCACATATTATGAGCGATGTTCGTATATTCCAAATTAAGGTCAACGAAGATGAGTTCCTCCATGTTGGTACTGTACACATTAAGGTGAGAGTCCTTCCCTTCCAATGAATTGCCCACAACCTTCCTGAAAGAGACACTGAGCATGCTTCTATGGTGGACGAGGAATGAATCCACTTGAGGTACGGGCTTGGAGAAGAGTGCTCATATTGATTCATTTGAGTAAGCCATATGTTACCTGTGTGAGGATGAAAGACACCCTGTGTCATCATTACAATAGGAAGATGACGACTAAGGGGGAGACTACTAACATTTAACTTTGCCAACATCTAAGTTAGATGCTTTTGCCTATGTTCTTTTTTATTTATTTTCCTCTTGAATTTATGTTTGGATAGAAACATGGGATGGAAACTTCTAGGATACGATATTCACCCTTAACTATCAGGGAGGATCCTTGAGTTCTTTGTTGGCTTTCTTGTATGCCACCATTTGTTTTTTCGTAGGATGTGATGCGACATGATTTGCATCAAGGCTACTTCAAACTTGATTCGACGGAAGATGGAGGCCAATTTCATGTCTTTAGGGAGAGAATTTCATCTCAAATGAGAGATACTTATCTTTGAGTCTCCAAGGATTATGAGGGAAGATACTTCGTGTTTCTTTGCCATCCTCAATCCCCATAGTAATGTAGAGGATTTGGCTTGGCTGTTAGAGGCTTGACCAATATACCAAGAGAATAGAGTTTGTATTTTTCCTCCTAAGAAAAAGATAACTCCACCTGCTCCTGTCACCTCTACAATATTTTAATTTATTAACCTTATATAAAATGTTTAATTCATATCATTCATTAATAAAAAAAACATACATCCCAATTAATTAAAATCCTATCAATGTATCCCATTATGATTCCTATCATTCACTAATACAAAAGCATGCATCCCATTTAATAAAAATCCTATCATCGTATCCCACTTTCACATTTTCTTATGAGTTGTTTCTAAAATGTAAATTCCCTACTTTTTCACAAGAGATTAACAAATAAATATAAAGTTTTCTAACCATTAAATAACTTCATATAAATTATCTAGAAGATCTCTCTATATATATAAGATGTAATTTCAACAAGAAATGAGAGGTGCATTTTATAGTTTTGTATTGAAGAGATTGTAACATCTGTCCATGTTTATAATATTGATGTCAACATATATTGGTTCAAGATAATATGTTATATAAAAACAAAAATATTAAAAATATATAATAATAATAAATTCAATGTGAGCTAAATAATAATCATTCATATACATACACATATTATTAGAAGAATATAAATCTAAGGTAATTTTGTTTGATAACATTCATAACTATTTTTTACAATTTTGTTTGATAAGGGGCCTTTTCTTTCTCTATGAAGAAAAAATAAAATCTACATACAAACGAGGTGGGCATGCCCCATGATCGTGCCATGAAACCAAAATGTGGGACTGTAACTGAAGATGTGTGATGATGTAGATAGCTGCAGCGCCCTCCGGGGCGGTTGATAAGGACAGATGATGGTTATGATTGGTGAACTAGCTCTGAAGCGAGTAATGGATGATTGTAAGAAGTGTCGATGACTTGTAGGCATTGATGGCCTATCAAATTCAGAGGTCTTTGGCTCGTATGAAACAACTGCAATGGTCGCATAGGAAGACACACCTTAAAATGAGATTTTGTTGAAGTTGAATGCTATGGGGGTCAACGAAATCAGAAAGTAATGGTGACTCTCTTTGTTCCATCCGAGACTCCTCATTGAAAATGTAATGAGAGTCAAGATATTGTAGCCCTTCTGAAAATTGTGTTGATGCCGACAGGAAGGGAGACATGACATTGAGAAGCAAAAGGGACTCTTAAAATCCACTGAGTAATAGGTGATATCAAGTACTGATGGGTAACATGGACGAAGTCAAGATACAATGGGACTCAGGACTGCCCTTGGTTGGGGTGTTGAAGGATGATTGGCAACAACTGTAAAATGGATCTAGTTTCAGGGGGACAACTAGACATGGCTTTAAACTATGCTGGAGGTTGAAAAAAGTGGGAAAAATCAAAGATCGTGGGTACATCAAGTTGGGATACTCAGGGTTTTTTAGTGATGGTGATATGAAAAAATGTGGATGCCCCAACCAAGGGTGACATGGGTTTCTTTACCGGGTAAAAGGAAGGCCATCGGGGATGTTGACGAAAAAAGCTATGTATATGATGGAAACAAAGGATTTATACAATTACCAAATAAAATAAAGAATAAGTTGGGTTGAGTATACAGATATAAAAACGGGTTCCCAGTGAAATATGGCCTGGTCTGTTTAGGGAACAAGTTTGTGAAAGAGAACTGGTGGAGGATGGGGGCCCCATTGGTGAGTTTCTGTATTGGGTAGATGAATGGAGGACAATCTACAGATGGGAAAACTGATGGTGGATGAGATGGAGGGATAACGAAACTGTGGGGGTGTAGTCAACAGAACCAAGTGTAAGATGATATGACCTGGGGAGTCCATTGGGAAGGTTATAAATATGATAAGGAGAAGCATGGGGTTCATTCTTGGAAGTGTAAAAACTACCCCAGACTACCAATCCAAGGGAGTAAATAACAACATGAGTGTCAAGTTTCCAAGGGGAACTATGAATGGGATAACTCATGTGGGGGAGAGTGCTACTGGTTGACAGTACCAAAATGTGCCAGAGGTAAAGGTACTACAAAGGTGGGTGTAGGGATACTAAAAGAAAATTTCAAAGGGTGTGACTGGGATATGAAAGTTTTTACATAGGGAGTAATTACATGCTAGTTTCGAACATATACATGAAGGGGTTGTAAGTTGACTAAACAAGTACCTGCACAAAAACCAGATACCTGATGTGAACAATATCTGATGATAAAGAACATATAACAACTATTTGATAAAACTAAAAGTAATCATGTGTACCTGAACATGGCGTGAGAAAAATGCTCCTCCGAGGAAAAGTTCAGATAATAACCTAAGGAATGTGAATGTGTAGATTGCAAGATCATGATCTCGTGGTTGGGAATGGATCATAAAAAGAAGGCTTTGAGCTCTTGTAATAGAGTGTGGAATTTGGAAAAAAGAGCCTATATATTGATGGTGGGCCCACAATGCCACCTCATTTGTACTTGACACTATTGTTGATATGACGAGAGAGTTGTGAGGATATTTTGAGATTACGGTAGCATGAGGCAATCAATCTGGGAGTTGGGAGAGACAAGTTAGTGACCCTATCATCATGCATTTTGTGAAGTTGATAGATGTTAGGTAGGGGCTGTATGGAGGGAAGTATAGTGGGTTTTGAAGGGTAGGGTCCTACTAGTGCATGGGAAAAGGAGGAACACCCACACATGTGTGTGTGGGTAGAGCTCAATTTCCCACACATTATTTCTAGGTTTTCCCAAAATAGTCGCACATTATGAATGCGCGACTGTGTTGGGAAATGCTGCGCATAATGTGCGGTTGTGTAGGGGAAAACTGCACACATGTGTGCGTGGGTTGAACAGACAGGCACGCATTGGATGTCTTCCTATCAGAGTGAAAACTGTGCACCCATGCACGTATGTGAGTGAGACAGTTTCACATTAATGCGCAACTATGGGAAGAACAATTGCGCACATATACACAACTATACGGGGGAAAGTCATGCATTGTGGGTAGGTTGAGGGGTGTATGATTTTTTGATATTTATGATTTTTGATGGATGATGTGGCTGATTAGGTGTTTCTGGGTGAATGCAAGTGATCAGTAGAGGCTGTAGGATGATGTCGGTCCACTGGTGAGAGTAGGACTGGGACCGACCGAGGGAGGTTGTGAGGGAGAAACCTAGAGTATGTAGACACTTGGCAGCCTATGGGCTACTCAAGTTTTTTTACTGTCCTATGATACGGTCGCAGGAGTTCCTACTCTAGTTCTTGATCAGGATGTGGAGCATTAATCTGCAGTGATTTGTAGTGAGGGGGGAGCAACTAACATTTTCTGTGACAGAGGATGTCTACTTTTCTAGAGGACTTCCATTCCCTGGGAGGGTACTAGTCATTGTTCCCCATCTTCTACAGGAGGATAGGGTGGACACCATCGTGGTCCGACATTTTTCTGGGATAAAACCTATGTTGGATTCAGTCATGTGGATTGAGGCCATTGATCACTTGTTGACCAAGTGCATCATGACCAAGGTGGTGAGGATATATGGATCCTTGGGCACTCAATAGATCACTGGTGGTTAGCTGAGGGTAGTGGAGGAGGTCTTTGATGAGGACCTGTTTGCATGGGGTGTGCTAATGCATGACTAGATGATGTCCCAGCTGAACCAGTGTCGGCATGTCAATTTCAGTGATTTCTCCTATGAGTCAGTGTTGGTAGCCTGGTTCTTGGAGAGGGTGCCTCTATTGCGCCCATGGATTCTTTTGGATCCAGTGTTGCGGAGAGAGCCATGATTGATGCGATGGGAGCATGTCTTGGTGAAACATGGAGGAGGGAGGGTGGCCACTACTTCATGACCATGGTTGCTTGAGTGTGGTGTCAGATGACACAATTGATTCTACGGTATCCATATGTGAGTATGGACTATAGGCAGGATCCGGACATGGTTCTACCTCTTGGTGGGGATTGGAGCCATAGAGGTATTTGTTGTATCTGTTGGCAAATGTATGATGTTGTGTATATGATGTTTTTAATGTGATAAATGCCAATATAATACTAGGTTATCCATGTGATCTATTACTTGATTGAGATTTATTGGAATGTGTGTAAATGTAACAGAATCAAAGTTGCGAGATAAGAGTCTAACTTACAGGTTTTTGTGGAAGAGGAAAGGATCACGAACATGATACACATTGTTGAGCTGTAGGGCGACAAGATGGGAATCTAATAGAACACTAAGGTGACGAATGTGGTGGTGACTGGCCTCGACGAGGACACCAATGACGATGTCATATTTGGCTTGGTTGTTGGTGATCGGGCCTAAGCATATGCCACTGGAATGGAGCAGTATATGTGAGGGGGTATAGAGGGCCCAAGTGGCCAAAATGAGATTCTAGGTCCAGGGGCTGACATTGTCAGTGTAACCAGTGTAATAGGTTGAGGGATGATGCATATTTCAATAGCATGGGTGATAGATCAGACATGAGGAGTGGTGGAAGTAAAGAATACTAAAAAATCTAAAAATTTGTAAAAAGAGAAACCTAAGGTATGGTGGCTATGCTTAGGCGTAAATGATCTGGATTTTATGAGCATAAAGAAATGAATACAGATTATTAACATATTCTTAACACAAAACAACAAAGATATAATAAAGCTAGTTTTCTATTCATTAATAAAATAAGCTGAAACTGTAATATCTAGCGGAAACAAGCTTGCTAGAATGGTGGTGGCTTATCTCTTAGAAGATATGTGACGGCTACACTAATTCGCAAGAAGATGATTACAATGAGGCTCTCAAGTATTTTTACAATAAATAGGAATTCCAAAAACCCTAGACATCCAAAAACCTAACCCTAGGAGATGAAGTGCCAAAAGTCATGTGGGCCCCGTTTGGGTAAGTTAGTACATTAACTTCCTGGGGTTGTAACTTTTGCATATGATCTCCATTTTAGGCATATCATAGCTTGTTGGAAAGGTATAATAGATGAGATTCATTTTGGGGCCTCAATCATGATATAGGATATCATTGAGAAGCTCAATCTCGAAAAACCTTCATTTAGGCCCTCAAAATGGCCCCAGAAGTGAAAACTGCTAAAAATAGTAAATTGCCAAAATTGCCAGAAAACTATTTTGAGCCAGTTGGAAAAGGTGGGTGGCCAATGATATCCATATGGATCAATCCTCCCTCATTAGGAAGAAATGGTATCCATTACGTTGAGTTTTCCCATCAGATGAGGAAATTTCTGTTGAATTTGGCCCCAGGTGAGCTACTTGCCTTGGTGCAAGAGCTTCCCTTCTTTGACGACACGATAAAGCTGGATCCTTTGTTGTCGAGTTCCCTTGATCTGTGTGTCCACAATATGATTTTTGGATGCCTATTGGATGCATTTGGGGTTGATCTATGTTGGTGTCAGTTGTTCTACTATGTCTGAGGTGTCCAATAATGGTAGGAAATAAGGGCGAAGGAGATCCACATTGAACATTGGGTGCAGGCCAAGGAAAGGAGGAATGTGGAGCTCAAAATAACTATCCCCCATGGCCTTGGTGATGGTGTATGGCCCATATTGGAGTGGGAGAAGCTTCTGATGGGGTCATGCAAGGCGTTCTTTCTGCGAATGCAACCAAACTTTGTCTCCCACCTGAAACTTATGTGGCACCCGATGTTGATCATGGCGTTGTTTGTACTTGTCAATGGACTTTTGTAGGATATCCTGAACATGTTGAAGGATGTGATGGATCCACTCAATGAAATGGGTGGCTTTGTCAGCTTCAGTTGGAATAGGAGATGAGTCAGTCGAGGTGACTGCAAGGGGAAGTGAAACATCTATGGGACCCAAAGGTTGGAATCCCAACCCCACCTGAAAGGGGTTGTGGCCAGTTGAGCTATGTAGGGCTCGGTTGTAGCTATGATGGACATAGGGAAGGCTCACATCCCATGTGCGAGGGTTCTTTGAATTATACATGTGAAGGATATGCACAACCATTCGATTTACAGCCTCAGTTTGGCCATTTGTTTTGGGGTGGAAGGCCATGGATTTGGTTAGCTTGGTGTCTAGTAGTGACTAGAGGCTCGACCAGAATGTGTTAAGAAATTGAATGTCCCTATTTGAGACAATGGTTTGTGGGATTCCAAAATGTACCCAGACCCATTCGAAGAAGAGCTTGGTAGTGGCCTCTGTTGTGATGCTCTTCTTGCAGGCAACCATAATCGCCATCTTAGAAAAGAGGTCAACAACCACAAAAACACAGTCATTTTCCCGCTTGGTGGATGGGAGGCCTGACATGTGGTCCATTGAGATGGATTCCCATGGCCTGTCAGGAGTAGGAAGAGGGGTGTACAGGCCCTGTTTCTTAGTGGTTGGTTTGGAAATAACGCAGGCAGTGCAGGATCTGATATACTTGCTAACCTCCTATCGGAGTTTCGACCAGTAGAAATGTTTCTATAGCATCACCACTGTCTTTTCAATGCTGAAGTGTCCTGCCACCTGACTGTAGTGGGATTCCCAGATTAGCTTCGCTCGCTCGCTTGATGGAACACGAACATGGCCTAGATGACACAACAACCCATCCCGAAGATATAAATTATCGACAACTATGTTTGCACCAACATTTGATAGGTGGCTGGGAATTTTGGGCCTGTCCCATAGAGCTGGGGCCATCCAGAGGTCTCATGGCTACAAGAGTCTAGCACCGTGGTGAGTGTCGTGACTGGTGGTCTACTAAGGCAATCAGTGACACAATTGGTGCTTCCTTTTTTATACTTGATGTTGAGGTGGAATTTCTACAAGTATGTGGACCACTTTTGATGGCTGTCATTCTGCAATTTTCCTTATGTCTACATAAACTGTAGTGGGTTATGATCAGTGTGGATGACTGTCTCCTTCCCAAGAATGTAATGTCTCCACTGGTGGAAGGCTTTCACAATGGAGTACATTTATTTTTTGTAATTAGGGTACTTATAGACAACATCGGATAGTGTCTCACTATGATAGGCCATGGGGTGGTCGTCCTAAGTGAGAACAATGCCCACAACATAGTCTGAAGCATCTGTCTCGATATCAAAGGGATGTTGCAGGTATGGTAGTGAAAGTACTGGAGATGAGCATAAGCACTGCTTCAAATCATTGAATGCTTGTTGTTGGGACCGACCCCACGTAAAGTTTTCCTTACCACCACCCCTGGTGATTTGGGTAAGGGCGCATGCAATATGGGATAATCCCAACACAAACCTATGGTAGAAATTGGCAAGGCCCAATAAGCTCTGAAGCTCAATGAGTGTGGTTGGGGTTGGCCAGTCACGGATGACTTGTATCTTGGTTGGATCCACATGTACACCATGCTTATCAATGATGTAGCCCATGTAATGGACCCTGTCCATGCCGAAGGATCATTTTTCCAAGTTGGCGTATAGCTTGTGCTGTCACAGGGTGTGCATAACCTGTTGAATATGCTGCAAGTGTTCAACCCAAGTCTTGTTGTAAATGATAATGTCATCTAGATACACCACTATAAAATTATTGGTGAATGGTCAGAGGACATTGTGCATCATCCTCATGAAAGTGGCCAGAGCATTTGTCAAACCAAAGGGCATGACCAACCATTCAAAAAGGCCTTCCTTTGTCTTGAAGGCAGGCTTCCATACATCTGTCTATTCTATTGGGACCTAGTGGTAGCCAGACTTTAGATCAATCTTACTGAAGTATTTATCCCCCATGAGTTGATCAAGGAGGTCGTCAATTCGAGGAATCGGGTACCGATTTCTGACTGTGATTTTATTCAGAGCCCAATAATCAATGCAGAGTTGCCAGGTTCCATCTTTCTTCTATACTAGCATGATTGGGCTCCTGCAAGGTGATGAGTTGGGATGGATGTGCTCTTTGTGGAGCAGTTCTTGGATTTGTCTCTTTATATCCTCATTCTCTAACAGAGAGCGATGATATATTGGCCCATTGGGAAGCGATGCACCAGGGGTCATATCGATGGGGTGCTTGACCTGGCAGTGTAGAGGTACCCTGGTAGGTGAGGAGAAGATATCTGAGTATTCTCCCATGATCTTATCTACCTGCTTCTACTATGTGGAGAGGTCAGTCATAGAGACCCTGGATGTGGTTGTGATCTTTCACTTATTCGAAGAGCGAATCACGAAGAAAAAACTTCCCCATCTGAGAGATGACCTTCCTACATTTCTTAGCAGAGATCAAGGAAATAGCACTAGGTGGGACTGCCTCAGGTATCCTGTACAATTACATGTTCAAAGTAATAATAACACTACGAGGCCTAGATTCATATACAACATGACGTTTCCATAAATAAGGTTGGCCCAAAAGAACATCAAAAACTTTGAGAGGAGAAACATCACACAATACCTTGTCTTTGAAGGGATTGATGCCATATGACAATCGACACTGTTGGCTGACGCGGAGATCACTTCCTTAGTGGAGCCATCCAATGGTGTAGGGTTGTGGGTGAGGCTTTATGGGTAGGGCCAGCTGCTTGATGACCTATGAAAATATGAGCTTCTTCTGTATACCACTATCAATGATGAAGTGTAGAGGGGTGCCTTTTACCCACATTTTCGAATGGAAGAGGTACTCTCCTTCTTCTAGCTCGTCTGGTTCACCAGGCTGGAGCTTGGTGGTAGAAACAGTGGCACTGGGTTCTGCATCAATGATTCTTCTTCCCCTTTCTGGTTCTGTCTCAAAGTCTGAATCCTCATCTGATTCAGAGGCTTTCACTTTGGCCACCAATGACTACTTTGAGCGACAATCAACAGTGTTATGCCAAGGGCTCTTATGGAAGTCGCACCACTTCCCGGTATCTTTCTTTGTCTTTCCAGTGTCCTTCTTTGCTTGCAGATTGGACTGGTTTTCCTGATACTATCCATATTTTATTTTTCCTTTGTTCTATGGGTTGGGGCCACCCTTTCCTAGATTTTGTTGTGAGGGGTTCCCAGGCCCAAATTGTTGTGTCTCTTTTTTGAGCTTCTGCTCGATTTTGGCGACATATCGGTTGGCCGTGCCCAAGGATGAGATGTCTAGAAATTCCATTTCGGTTTGGATGTATCTATGTAGAGCACCATGATACTTGAGCACCAAATGTCACTCTGAATCTTTGATACCCATATTGGTGTGCAAGGTATGGAAGATATTTGTGAAATCTGACACTACTTGGTCTCTTTCTTGCCGCAGTGTGGTCCATTTGGTATATAAGTTGTCATAACTTCTGACAGGGTAGTATTTTTCCTTAATATCATCCTTGAAGGAATCCCAGGTCGTTGTGATTGTAAATAATGAGGGTTCCTCTGTTTCCTTTTTCTCACAGAACATTTCCCACCAATGTTTGACATGGGGGATGGCTTTGAGGAGAGAAAAAGTAATCTTTTCTCTATTTGAGAAGTTATGGACAGAAAAATACCCTTCTAGCAAATTCAACCACTTGTCTACAGTATCTGCATCTATCTGACCTTCAAATATAGGAATATCAAAGTTTATTTGTACCTTGAAGGGGGTGGTACCTCCACTCGAAGAAGATGCCTCACCTTTTGGTAGCCGTCAAAGGATTTGCACGAAACTATCCGTCATCTCGTTCCTCTGTTGTGTGAGGGATTCCTCAATCAACAGTTTGAAAGGATATCTTGTCCCATCATATTTGTTTTCTCCTACCATGAGAGGTCTCTTTGGCATGCGAGAGCTTTTTCCTCAAGAGAAACAAGCTCAAGACCCAACTCTTTGTACTCTGACCTCGTTGGGGACAAGCATTAAGACGACAAGGAGCAGATTTCTATGATACAACTGATCTGGATTTTATGAGCATAACAAAATGAATACAGATTATTAATAGATTCTTAACCAGAAATAATAGAGATACAGTAAAACTGGTTTTCTATTCATTAATAAAATAAGCTGAAACTGTAAATTGCAGCGGAAACAAGCTTGTTGGAATGGTGGCGACTTATCTCTGAGAAGAGATGTGACGACTGCGGTCATTCGCAAGAATATGATTACAATGAGGCTCTCAAGGTATTTTATAATAAACATGAATGTCAAAAACCCTAGACATCCAAAAACCTAACCCTAGGAGATGAAGCACCAAAAGTCATGTGGGCTTGCCCCGTTTGGGTAAGTTAGTACATTAACTTCCTGGGGTCATAACTTTTGCATACGATCTCCGTTTTAGGCGTATGATATCCTGTTGGAAAGTTATCATCGAGGATATCCATTTTGGGGAATCAATCATGCTATAGAAAAACATTGATAAGCTCGATCCCGAAAAACCTTCATTTAGGCCCTCAAAATGGCCCCGAAAGTGAAAACTGCTAAAAATAGTAAATTGCCAAAATTGTCAGAAAACTGTTTTGAACCAGTTGGAAAAGGTGGGTAGCCACCGATATCCACATGGATCAATACTCCCTCCTTAGGAAGCAATGGTCTCCATTGCATTGAGTTCCCAATTCAGATGAGGAAATTTCTGCTGAATTTGGCCCCGGGTGAGCCACTTGCCTTGGTGCAGGAGCTGCCCTGCTTTGACGACGCGATAAAGATGGATCCTTTGCTGTCAAGTTCCCTTGATCCATGTGTCCAAAATATGATCACTGGATTCCTGTTGGATGCAGTCGGGGTTGATCTTTATTGGTGTCAGCTATTATGCTACGTCTGAGATGTCCAATAATGGTGGGAAATAAGTGTGAAGGAGATCCACATTGAACACTGGGTGCAGGCCAAGGAGAGGAGGAATGTTGAGCTCAAAATAATTATCCCCCATGGCCTTGGTGATGGTGTACACCCATAATGGAGTGGGCAAAGCTTCCGCTGGGGTCTTGTAAGGCGTTCTTTCTGCAAGTGCAACCAAACTTTGTCTCCCATCTAAATCTTATGTGGCACCCAATGTTGATCATGGTGTTGTTTGTACTTGTCATTAGAATTATGTAGGATATCCTTAACCTATTGGCAGATGTGATGGATCCTCTCAATGAACCGGGTGGATTTTTTAGCTTCAGTTGGAACATGAGATGAGTCGGTCGAGGTGACCGCAAGGGGAAGTGAAACATCTATGGGACCCAATGGTTAGAATCCCAACCCCACCTGAAAGGGGTTGTGGCTGGTTGAGCTATGTAGGGCTCGGTTGTAGCTATGATGGACATAGAGAAGGCTCTCATCCCATGTGCGAGGGTGCTTTGAATTATACATGCGAAGGATATGCACAACCCTTTGATTTATGACCTTGGTTTGGCCATCTGTCTAGGGGTGGAAGGCCATGGATTTGGTTAGCTTGGTGTCCAACAGTGACCAGAGGCTCGACCAGAATGTACTGAGAAATCGAATGTCCCTATATCAAACAATATTTTATGGGATTCCAAAATGTACCCAGACCCATTCAAAGAAGAGCTTGGCAATGGCCTCTACTGTGATGCTCTTTTTGCAGGCAACCAAAATCTCCATCTTAGAAAAGCAATCAACAACAACAAAAACACAGTCATTTCCCCACTTGGTGGACGGGAGGCCCAACATGTAGCCCATTGAGATGGATTCCCATGGCCTATCAGGAGTAGGAAGAGGGGTGTACATGCCCTGTTTCTTAGTGGTTGGTTTGGTAATAGCGTAGGCAGTGCAGGATCTGATATACTTGTTAACCTCTTATCAGAGTTTCAGCTAGTAGAAATGTTTCTGTAGCATCACCACTGTCTTTTCGACGTCGAAGTATCCTACCACCTGACTGTAGTGGGCTTCTCAGATCAGCTTCTCTTGCTTGCTTGATGGAACACAGATATGGCCCAGACGACACAACAATCCATCCTAAAGATAGAAATTATCGACAACTATGTTTTCACCCAACATTTGGTAGGTGGTGGTGAAGTCCGGGTCTGTCTCATAAAGTTGGGGCCATCCAGAGGTCTCATGGTCGCTAGAGTCTAGCACCATGGTGTTGTTGGGAAAAATACCCTATGGACTAGTAAACTAGGGTCAGACTTGCATGCATATTTTGACCGTAAAGAAATTACTTTTTAACCTACCACCCAAAACTTAAACCCCTCTTTCACAATACATGCATGGAAAGGAACTACTAACCTTTTTACTGATGTTTGGTGTAGATCCTC